>JAYESA010000018.1:136866778-137321778 GCA_036927795.1 Iris macrosiphon | reverse complement strand
TTTATGCTGTGCTCGGCGGAGAAGCTCTGTTCGTTCGTTGAAGGCTCTGAAGTCCTCTGTTTACGCTGCTTTGCATCAATATGCTGCGTAGAGCTATCCAGCATATTTTTCATGCTTCTACAAGACCCCCTTCAAAGCTTTTAAATTCCTCGTAATTTGAAATGCTTTGAATTAAGCATGAACCGCTCCTCGTAACTCGAAACGCTCTGAGTGGAGCCTGAAACGGTCAAGCCTGACACGTTCTTTCATGGCTGACTTTATGGCGGAGTTATTGGGGATTGGTGCTCTCTCTCGTCTATAAAAAGGCTGAGGAGTTCTCATGTTCTTCCTACACTTCCTTCATCATACAGAGATGATGGCCGGAGTTCGTCGGGTCGACTTGAGGAAGAAGGAGATCATGCTCTTCCAGCATGTAAGGAGCCGAAAAAGACAGCATCTTCGAGCAAATATCCTCTTCAACGATGGATCATGGAAGGTTATCATAGCCTCCTTTGCTCGGGATAATCAGCAACTTTGTATGGTGGTTCTTCTGGAGAGAAGAAGAATCATATTTCACCACGCTGCTTGCAAGTGGCACCTTCTCCCGTTACCTCCGGGGACGAGAGCAGCAACTGGCTCTGTTCTTGGGTATTGAGTTGGGTGAAATACCTCAACTCAATCTGTCACGGTGCATGGAGCATGGGATCTGCATAATTTAGGCAGGCCCAGTTTCGTATTCTCCCTCCATTTATCATTTTAGTCGATTGCGGAAACCGACCAACTGCTGGAGGAGAAATAAAGAATTGGCGCCCATGCAAGAACCTGGCAGAACAGATTCTGGGGGGGTGGCCTTCTGACGAAGACGAGAAAATCCTTTGTAGACGGGATTTTCCTCATATGTAATCATAAGAAATAAAGAAAAACCCTTGTAGATTGGATTTTCCTCATATGTAATCATGACTTTAATCTTTAATAAAATCGTCTTTCTTCCGTGCATATGATCATGTTGCCATACTTTGCTGTAAAGTCTGAATATGTGTAGCTTCGACACGTCTGATTCTTTACGCCGACTCTGTTTAGAAAGAGTGCTAGGTCCTGTCCTGTCTTTTACGCATAACTAGGGGATGCGTAGAAAGCCGCTTTAGCATTCGAGTGTTTGAACTGTCCTGCTGTTTAGGAGTGAGGAACCGCGTAGAGTTCTGAACTGTTACTTCTGATAAACATAATTTCTTTGTTCAGACATCATCTTCAAGAATGATTTCTCAAAAATTCCTTTGGGGCAGGGCGAGAAATGGCTGTCAAACTGATTTGCCATCTTGGTAGATAAAATATTCAGACTGGAGTCTGGATGAACTTTGAATCGACCCATAAAGAAGAGTAATTTTTCAATGTTGAACTCTGTATGCTTCGGGTACTTGGGATATCTTGAGGTCAAGAGGGAGTATCTTCTGTGTGAACTCTTTGCAATTGACCGCTTTGAGAACCGTTCAGATGTACGCGTACTCTGGCCTGCATATCTCTCAGATGTGCGGGAAGTCATGGAGCGCGAAATCATAAGTTGGCAGCCTCTAAGCATAAACTAAACACCATCGAGCGTGAAATCATATACTTATAGTTCCTGAGCGTGAAGTCGTAGGTTTGTAGCCTCTCGAGCATAAAAGCTACCGAGCACAAAGGCATCCGGGCTTAAAACCCGACTTGTAGCTGTCGAACGTAAAGTCGTAGATTCGTAGCTGTCGAGCGTAGAAAGCTCCTTAGCGTAGAACTATAGATTTGTTGCTTCTGAAAAAAAAAATTTTCGAGTGTGAAGTCTTGGATCCGTCGCCTCTGAGCGTAAACTAAGCGCCACCGAGTGTGAGATCATCGATTTGGTATCTACTGAGCGTGAAGTCATAGGTTTGTAGCCTCTCGAGCATAAAAGCTACCGAGCACAAAGACATCCGGGCGTAAAACCATAGACTTATAGCCTGCGAGCGTAAAACCATAGATCTGTAGCTGTTGAGCGTAGAAAGCTCCTTAGCGTAGAAACCACGAACCTGCTTTGCGCGAAAATCTTTTCGAATTCGCTGACTGTCCACCTTCTTTGAATAATAGGCTGACGTAGGACCCAATCATAACCGAATATTAATTAGGGGATCTGGTTCGGGGTCCGAGGAGTCCATCCGAACTCTATATATATCCCAAGTTTTTGAGAAAAAAACTTTCCATCCGTCTTCTGCGAGAGAAAGCTTTCGATTGTTCGAGTTCTTCTCCGTTTCTTCTTCGAGTCTTCAAAGTTTCCAGCAATGGCCTCGAAGCAAGCTTCCTCCACTAAGGGAAAGAAGGTTGATTCTTCTTCTCGTTCTTCCGCTCAAGTGAGAGCATCTCTGGTTGGACAGGGCGAATCCCATTATGAGCGGAGCATCCCGCCGACGAGTAGTGCACCCGGCCTAGAAGGTAGAGCTTTTGGGAAAAAAAGAATGGCTGAAAATTATTCGCACACGTTAAACTTGACCGCGCTAGGTCGTCTTCTGTGCTGATAACCTCTTCGAGGAAGATGACGCACGGAGACGTTTCATCTTTTTACGTCCATATTTCTATGTGTCAGCGTAAAAACTCCATTTTTTCGCAGTCGAGCGTAAAAGCTTTGACCGCCGAAAACTTGGTGTATACTATTAAAATTTGAGTTTTATGCTTGTAGATGAGAGTTCCGACGTAACAACTCAATTTAATCAGTCCGGCGTAGAGCACGGACCGTATACTAGCAATCTTGAATTTTACGTTTAGGAAATGGATTCCATCGTAAAAGCTCAAGTTTCACAGTCTCGGCATAGAGCACGGACTGTTAATTTTTTTGCGGATGCTGCAAGTCCTGTAATGTCTAGTTATAGGAACTGACGTGTTTCTCTTTGTACTTTTGCAGTCAACTTGCATGAGTCTCCGCTAGCTGAGGTGATGGGCTCTGCCGCCGGGATGCTGCACTCCAACTATCTGGAGGATCTGTCGCACGTGACATTTCCTGTCTCCGGGCCCCAGTATCCCGAAGGAAGGGCAATTCTGATATCGGCTCAGGGCGTGCGAACGCTGCTGAACTTGATCAACGGGGAGCCCCTAACGTACGTAGACGGGGAGCAATACCTGAAGCCGGCTTTCCTCTTTAGGGACATGATTTACAAGCAGTCCCAGACAAAGCCCAAGAGAGAACTCTGGGTTTTCCCCGTCGAGGGTTTGGTCTTGTACTTGCCCAATATGCCGAGAGACTACCCCATCTCGGCCTTCTTCCATGCTACGCATCCCAGGAGGATGTCGTGGACGCTGACCCCTGATCTTCATGGCAAGCCAGGGAAGATCTTTCATCTGAGAGGAGCTGACCAGGGGTCGTTTGCCAGCCGCCCTTCCGGCTCTGTGACACTGTTCAGGGGGCTGTACCCGGGCAGTGTCCCGAGTGAAGACAGTTTGGTGATCCAGCTGGTCCAGTTACCGACTTTCTATAATGATTTTATGGGGCGTGGGGGAGTATACCCTAAGGTGAACCCTCGGTGTGGCGGGTGGATCACCCCTTCAAACCTTCGATGGGCTCGCTTAGTTGATTGGGCCCTGAAGCATTTCCAAACCGAGTTGGAGAGCATTGGCCTGTTTGTCGCTGTGAGTGCTACCAGTGTTGGGTTACCTCCTAACCCTAACTTGTTCCTGGCACTGATGGAGCGATATATTTCGCTCACCGGGACTTTCGCTACTCCACTGGGGGAGTTGGGATTGGCCCTCCATGAGATGGCAGAGATCTCGAGACTGCCGATGGGGGATACTCCATATGAAAAGTATGTTCCCACGAACCAGGAGCTGGGGGATTCAGACCCTCGGGTAGTGGGAGTGTATCAGAAGCTGATGTGCCACTACCTCGCTTGCACCGCTTTTTATGGCGAGCCTTCAGATTTGGCTCATATCACCAAATGGACGTCCTATCTTTTCTTCCACCGGTCCAGGACTGCTAAGCCGGAGAAGGTATTGGAGGGCAAGGATCTGCCTGTGAATCCCTTGAGTGCGCTTAATGCTCAGGTAGTTGACGATCTTATGGTGGATGCTGGTGCTCCGGACCGGTTCCTCGACGAAGGGACAGGAAAGTATCCTGAAGGCACTAAGGCCTATAGTTATTTGAGGCACTATCGCGGGCCTCTGTCCAGGGAGGCTCAACTAGCTGGCTTCCTCTCCATATGGCTGTGCCGAGTAGTAGTGCCTGGCGTCGCATCTGCGGACCGCATTCACCGCAACACGCTGTGGCCTGCAGTGCGTCTGGTATTTGGGGCAAGACTGGGCTTGCTTCCTGCCATGATGTGCCGTATACAAGCTGGCCTGAGGGCCATGACTGACGGGCTACTCGTTGATGAAATTCGGCGTGATAGCTTCCCCAGGGTAGAATTATCATACCTGTATTTGATGGGATAGTTAATTCTCTATAACCCCCGGGTGATGTCTCCCGGTTCCGACAGTAGTTCGGGGGTAGTTTCTTGTTGAACTACCAAAAGTCTTCCTGGAACGTGAACACAGTTATAGATTATCGGCGGGCGCTAGGCTTCAGTCACAGTTGGAAGCTTTTCTGCACTGTCCCTTCTGTACATCGCAATCAATCGGGGATTAGGCTCGAGGGTTCGGGTAGAGAGAAGACCATTCTTTCTCCCGAAGCTTTTAATTGGTTGGTGTCTGTATTAGACCATACCATCTGCTGTACAGAAGCGAAGATCATTGCTTCTTGGAGCCCTACTTGTCCAGTCGGTTTGCCCGACAGTTTGGGTATGATCAATTGCACGTAGGCAATGCCGTTACCAGCTTCAGGTCCAGAGGTGGACTCATTAATGGAGCTAGGGGATGGCGATATTTTATCATGGGCTGCACTGGGGCAATTTTTACTGTGCCCGTCATTACACTCTCCACGGAGCTGCGTATTCTGCATTCGTATGCCCAGTTCTATGTGGCAACGAACACCTTCCATCGTGATTTTGATATGCATGAAAGCTTTAGGGTGCCCTCTTCCAAGCCTGGGGGAAGAGTTGAAGTCCCCTCGGTTTCTTTCGACGAGGGTGAGGAGTCCGTTACCCCGGATGAGCCTCTGGTATCGGTACCTAGGGGTGAAGTACCTCCGCCTGCGGGGGCTTTGGTAGTTTCTGGGAAGCGAAGGGCTCCTGCTCCCAAGGAGACTTCCCCCCGTAAGAGGAAGAAGAAGATGGTAAATCGTCCTCTCCAGATTCCTGGCATTGAGTCTCCTGGAGGTGAGCTTGCATCTCCCCGTGTCGGGGATGATCCTTTGATTGGAGGTTCCTCGCCTTTTAGAGAGGGACCTTCTACAGTTCCGGCTGGTGGTGCCGGAGAATCTCAGCTGGACGCCGCCGTCGCCGCTACTGCTTCAGGTAGTAGAACGAGGTCGCCTTCGGGGCTGAGTATAATAAAGTTCCATATACCTCTAGCCGGATCGCTATCGGGAGGGACTTCTGCCGCGCCTGTGAGCGCACCTAGTGAGATTCCAGTTGATGAGCCTAGGTTGGATTTTGAGGAGGATCTGGAAGACTACTTGCCAGTGTCAGTTCGCAGACCCCTTTCTCCAGGTATGACAGCTCGTCTATCATTATTAAGAAATGATTTAGCTATACAGGCTGCAGATGCGACGTATATGCCGTCGGCCATGGGTAAATATCGTCTTTTATGCCTCTTCTTTGGGAAAATTAATATTATGTTGATATTAACTTCCTTTTGTCTTCTTTTCAGGGGAAGACCTCTTTGGAGAGGGTGATGTAGACGCGCCTTTTGGCTTTGTGTCAGGTCCTAGTGGTGACACGGAGGTACCTAATTTTGAAGAGGAGACATCTTCGGGTGCTGTCTTGCCTGTCGAGGAGACTCTTGAGATATCTCAAGAGGAGGACGAGCCTGTCATTGCGACAATGCCTCTTTTGAGCACGCCGGTCACTTCGTCCGGTGTTGGCGATTCTTCTTTCATCGCACCTCCTGTTGAGGCGACGACCGTGGCGATATTGCCTGTGGTAATTCCTGGGGGGGAAGTCGCCACTATCGCGGACACTCCCCGCGTTCATGCGGACCTAGTTGCACTGACCGAGCAGTACACCGGTATCTTCTACACCACTTTGAGAACGCTAATGTCAATGGTGTTGGCGAAGAAGCTGGACTTTGCATCGCTGAAGAGATCCTCTCGGTTCTCGATAGAGGCGATCAGGGAATTCGATGATACCGGGGTAGCTGACGCGCTGGAGGCGATGGTTAATGGTTTGGAGCAACCCATTAACGAATACCTGCAGCTAGCTCGAGGCAACATTGAAGCTCTAGTCCAGGCCAGATACGACTCCTTGACTGCGCATCTTATTGAAAAGAAGGAAGGTCTGAATAAATTTATCGAGACTAACCAGCAGGAGATGGACAAAGGAAAAGTCGTTTTGGAGGAGGCTATCGCCCTTCAAATGAAGTGCCAGGCTGAGCATGACGGCAATGTAGCGAGGGTCCGCAAACTGGAGACAAAGCTTGCTCAGGCAAAGGAGTGGGCTTCTCAGTCGTCGGAAGGTCTAGATGTGGTGAATGGCCGACTGGTCGCAGCACAACAGAACTTGGCGAGCGCAGGAGTTGCCCGTGCCGGTTTCCTTCGGGCTAGAGCCGAACTGTCCCTCCTGCTAGATGACGAGGCACGGTTGGAGCGGGTCCGCGCTGATGTCTTGGATTCCAGGGCTGAGAGGATGGCCGTACTGGCGCAGCAGCTTCGCGACCTGACCGCTCCCCCTTCATGATGTACTTTTGCTTTTGCCTTTCAATGTACTTTCGCTCTTTTCTGTGAATAATAAAGAGGCTTTTCATCTGACTTTGTGGACCCATTATTTTGGAATGTAAATGACAGGTTTGGGTGAAAGTGATATCAGAGGTAGTATGGACATGATATACTTTCGGTAAGTTTTAGCAGAGCATATCTATTCAGAGGTCATATGGACATGATAGAACATGATCCAACTAGTTTCGTTTCGGAAGTAGTTTTGTCAGAATAAGGTCTTCGCCATATTCCACTTGAGCAGATGAGGTTTAAGCATAGTACCTTTTCAGGAATTTTCCATTGATAGGAGCCATTAGCAGGTCTCCATTAGGCTGGGCTAATCTGTAAGCGCCGTTTGAGAACGTTGTCTCGATCACATAGGGCCTTCCCATTTAAGCTGGAATTTGCCTTTACTTCTGTGAGTAAGGATCATCGGCCTTCTCACGGCTAAGACTAGCTCGCCGATTTTGAACACCCTTTCTTTTACTTTTTGATTAAAAGATCTGGAAATGCGTGCTTGGTAGAGCGCGATGCGCTGCTGAGCTTGGAGGCATTTCTCGTCTAATCCTTCTAGCTCTTAAAGCCTTAACAGGTCATTCTTTTCTTGAGTTAACTCATTAGCCATGGCTGTCCTGAGTGACAAAATTTGAATTTCGATAGGAAGAACTGCTTCACTCCCGTAGACCAATGAGAATGGTGTGCAACCTGTCGGTGCTCGGACCGTTGTGCGGTATGCCCAAAGACATTCTCCCAGCTTCTCGTTCCAATCTCTCTTGTTCGAAGAGACGAACTTCTTTAAGAGCTTGATAATGGTTTTGTTGAAGGCTTCCGCCAAACCATTAGCAGCCGGATAATATGCCGTAGAGGCCACATTTTGTATTCGATTTTTATCGCAAAATTGGTAGAACGCAGGGCTGATGAACTGAGGCCCATTGTCATGGATTATCCTTCGGGGAACCCCAAAGCGGTAAATGACGTGATGCTTGATGAAGCTGGTCATATTAGATGTCTTTACCTCAGCAAGAGGGATCGCCTCTGCCCATTTGGAGAAGTAATCCGTGATGGCCAGTATGAACCGGTAACCTCTAGAAGAAGACGGGTGAATAGGACCAATGATATCCATACCCCATGCTTCGAAAGGCCAGGATACAACCGTAGGATGTAGATGTTCGGACGGTTGATGTATGAAGTCTGCATGCACCTGACAGGCTCTGCATCGTCTGGCATACTTGATTGCGTCTGCGATCATAGTGGGCCAGTAATAGCCCATTCTTCTGATACGATCCTTAGCTTAGGACCGGGTTGATGCGCCCCGCATACGCCATCGTGAGCTTTACGGATAATCCGCTGTGCTTCATCACCGAAGAGACATCATAATAATAGCCCGTCATAAGATCGGCGATATAGGCATTTTGACGATGCATCGAAGTAGAAGCGCAGTGATCGTCTTTTGACATATATTGCTTCTTTAGGGTCCTCCGGCAAGATTCCGTATGCTACGAAATCTATAAAGAGACTTCTCCAGTCTCTCCTGGGAGGATCTGTGTCCACCGCGTGGCTGCATTCGATGTGGAAGTTATTTTTCACACAGAATAAATCTCTGTTAAGAAGGATTACCGAATTCTGCCTTCTTATAGGAGTAGCTAAATCTGCAGCTAGACTTGCTAGGGCATCAGCTTCCAAATTCTGAGATCGAGGTACATGCTCAAGGAAGAATCCCTTGAATGTCATGGCTATCTCGACCGTTGCTTGGTGATAGGGGATGAGGTCGGTATTCCGGACTTCATATATTCCTCTGACTTGATTGACGATCAGCAGAGAATCACCAAAGGCTTCCAGAGATCCGACCCCCAGCTCTTTAGCGACTTGGAGCCCGATTAGTAGAGCGTTGTACTCCGCCACATTGTTAGAACAGGGCTCGCTAAGAGAATATGCTCGGTAGATAACGAGTTTATCAGGGGTGACTAGGACGATCCCTACTCCTGAAACCACGTTTCCCCCGGGACCAGTCCTGGAGGCACCATCGAAGAACAGTTGCCATGCATCATCTTCCATTGCGGAATTATACTCTGCAACTTCGTCGGGAATGTCCTCGTACAGTTTGGAGGACTCCGGGATCGGATGAGCAGCTAAAAAGTCAGCCAATGCTTGGCCTTTAACGGACTTCTGAGGGACGTACACCATGTCATATGGCGTTAATAACATCGCCCAAGTCGCGAGTCAGGAATTAATGACACTTGGCTTGCTCATCAGCACCCGAAGAGGATTGATCCTGGAGATGATGTGAATGGTTTGGCCCGTGATGTAGTGTCGCATTTTCTGAATAGCGAACATCAGAGCCAAGCATTCTTTCTCCACAGGGTTGTACCGGTGTTCGGCTCCGACCATCATCCTGCTGAGGTAGTAGATAGCCTGCTCGTGGCCCATATCGTTCTTTTGTGCGAGAAGGGCTCCCAGAGAATGATCCATTGCTCGAATATATAGTACGAATGGTCTTCCTATGACGGAAGGTACCAGAACTGGTGGGCTAGTGAGGTAGCGCTTGATATCTCCGAACGCTTGCTGACAGGCTTCGTCCCATACGAAGGATACACCTTTCTTCATGAGACGAGAAAAGGGCTGGCATCTCTCGGAGAGGTTGGATATGAATCTTCGGATATAAGCCAGACGACCTTAAAATCTCCTGAGTTCGCTCAGATTGCGGGGCAGTCACATTTCTAAGATGGCCTTGACTTTATCCGGGTCCACTTGAATGCCTTTGGCGGTGATGACAAATCCCAAAAATTTGCCGCTAGATACCCCCAGAAAGGACTTTGTAGGGTTCATTTTGAGTTGATGTTGGTGCATCAATTCAAATACTGTCTTCAAGTCTTGGATGTGATTATCCCTGAGGCAGCTTTTGACAGCTATATCGTCCACGTAATACTCCACTGTCTTGCGTAAATGCTCATAGAATATGTTGCTCATAGCCCGTTGGTACGTAGCCCTGGCATTCTTTAATCCGAAGGGCATGACCGTATAGCAATATACCCCAGTGGTGTCCGGAAGGCGGTATGCTTCTCGTCTTCAGGATGCATCTTGATCTGATTGTATCCTGAGAATCCGTCCATGAAAGACATACGTTCAAAACCGCATGTATTATCGATCATGACGTCTGTGTTGGGAAGAGGGAACTCATCCTTGGGGCAGGCTGTGTTCAGATCTCGGTAATCGATGCAGATACGTACAAGACCAGGTCAGGGAAAGGGGGTGATCCTCTAGTGATCACTCTGAACCATCAGGTCGTGATTTTGATCCCTCGCCGAAGGAAGATTAACGATGTTCATCGTTGTCCGGGAAATAGGTATAATACCGTCCGGTACTTCTTGTGGAGGCAGATTGCCAAATTGCAGAGAGATCATGTTGGCCGTGACCGTCTTCTCGCTATTGCGCAGAGTGATGGCTTTAGCATCGATCAGCTCTTGGATCTTCCTTTTCAGTATGTAACATGCCTTTGTTGGGTGGTGTACGTATCTGTGGAAGATGCAGTACTTGGGGTTGTTGGCACTGCCGACTTCACTGGGCCGCCTCTCCTCCGGAAGGGTGATCTTGCTACTTTTGACGAGACACTCGAATATACTCAGAATATTATCGTCGTCGAAAAAGTATACTTCGATGGGCCTGGAAGTCCCAGGTTTCGTCTGTGCGGTTGTCGCAGTCTTCTGTCTGGACGTATCAATTGCCAGAGCTTCTTTTCCTTTGGAACTGCGAGGATGGTCGCTGTTGGGGGATGACCTCTTGCCTCTGTCAGAGGTAGAGATCATGATGCCATTGTCACGTGCCTTGCGACTGTTGTCCTCGGCGGTTATCGCTGAGATGATGAACGAGGGCCAATCATGGAACTGATATGGTCCTGTGAACACCGAGATCACGGGAAGAAGGTTCTTCCTGCAAATGTCCACCAATGCTGAGTCTGGAACTCCTGGAGGCATCTGTAAAGTGGCCTGACGAAAACGTTCCATGAAGGTGCGAACGTCCTCTTTTTCCCTCTGCTTGACTTCGATGAGAGAGGACATAGACATGTCCATTCCTCCCTCGTAGAATCGTGTGAAGAATAAAGCCTTGAAGTCTTCGAAGGAAGTAATGTAGTTGTCCGCCAGGCTGCGGTACCACTGGTAAGCTACTCCTGAGAGATAGCCCTTGAACACCCGGGTGAGGAGGGCGTCATTCCCTTGTAGCAACACCGTCATCATACTAAAATAGTTCATGTACTGACTTGGTGATGTTTTTTCCTCGAACAGGGCCATAGTCTGAGGTTTGTACCTCAGAGGAAAAGGGACCTCTTCCCAGATAGCTGGGTATGGATGGTTGATTCCCAATTTCTTGAGCTGATTTTTGTGCTTCAAGGCATCAAATTGGGCTTTCAACTCCCGTACTGCTTGCATCGGATTTTCAGCTGGTAGCGAGACCACGGAATGGTGCGGAGTCGGTTGTATCATGACTCCCGCAGGGGGTAGTACATTCTCCGAGTGAGGAAGTGAAGGACCAGCTGACTCTTGATCTAGAGCAAGCTCTTGGATCGTGTTGAATGGTGGTAGGTCCACCCCTACACGTATCTGAGTAGGCGGGACCGATGTTTGAGCCATAGCAGCCGCCTGTTGAGTTAACATCATTTGGTGCATGTTCTCCATCATGGATTGCATTTGTTTCAGAGATGTCTCTAGTGTAGTAATGCGTTGCTCAGCGTTCCCTGATGGCGAGGCTTCCTCGTGTTCATCTCCAATGGCATAAACTCCCATCTCCCTGGGCGTCATTGAAGGATGAGTATAGGTCGCTGCAGAAGTTGACTCTATACTCTCAGTATATGATTCGGGAGACTGGCGACCCCCAGCATCGGAATCAGAAGAGTACGAAGTTAGTTGTCATGACTTCGAACGAGTGTTCTGGAATACCCCAGCTTCGGTGTCCCTAAGGAGCATGTTGAATTTCCTTCTGCTCGGAGTTCTAGAGGACGGACGTCTTGAGCCTGAGCTTCCTCCAGGTATATGTGAAGCCATGTTCACAGATGCATGCGTGGGCTCTTCCTACGGTTTTTCATGATTTAGATTATACCCTGTGACTTGTGACATATGTTATACCACTTGTGGACATGATATTCATATTATAGCGTACGTATGGATTTGGTTTCCATATATTGGAGTTGCCATATTCATGCGGCTGGCATGCTTACGTGTCGTAGTCCTACGTATTTTTGGGACTGGGGTGTGACAGAAGCCACAGCACCGCCGCAGCCACCACCTGCAGCCACCTGGGTAACTCCTTACCCTTCTCTTTTTGTGTAGTTATGTTGTTTGTGCTAGAGAAACCCTAGTTAGGGTTAGGGTTTCATAAATACATCACATGTTTTTTTATGGTAAATGTTGAGGTTAGATATATATGTGAAATGGTTATATAGTAATTTAATTACGGTTATTTATATGTGCACTTGAT
Organism: Iris macrosiphon; assembly: GCA_036927795.1. Classification (NCBI taxonomy): domain Eukaryota; kingdom Viridiplantae; phylum Streptophyta; class Magnoliopsida; order Asparagales; family Iridaceae; genus Iris; species Iris macrosiphon. The sequence goes on along the minus strand of JAYESA010000018.1, from coordinate 137,309,552 downwards.
AATTTATAACTAATTATTTAAGGATGAATAAATTGGGTGTATAAAATAACGTCTGTGAATACAAGGATGGTATGGTTGAGGATGAGCATAACTTGAATGACTGAAATCACTGTGATGAATATTAGGGGTTATATATTTTGTTTGAGGATGTTATACTAATTGTTGATCGTATTTGATGTAACGTTACCCTAGTCAACTTGGGTCAACCCTCTAGTTAGTATCTATGTGAGCTATGTAACTAAGACAGAAGCCTATGCTAGACGTGTTGCCACCTCTTATTTTAGAGTAGTATCGAGTTAGATTATTAATTAATTTTATATATCGTCTTTAGGTACTTTGGGATCCGCGAACTTGGATGGTGTACTGGAGCCCCGCCTTCAGCATCCGGATCCAGGAAAGTGTACCTTGCCATCCTGTATCTCAGTTCCAGATTTACTGTTTATTCTATCTATGAATTATGTCCGCTTTGGATCGGAATCGTTACTTAGCGTCCGGGTCATATCCGGGTTCAAACGTTCATTGGTAACGTCTAGTATCGATTAATAGGTATTCACGACACCTTGATGTACCTACTTGGTTACATCGAAACCCTAGGACACATTCAGACACCGCCATTATGCCAGACTTCATGTATCCTGATACTGTCAGCATGACCAAAATTTAGGATAATTTTAGAGTCATGATTGTTGATAGTTACCTCAGTATGGCGAGACTGTTAGATAAAGGTTCAGGTTCAACGAGTACTCGTTGACCGCATTGGAAGGGAAAGACAGTTACTAGATGTTTGGGCTACTTTGCACGTGCTATATATATGTATATGTTCCTATTTATGTAGTGATCCTGTATCCGAAGTCGTAGTATCACCCGTATGATTCTGTGCTCGGAGCTATGGTATGTCCCGTGTGTCTCTGTGCCTCGGAGCTACGGTTTTATATTTGGAAAGCCCGTGCGTCGAACATTGTCTTCAAAGTTGTGTCTCACTTAGGTGGTTATGCCAGATTACACCGACGTAGCACTTGTTTTTTTTGTTATACTATGGCATACTATTTTTGTACCTTGTTATGTCCCTCTGAGGACCTGGTTCCCTTCCAGGCTTAGGCGAGGAGGACTACCCGGAGGAGTACGGACCGGGTATATATCTAAGAGCAGGACCTGTTGCAGAGGATGAGATCCTTCCTGAGGACTTTGTTTGATCCCTGGTAGTGACTTCACCCTGGGCCGTATTATTATCTAGTTTGCAGATACCGGCCCTAGTTATCTTACTGCTTCCATTCATTCAGTATTTGTATTAGCGGGTTTGTTCCCGTGTGACTCTACATGTATTTGTATTATAATACATTTCCAGTCTTATTTCCTTTCTGCACATTAGTAGATATGATTTCTCTATGTGCTCTATATTCAGATGTCTGTGGATAAGATTTAGTTTCACTGTCTATGTTTTATATGTTGGGTTTATCATTGTACTTTACAGCTTAGGCGCACTCCATCGGGTCCATTAGATTGGGATGCCCATCGAAGTGTACCCGCTGGCCATTGCCACGTGGCCCAGTTCCTTATATTTGGAACTGGGGCGTGACACCTATATAACACCTCTAAAACCCTCACCCGCGAGTTCTTCCCCCATGTTATATATGTGTGTGTGTGTGTGTGTGTGTGTGTGTGTGTGTGTGTGTGTGTGTGCATAAAACATAACCCTAACCCTAAGAGAATGCCACCTCCACCATCACCCACGTCGGACCCCGACCACCCACGACGAATGTCCCGGTGAGAACCGCCGACCGCAGCGCCGTCGCGCGCATAACAGGCGCACAACAGCAGCCGTACGGCCGACCGCGCTCGCACGCACATAGGCAGCTGCGACCCTCCATTCACGTGGAGTTTTCTCCCTCCTCGCTCATCCATTTTGTGTCCCATCTTTGCTGGTACGCTCACAACCTAACCCCCTAGGATTTCCTTCAAGTGGAACGAATTTAGGTACCCGGGTTTGATTAGAAAATCGACCGGAAGTTGGCAAAAAAATAGTTCAAAAATTCAGTCTATGTACCCCTATTCATGTCCAATTTTTTACCAACTCATTAATTATTTTTAAAATATAATTAAAAGGACTTCTTCATAATATAACCAAGATTTTTATTATTCTTTTAGTTTTTATTAGTTTGCTTTAATGGTTAAATTATTCTGATTCTAAAATGACCAAAAAAATTATTTTTAAAATACCAAAAATCTCCGATACGGGGTACGTTCTGCCAAATGAGGCCACGTCTTTGAGTAAGAATTATACCGAATAGTGCGTTACGTAAAAGCGGACGTGTGGGCTTTCGCGAAACTAGATTTGGACGTGTGTGCACGCTGGAATCAACGCGTATCCTCCAAAATATTATATCGGCCTATTCTGATACCTCGCCATAATGTTGTGTGTACTCGTTAATTCGTAATAAAACTTATGCCATTGGATTCACAGCATTATGCTGGTCCTGTGACCCAAGTTTGGTTAGAATCTGATAACGTTGACAAAATACCGTTTCGTGGGCCCTAGGTTTCACATGATGGGCGGTTTCGTGATCGGCTCATCGAAATCCAGCTCTGGACGTTCCGTTGGGTTCATATCATTATTTTGGACTCGTAGACACTAAGTTTGACGAATTTGGAGAACTTTGTCTCCGGCACATTTTTCGGTACTAAGTGGGCCATATGTGGACCCCGCTTTGACCCAAAATTGTCAAATTTTTCTTCTGTGTCCAAATTGGACTTATGGGTAGTCAACCCTAGCGATTTTCAATATTCTAAGAATATTGGTGATGTTTGTTTCAGCATCCAGAGGTGTACGTACAGATTTTACTTTTCCAGGAGCAATTGACGGAGTTCAGAACCCAGGCAAGTGTACCTTGCCAAACTTACGGAAGATCCTGTTATATTATCTGCTTGTGTGTCTTTTTATATATATATATATATTCTTGTGATGTGCCTGCTCAACCTAGGACCGTGAGATGTTGCTTAGCGTTCAACAAGATTCGGGTGTCGATGTCGTACGCAGGGTCGTGTAACGTCACTTAGAAAGTTGATTCCACGATTTTATTTTTATGTGCTTCCTTTACCAAGTATGTCATACCGTAGGACACTTACACTATTTTATATGATAGAATCTTTCTTGAGTTATTCATGGTGATTCTGTATAGGCTTACAGGATTCGTGATATAAGACTTGTATATTATATGGATATTATTATGACTCGTTGTACTAGCTAGAGGTCATGATCTTGCGTGTTATGGTTATGATACGTGAGGTTATATTGGGTGGGGAGAGACACACATGCTACAGGCTGATTATGTTATATATATATATATATACTATGTTACTTGAGGTGGTTTATTCTCTATACTAGATCTTGGCACATTACTGGCCCTTCGAGATACTACTTGCTGCTATGGGCTCCCCAACACAAAGCCTGTAGTGATCTCAGCCTGAGTACTAGTGATGCTTTTATTTATATTTTACTTAGCTGGTTACATACCTTGCCCTGAGGATCTGTTCTTACTTACTGTATTTTATTTTGGCTTGAGTATTTATCATACCTTGTTATGTCCCCTAAGGACCTGGATCCGGGTTATTCCAGAGGACTTCTCTTGAGCACCTATTATTCTCACCATTCATTTATTATGCTTAGTGTTCTAGATATTTGATCTTACAGTAACTTCTGGATATTGTACTTGAAGTTATTTTCCTTTCCATTTTGATGACGGGTTATTCTCCGTGACATTATTTATATTGCTTTGGTTGGACATATTATTTTATATTATTGTGACTGGACTTGTCTTTTTGTAATTTTATTACTTATTGTGGATAAGATTAGATATAAAGTTAGCTTGTTCATGGAGATAGCTGCATTCAGGTAGTTAGGGAGCATGCTAGGCTAGCCTTCTTGCACACCTAACTGTTTGATGCAAAGACGGACAAGAAACTAAAGAACCCTATACATATATGTTTATGCAATTTGTTGCTAACTTGTATGTCTGCTGCAAGGATAGTCGTTCGGCCAGGGGGTAAGAAATGCAAGTATATAAATATACATCCTGCTTAACCATGAGCATGTGCATATAAGAGTTTATCTGATAGTATATCATGTATTTGCATCAGTCGGACAATGGCTATTAGTGAAGAGCTGAACCATGAGTCACAGCTGCTAATAGCATCAGATAAAAGAGACATTGGTTAGCTGGATTACCGCTACCGATCCTGAGTTTCTCGAGGACCGACCTCTGATTGATAGTTCAACTTGTGTGGTTGATTAAATGATAGTTCCTAAATGCTGCTTGTCCCTAGAGTCTTTGTGTATGGTTCATAAGACACGCTGCGCACATCCGGATTGGTATATTGTGCTTGAACTGGTTGCCTCGATTGTTTGGTTGTATTGGATTCTGTTTTCAAAGATGTTTCCAAAAATAAAAGATAGTAATATGACTCTGTCCCTCCTGCATGTAACAAACATAGGTAAAACTAGCAAGATCACTAGTAATAAAATATTTTGCCACATGATTACTTAGTATGGGTTTCAGGGGGTGTAGCTTCTGTTCAGTTGTTTTATACTCACCAGTACTTATAAAAGTGCTGACCCACCAACAGTTTGCTTATTCTCAGGTGCTGGATCATTCGAGGAAGCGATAGCCGTGCCTCATCCCAAGGAACCGAAAATCTGGAGTCGATGCCTTGAGCCATATCGAGTTTTGCTTTGAGCTATTTTTGTATCGAGGGACATGATGTATGGAACGGTGTAATTATAAATCAAGAAAGAGAGAGCTTGAGCAAACTGTAACCTCGGCCATGCGCCGCTTGTAACACTTTCGATTATCAATAAAGAGCCTATTTTCATATGCCATTGTGTTCTTTACTTTTCTGAAATTTATGTGCCGCTGCTTCAGTATTGAATAGCTTACTTAGCTTACTTGCCCTTGTTCAAAGCTTTGGCCTTGTGCAAGCGTATTTTAGGCTTGCACAACATTATGCCCATACGAGGACGATCGGTTCTATAGGGACCAAAGCGAGGACGAACGGCCCCTGCAGGACCGGGGCGTGACATATGCATCATCCAATGACTAAGTGAATCAAGAATTAACATGCTATTCATGAATCCATTGAATCTGAAACCCAAGATTTGTATGTCGCGGACAACTTGGAAATATGGTACAGTTCTGTGGACGGTCACCGGGGCACTGGGGTCGATCCGATCTGGACGGAACTTCATGGTAGTCTTTCGAGCGGACGGGTTGGTATGCTTCGTCTCAAGATCCTAGCGTTGTATACCACTCTCGCCCAAGACTAAAAATGGGTCCTTTATGGCTATGCCAACGACTTCTGTCCATATAGATAAGTCATCCTCGCTTTAATGGAAATCCGCATGCGAGTCATTGCATCGAAGTAAATAAACTGAATCACTAAAACATCCTCTGTAACACTTCTGGATAACCTGTATGTTCGTGCACCCAATATATATAATCTCGTACTGAAACACTTGTGTTGCATATGCTATTTGCCCCTGAATTTCATTATATATGCTGCTCGTGCTTGAAATAACTGTGTTTTCCTTGGACAGGGAAGGACAAATGGTAAGTTGGAAAGTCTCGCCGTGTTTCCTCTTATATCGCACGGCGTACTGCCACACGATTTAGGCTATTCATCCTTGCCATGAGACTGATCCTAAGGCAAAACTAGAAAGATAACTTAATAAAGGTGTACGGAACCTATATTACGTGTTTGGATTTGTCGAGCGAGCGAGTAGTCTCCCCACCAGTACATTCATGTACTGATAATTCACCAGATTGCTTGCAGGGTGCGAGAGAATCTCGTTCGGTGTGGATGCCTCCTTTATGCGTGCTAAGGCGTGGAGTTCACTCTGAAGCCTTGGAGCGTTGCGTCCGGAACTGAAGCACATATACAAGACATAATATTGGAACATCGCCTATACATCATGCCATAAATGTAGCCACTTAGCACACTTTTACTATTTTAGAGAGAGAGAGGCTTGAGCGACTTGTAATCTCGGCTAAGCGCTGCATGTAACACTTATTCAATATCAATAAAGAGTTTTCTTTACTTTTACTTATATTATTTAATGTTTCCGCTATTGTCGACTCAGTAAACTTGTTACCATTCGCCTATGCGTTAATAATTTCGCTGCACTCGGATAATCTGTACGATTCTGTGGCTTAGACCTCTTACCGCCAGCATGAACCACGTCCTTGCATGGGCGCGGCTCCACGCTCGTGTGACATCACGCTCAGATGGGTAAAAGTGATCGTCCTGCGGGAGCACTGGCACGGTGATTCTTGCCTAGCAGGGATGGCCGATTAGCCTGTAGGAGATCGGGACGTGACAGATTAGTATCAGAGCTTGGCTATACGCCTTTGGACTTTGTTTCGATTTTCTCAGTTTTGAAAGCTCGTTCATGGATTATATGCACACACTCTCTCTCAAATTCCTAACAGAATATTCCAAATAATAAGTCTAAATACTTTCAAAAGTGCATGTGAATGATGTGATTGCTTGTACGAAATTGTAATGCGATGGCCTTTGTGCCGATCTGTGTTAGACCCTTTGGGAATAGAATCGTGCTAGAATCGCAACTTGTGTGCAAAGCCTAAATGCCTATACATGTTTGCCTAACTGGTTAGTGTATGGAATCGAATATTGTCCCGAACGGTTAGCTATGCACACAGCCTTTCGGCTAAGTTGTATGAAGTATCGCGCGCCAAGATCCTTTGGTCCAAGCTAAGTTGCAACGAGATTGGGATATCGTTCAGGAATAAGACAAGTCAGACTTAGAATGACAACCGATAGAAATATTATCAGATTATCGCTTAGGCGAATATAGAGAATCGTGCTTGAATTTTGGGAAATAACTCGAACAGTATTTTATGTCGGGAGATACAAATTGATTGAGGATTTGATTGGATGACTCAATTCCGAGTGGTGTATAGATCATTTAGAAAATGTCTGAACGGATTCATAAGTCTCGTGCGATAGTCGGATCGAACGATTTCATAATATCTCGAATAAATGATAAGGCTTGTATCGAATTGGGATTCTTAGAAATAGATATCGATATCTTGGTTAAGGAAACTTGTTGGAAACTTGAGGATTGTGCGAGCGATTTCGGATTGAAACAAATGGATTGAACTTGAATATAATATCGCTCGAATAGAAGTTAGCCCAAAATGAATATTATGGTTCGATGAAAGAGATGAACGATAATGGATATGGCTTAGAGTTTGGAAGAACGATCTTGAAATCTAGTTCAAAACAATAACAATCAAAATTGGTCCCAACGAGAACGATTATCCTGCGGGAGCACCGGCGTGGTGATTTCACGTACGGTGGGGATGATCGAACTCACGGGAACATGTTCGATGATTATTCCAAACGAATTCGATGAATGGAACGTATCAACGATGGAATAGACTTGGGCTTGAATATTCGAAACTTAGTTGCTTGAGGATTGATATAAGTAGACTTTGGATTTATCGAATGGTAACATTGAAGTCGAATGATTTTGCTAGACGAATTATGATCACTGCATGAGCGGACTTGACTCGATGTATTATATATATAACTTAGATGGAGCAAAGTAAAATGATAAGGTGTCTTGATCGCGTCGAAGATAACCATAACGTTCAAACATTCTTGTCTTGTGTGAGCGTAACTCTATGCTCGTACATGCGTCACGCTCGGGTTAGGACGATTATCCAGCGGGAGCGTTGACATGGTGATCTCACTTCCAAGGAGGGTGGTCGAACTTGCAGGAGACAGAAGCGTGACAACTAATGGATCGTCTTGACTTTTGGTTCGACACGATAAGACAAATTTGGAATACAAGTGATCGAAAATATTTCGAGGATAAGTTATCCTAGAACCTGAAATAAATCACGCTTGATGGTTTCATGAACGGATATATGAATCAGGTTGGACGACTTAGAGTTATAAAATAAAGGTTTAGAATCGAATCTTGGCTTGGTGGACTAGATTTGGAATGGATAGGGATTCTATCAAAACATGTTTGGAGAGATAGACTATGCAAATCACTAGACTTATCCTACAAACGAACGTGTTATTGTGTGTAGGATGATTCGTGCTCGATGTTTAGAAATCTGAGTGAAACGAGCTTGGGTAGAATACCCCGTATAAATGAACAATGGTTTGCCCCTAGAAATTGGGGCGAGCATCGTGCGACAAATTTGCACGATGTATCGTGTGCTTGAACTTGTACCTATGACCTTGTGAGATGATCTAGCAATTAGGCAGATGACCCTGTGCCGAGTGAATGAACCTGTATGGCCGACTTTAGCATATTGCTTGAATAAAGCTATATAACTGGGGCAACAAGACTTAGAGTTACACTTGGGACGATAAGTGTGCTATATTTGACCCGAACGGATGGACGCTAGTCGATAAACCGAATAGATCGTGCTTAACAGTAGTGCAAATACTTGATTGAGTTGGAATAGAATTTGATTGACCCTATCGAAAGTATCCTTGTGATATGTAAAAAAAAAGAACCCTTGAGATTTTCGCAAGTAGCTTATCTGATTTCAATATCCCTAAGTTTGTTGGTTGAATGCATATGTTTGAAGGACGCCTTGAACGTGTGCACGATCCAAGACTAAATGAGATATGAAACTCGAGTGCTAAGACTTCACTATCGCTAAGTTGGTTGGCGTGCATATGTTTGAGGTGCACTTCGAATATGTGCATGATCCAGACTCGCCATATGTTGATCTCATATGCTAGTGCAAGTGAATGTCCAAATGAACAAGTATAATGACTTGTATAAGCTTGGCTCAGCCCCAGATCATCATTCATGATGGATTGAAATATACTCCGCGTTAAGCAATATGTCTCACGCTAAGGCGCAAATGAGACCGACTCAACATACACGTAACACGGCGTAAGGATCGAGTAGGAGATTGTGTTCAAATATATTTAGTGGTACTGATTGCTACGCTTGGGATAGATTCGATAATACGATAGTACTACCTGCGCTCGGGAAGTCTCGAGGACGAGACTTTTTCTGAGTGGTGTATAATATAACGACCCGTTCCGCTCAAGCGGACTGCCGATTCAAACGGTAAAAGTGCAACGTCCCGACCCACTTTGCTCAGCGAGAATACTCGTTTGAGGCAAGAGAATTTCCAGACTTGGCTCTTTAAGAGTTCCGGCTTAGGCTTTCAGAGGCTCGCTCGGAGTATCGCTCGACCATGACGAATCATCGCTAATGTGGGTGGCTACGATAAACTTCTCTTTGCTTAGCCAGCCCACTTAAAATATGGATGTTTCATGCTAGTCGCTAGGTGAATCGCCCCCTGCATGCTAATAAGAATACAATGCACCTAGCTAAGGGAATAATTCCAACTTGTATTGCTTATGCTAGAACATGAAAATAAAACTTTGCTTATATACAGACCCTCGCATGCTACCATTGTCTTGTGCAACTAGAACCCCAATATGCCTCGGTAAGTCCCTTTACGGTTTCACTCCTCGGCTTACCCTCGGGCCCGAGCTGACGTAAATGCTTGAGTTTTTGTATGAATGCAATGCTTGCTTGCACATATGTTAACTTGTACTTATCGCCTCGTTTCAATGCTTATCGCATAAACTATGCCAAGATCGTGTAATACTGTGCATATCATGCATTCATTTAGGTTCTCCTCGAAAGACTATCTAATAGTCATTTCATGCAAGAATGAGCCTGAAAGTATCCGGGACCGTTAGGTCGTCAAGGCAATTTCTGAACTAGGGAATTGCATCATATCAAGTAAAGAAAGAATCACAACTCATGAAACAAGACTCATTCAGGTATTCGGATCCTTGTAGTCTCTCTCGAGCAGGCGAGAGGGTGTATGCGCTCTTATTGCTACATCCATCTCGCCCAAGAGACTATGTTGTAGTGCCCCGCTCCGCATAGGCACTATGTACAAGTGATATCGCATTGTTTGCTCGAGCGGAAGTCTTCTCGGAGAGTTTCCGACCGAACCACAAGACGATTGATCAAGGTGAGTAGGCAGAACTGCATTCTCTGATTCTTGCATGCCTTAATAATGAATCTGAGATTTTGAATGCTTGTTTGCTTAAGAAGATAGTTTCATAGGAGAATAATAGAACCTGCCTCTGCCTAAAAGAGTTAGAGCCATCGCCATGCTAAGTATAAGAAATATTGCATGCTAGAAACACTGACACCGCTATCGAACGAACCTTGCCCTGCTAAGAAAAGAGTAGAACTGCATGTTTAAAAAAGATAAATAGACCCGTGCCCTGCTAGCTTCTACTAAAGAGATCGTTTATATGTTTGCTTGTTATTGTGTTTATAATTGCTTGTCTTGAATGCTAAAGCTTGCTGGAATGTATGCTTGTTTCGATAAAAGAGTAAATGCTTGTCTTGTTTGTGCAGTGACTAGTAGCCCGCCCTGATGTTCCGGTCCTACGAGATCCAGGGGGTGCGGCTATTATCACGCCCAGATGGGTCAAAGTGATCGTCCCGCGGGAGTGCTGGCACGATGATTCTCGCCTAGCGGTGACGGCCGATTAGCCTACGGGAGATCGGGGCGTGACAAATTGGTATCAGAGCTTGGCTATAGAATCAGAATCAGCAGGGGCCGTAACCCAGGCAGCAAGGAAGATAGCAGCAGGGAGCTTGACAAGGCCAAGGATAGGCACTCACCTTGTCCTTAGAGGAAGCTATGGCATCGGGCGACGTAGTGGCAGGTAAATATTTTTGTTACAACCTTTCCTGCCATAGCTTTAATTGATTATGGAGATTCACACTTATTTATATCTGCACAATATGCGACACATATTTGATTGAAGTTTGAGGCATTGCTAGAGAGGCTGAATATACTCACTGGCAATGTGATCGTAGAAGTTAGTAGGGTGTGCCTAGCATGTCCAGTCGTAGTATATGGGCATTTATTACCTGCAAAGTGTAGGAACCCTAGAGGGGAGTAAATAGGGTCAAGCTAACAAATTATGCACAAATAATTAATAATAGATAATTTAAAATATTAAGTGTGCAAGAAGTAAGGCAATAATAATACCGACACTCGATGTATCCTGGTATCCTCCTCGAGGTACTCCAGTCCCAGAAACTCTTGTCCAGCTTGAATCCACTATTAGAAAAATAGTTACATCACAAACTTTGATCCGAAGGCCCGTTGACTTCTTACACAAGAGCTTTGATTCGAAGGCTCTCTAACTTTACACAAGCTTTGATCCGAAGGCTTGTACACTTCAACCTCTTACAAGATGGTTTTGATCTTCTTACAACAAATATAAAGATCTAAGTTTTACAACTCAAGAACACTCTAACACAATTTGTGGATAGACAAATAAAAGCTTTTGTGGAGTGTTTGTGGGTGGCCTTTGGTAGATTGAAAATTTTAGGCTCAAAGGGATCAACCTTAAAAGAAGGGGTTTAAGGCTTTATATAGGCCAATATAAAGAAAGAGCAAAAATACAACTTTCAGCCTGCGAACGGTATACCGCCGGTATACTACAATATACCGTTGGTATAGGTCTACAGTAGCAACGGCTATAAATATGACCGTTGGGATCATTTAATGCACAGAATCCAACCGTTGGATTGCCAACTGTGATGAACCGGTATACCGTCGGTATGCCGGTCCAAACGACATAGAACAACATTTATATAAAATTGGTATACCGTCAGTATACTCCAGTATACCGTCGGTATGCTAGTTTTCAGGCCAAAAATGATCCTGGATTATTTTCTACCCTAGATTTTGATTTTGCAAACCATTACTTATGTTTATAGTAATTCCTAAGACTTATTACAGACTCTAGATGGACTATGCCAGCTGCAGGCTTCTTTAGAGTTTGGAAATGATGATGGCATAGCTTGGCTTTTTCTCTTGATAGATGATGGCTTTTTTCCTTGACGACAGTTGTCCTGAGATACCCAGATTGTGAAATCTGAATACCTTTCGGGGGCTTCACCCCCGAACCCCCAGCGGAACCCCCCGAGTGCATGGATCCGAAGATGTCATAGGCGGTTCAGAGAAATCTTGTGGGATGACGTCATTTGTGGCCCATCATGATTTCTTCATTGCATAAGTCCACATTTTGATATTGCTTATTGCTTTTCTATAGATACATGTTAGACGAACAAAGCAATGTACATAGTTGCAAGTATTGTACATTTCAAAATCATTTGGACTATGATAAGTTTAAGTGTTCAAAGTAGTAATAGCATGAATATTAGTGATGTCATAATATTAAATAGAATAGATTAACCATATTCAAAAATATAGTTAGATCATTGTGCTAACAATCTTCCCCTTTTTAATTATGGCAACTCCGTTCTATTTAAGATGGCTTTAATAGAAGCTCATATCACTAATATATAAAATAATAAGCATATATCACTAAAGGTGGAAGAAGAATATAAATGCTATAGTGATTTCATGTTTGGTTAGTGATATTAAATGGCTAAACTTAATCGATTCACCATATTCAAAAATATTATACAATTATTGGGCTAACAATCTCCTCCTTTTTTATTATGGCAAATCGGTTAAGTTTAAGATGGATACAATAGATGCATATATCACTAATATGTAAAAGATATAAGCATACATCACTAAAAGTAAATTACTTAAACTACTTCTACCCCTTTTTAAACATACTAGCACATACTTAAACTTACTTCTCCTCCATTGACATGATAAAAAATAAGCTCCCCTACTAGTAGATGCAAGAAATTCAATCTTAAGTAAATAAATCAGAGCAGGAGGAAGGTATAGACAATCATGATCAAGATCAGTTATGAAAGCAATAAGAGAAGTGTGTAAAGACAAGTTTTAGAAAATACACAATTAGTGTATAAAACCAATTAAAATATTGCTTGTCAAAATACAAGGTAGTTGGTAATATCAATATGGAAAGATAAGAATAATGCAATAATAGGTTTACCAACTAGAAATCCAAGAAAGAATTCCAAAACATGATATGCTATGAAATATTAATCTAGTTTGGAAAGAATATATTTTTAAATAAATATAAATATTAGATATCTGCAAATATAATAGATAACATGAGAATAATGAAAGAAACAATAAGATCTTTTAACAATGATTAAGTAAACAAATATGATTCACAATTTGCCCATACAAATTAGTAGATCAATGCCATTCAAGGATTATAATCATTGAAAATAAATCAAATAGATATACATCAATCTTCCTATTTGCAAGATCTATTCATTTACCCAAGTTCATGCATTTGAACTCAATTACCATATCATGCTATACGAATAAATTTTAGATACACATAAAGGTAAAGGGGAAAATACTTAAGAAAGAGATATTCAGTCGACTTGAATGCTCTCCCTCAAAGTATGACCAATCTAGATAATCATGAATTTTAGGTAAGTCCAAGCAAAGAAAGCCAAAACAATTTAGCATACAAGGAAAGCCAAGACAATGAAAGCTTAATAAAATCATCAATAAAGATAAACAAGTTAATTTAGGAAGATTCTATCTATTAACCCATAAATGAGAGAGAAACAAGATAATTAAGATAATAGCATACACTCTCATAAACCTTTCATGAATCATGAACACGATTAAATACATATTAACAAGAAGCAATATGAGTCCATGATGAACTAGTTATACCATATATTATAGGATATAAATGAATTAAACCAATTAATTTGCTCCCCCGAAGAATATGTGTATCTAGTTCCAAAGCACTTATAGCATAATAATAGATAAATACAAGATCAAGGGGATATATCAACTATAGATTTTCTTTCCCTTACTCAATGCATATAAGGCAAAAGAATCGTCACAGAAATGAAAACTATCATCTTTAATAAAAGAGAGAACAATGTAAAGGCACTTAAATATGAGCAACATAAAGAAATATCCAATAAAGCATATACATCAAAAGATAAGAAACATTGACCTAAATAGGATAAACTCATAAAGAAATAATTTAGGCCAATATATATATTATCTTTTGAGAAAAGTCATCATGAATATTAAAGTGTAATCAATCAAATAAACTAAACATGATGAAAGTCACAATATAGCTCAAAAAAATCATGTCCATGATTAACTAATTAAGCAAGAATCAATCAATTGATTACTTTACTACAGGAGATTTGTGTCAGATTTTGCTAAGATCTCGGCACCATTGACCTGGTTGATGCACAAGAAAGTTAAGTTTATATGGTCAACGAAATTTCAGATAGCCTTTGAAGAGTTGAAGAAGAAGTTAATCTATGCACCAATCATTACACTTCTAGTAGGCTCCGGAGGATTTACAGTGTATTGTGATGCATCTGGAAAATGACTTGGATGTGTTTTGATGCAACAAAGGAGAGTGATAGTGTATGCTTCTCGACAGCTTAAAGATCATGAGAAGAACTATCCAACTCACGATTTGGAGCTAGCAGCAGTAGTGTTTGCACTTAAGCTATAGAGGCACTACTTATATGGCAATCGAGTAGAAATATCCATGGATCATAAGAGTTTGAAGTATGTATTCACGCAGAAGGACCTCAACATGAGGCAAAGAAGGTGGCTAAGTTGTTGAAAGACTATGACGTGAAACTTCAGTACCATCCAGGCAAGGCTAATGTAGTAGTTGATGCACTAATCAAAAGAGGTGGCAAATTTATGTTGACTACTCAGAAGTGTGGTGCCCCGTTCCCCCTATTCGGGCAGCGCGACTAAGAAATACTAATCGGTATCGTTCGATCGGGATAGAATGAATCAAGATCTTATCCTTATTATGAATTTGCTTCTTCGAAATCGATTCCCATATTCAGTGGACCGTGCCTCGAGGATGGACTTAGCGGTAGTCAAGAGGGACCTCTCCGTTGCAAGTTTTTTTGCCTAGTTTTTACTGTCGCCTTATTGCTTTCGTGCTTTTGAGTTAGTTTTTCGGATTTGCGTTTTCTTGAACGGTTTTGATAGATTTTATTACTTTCTTTCGTTGAATTACATTCCATTCTAATTTTGGAAAGAGTAGAAGAGGTATTGATCAGCTGTTCGTGGCAATGCAGGTGATCGTGCGGTAGATATCGTGCGAGCAGAGCCTTGAAGTACCTATTTTCTTTCCTTTCTCCAACCAACTTGTGAGTGACTATATTCGATTCAGTTGACCCTTCTTCCAAGTCTTAACATCTAAAATCTTTGCGTTCTTGCTTGTTCTGATCAAACGGTACCATAATAACTAAAAGATGTCAAGATAAAAAGGAATAGACTTGGACTACTTTATGCTTGTCAATCAACTTGTGAACGGTTACCTTGTTGCATGCTAGTTCATTTAAAATATTCTTCATATATTTTAATTTTAGTTAGAATGTATATTTTTTCTATAAATTGTGCTATGTATAGAACACACCTTGCTATGCAATAAACTGTTCAGGGAGACTATGCAAAATGAATCATGCCATGCTACTCGTTTCGTGCTCATGTTGCCTTAAAATTGCATAAATTGATAACTTAGCATAGACGTCGTTTAAACTGTGCAAGCTAACTATATCTTTGTGGCAGGGAAGGTCATGGTAAGTATTGTGTAGGTGGTTCAGACGGGCAGGTAAAAGTCACCGAACGGTGGCATATTTATTTCAGTAAATATTCATAACTAATGCTTTCTTGTAAAATAAACTAAGACAAAATAGAAAGACCACAAAATAACTTGCATGCTTCATATAAATAACTTGTGATTTGGTATAGTTGGATTAGCTCGCCTTTACCAGTGTATTTTGATGTACTGACCATCGTTGCAACAGTTTCCCCGTACTAAGGCGACCCTGCAAGGAGCCTAGCTACTTCCCAACCCAGTCCAGCTACCGGCACGCCCTGATCGTGCCTCGAAGAAGTGTTTTGAAGTTTCTAGGAGCTCATCCACAAGCTTATGCAGCTCCGTGGGAAGGCGATATCTTCGCCAGAAGATCTTTAACATTTTAAAGTTTTAGTAGAAGGATATAATGTACAGGATGGCTATCTCATTTTGAGTCTACTTTTGTAAGCCCGTGTGACAATTATCATGACTCGTTCAAGAGTTTATAATAGATGTTCATTATCAATAAAGAGAACTTTTTCATATTTTAATATTGTGTTTCAATTATCTGCGTACTCTGAATATGTGCTCGTTATCTAAAATACATTAGTCTTGTACGATGCTCATCCTAGGCACGCATGGCGTCATGCCCCGGGGACGACTATCGATTCCACGGAATCGGGGCGTGACAAGAAGCACATTCTAGAGGACTTACGAGATAGTACTTTCATAGAGTATAGGAGTTTAGGCTAGCCTACAGATTCAGTCAACTTTGGTATATAAAATTAAACTAGCTCAGGCAGAGGACCCGAAGATTCAAAATCTACGAAAAGAATGTGAGTCAGGTCTTCGGAAGGAGTTGACAATACATGCAGATGGAACGCTAAGGTTTGATAATCGTCTATGCGTACCAAGCGTGGATATTCAGCAAAAAAGTTGTGACTGAAGCACATAGTTCCCAGTATTTCATTCATTCGGGTGGCACAAAGATGTATAAAGATATCAAGCAACACTTTTGGTGGAACGGAATGAAGAGGAAAATAGCACGCTTCATATCGCGATGTCCGATATGTCAACAAGTGAAGGCAGAATAACAGAGACCGGCATGATTTTTGTAGCTGCTTCCTATTCCAGAGTGAAAGTGAGAACACATCATGATGAACTTTGTGAGTGGTTTATCCAGATCACAGACTGGTCGAGATACAGTTTGGGTGATAGTGGATCGTCTCACAAAATTAGCTCACTTTTTCCTTTTCGAGTAGGACAGTCTACAAAATAATTGGCTGAAATATATATATGACAGATAGTGAGACAACACGGTGTCCCAGTAAGTATCGTGTCATATCGAGACACTCGGTTTATTTCATATTTTTTTGAAAAGTTTGCATCAGAGTTTGGACACCAAGTTGAGATTCAGCACAGCTTACCACCCTCAGACAGATGGACAATTAGAGAGAACCATCCAAACCTTGGAGGATATGCTACGAGCTTGTACCTTAGACCTTGGTAGATCTTGGGAGAATCACCTCCACTTGGTGGAGTTTTCGTATAAAAATAGTTATCAGGGCAGTATTCAGATGGCACCTTTCGAAGCACTATATGACAGGAAGTGTAGATCACCGTTGGCTTGGGACGACATTGGTGAACCCGAGTATGTAAATGAGACATGTGTATCATAGAAGTGAGACATGTGTATGCAACATTCAGACATATATATCAACAAGGTATGGAATTATGTGTCTGCCTGTGAGTGTGTAAGTGAGACATGTGTATCATAGAAGTAAATAACTAGTATATTAGATGCATGTGATATATATATCACATACATCTAATGCATGTGATATATATATATATATATATATATATATATATATATATATATATATATATATATATATATATATATATATATATATATATATATATATATTATATATATATATTTTGAACATATTTTATTTTAGACATATATATCAACAAGGTATGGAATCATGTGTCTGCTTGTTAGTGTATAAGTGAGACATGTGTATCATAGAAGTAAATAACTAGTGCATTAGATGCATGTGATATATATATATATATATATATCACATGAGTCTAGTCTCCAGGGTATGGAATCATGTGTATTATACTTGAACCTACCAACTGATACACTAATCAGTGGTACACCAAACATACCTTCCATAACCAATTTTGGCACTCCTCAACCTATGGCATTGGTATTTCTAGTACCCAGACCCCAGTTCCTGGTACTTCACTTCACCACCCTTGCACTCACTCACCCATCACTCATTGTGCACTTATGCACATAATTCTAGACACTCTATGTCACTCTCCATTCCTGATATACGTATTTAAAATATATTTTATTTTAGCCTGGTTGTATGTGCATGGAGACTAGACCCATTCTTTGGTTTAACATGGTTCATGGTTCATTTTGTGGGTCGGTTCAAGTTATGTTAACCCTTGGTGAAACCCTCAACCCTACCATATATAACCCAACCTTTTTGTAACCCCCTGATTTTTCAGAAATTTTTAATTTGGATTTTTCATAATTTTCTATAATTTTCTAAGATTTTCAAGAATTTATTTTAGATTCAAATATAATTAAAAATATCCTAAACTTTTATTTTAGGTTCTAAATAATAAAATATATTTTCTATAAGTTTTTGGAAATTTTCTGAGTATTTTTAGTATTTATTGGGAGTTATTTAGGCTAATAACTAATTATTAGGACTTGTAGAATTTATGGTGCAAGCCCAGAAATATAGAATGGACCCATGTTATTTTCTAAGATTTATAATATTATTATATATTTTCTGAAATTATTTCAGAATTTTTGGAATAATGTTAGTATTTATTTTTAGTTTTATGGCAAAACTAATTTTTAGAGCTTCTCCTAATTATAGTAGGAAATCTATGAATATATAATTATCCCAAATAATTTTCTGGGATTTTTAGGTTCAAAATATATTTTTGTAATTTTTCCAGATTTTTATGATTATTTTTAATGTTTATTTTGAGTTATTTAGATTTAAAACGACTTAAATAATGTTTTGATAAAGGCAAATCAAAAAAATAAATAATATAACCAAAACCATCCAATCAAATCATGACACGTGTCACCCTATCAACTTTCATTCAGCCTCTCAACATCCCTATATATATATATTATTATAACCCTAATTATCCCATTATT
This sequence comes from Iris macrosiphon, assembly GCA_036927795.1. NCBI lineage: Eukaryota > Viridiplantae > Streptophyta > Magnoliopsida > Asparagales > Iridaceae > Iris > Iris macrosiphon. Next base: position 137,290,777 of record JAYESA010000018.1, on the reverse strand, counting down.
TTTTAGAGAGAGAGATTTTGGAGAATTGCCATCTAGGGTTCCTTCATCTTCCAGAAGCCATTGCGCATAGCTCCGGACTACAAATGAGGCCTAGTTTCTTGTGTTAGAACGATATTGAGGTTAGATTTCTGATTATATAATTTAGTTTACAAAATTATGAGTATTAAATTCTGGAAAATTCGTAGAGCACAGCATGTCCGAAAATAGACGTGTTTTAATGTTTTCGCAATTTCGGGAGAACCAGGAATCAGAATCATGAACCGTTTTAAGTTTCGGAAAGCTAATGTCGAGATCATTGACATATGTTTTTTCCAGAATTTAATTCGATGTATTTTTATACTGTTAATTCTGTAGAACTTCTAGGTTAGAATTTAACCATCGGTGCACAATACAAAATTTGTATGTGCCATAATTCCCAAATGAATTTGAATTCGGACGAGCCATAAATTCTAGTATGTGTTTTGATGCTGAAATCTACAGGAAATCATGCATAAAAGTCGAGTTTGTGTTGGTTGACTTTTTGGTCAACAGATCGCCTCGATTTGCGTGCCATGAGTCTCGAGTTGATAAAATTTAGTTTCTTTGGACAAAATTTAGGAATTAACATAAAAATCAGAATAATAAGATTAAAATAGGATTTTAGAGTAATTATTCCAGAATTAAATAAATTAAAATAAATTATCTTTTGACGTGATAAATTTGTAATACATAGGCTATTTGGACTGTGACTTGGACTCTGATTCATACCAGCAACAGGACCCCAGGCAAGTGTACCTTGCCAAACTCTGCAGTATTGTTACATATTTTCCTTGCTTTATTATATTGATGTGCATGCTTAACCTAGGACCGTATGACGTACTTAGCGTCCGATTATTAGTCGGGTGCCAACACTGTACGCGGTGTTGGGTACTGTCATCTAGAGATGGACATTCGTGACACTTTATATTCTCGTACTTGTCTTACCAAGTACACTATGACCCAGGATACTTGACACTATTCATGAGACAGGATCTTCCTGAGATATTCATGGTAATTCTGTATAGGATACAGGACTTGACATGGATATTATATTCTTAGATATTGTATGACTTGTTGCATTAGCTATGATCCCGCTTGACATGGACATGAGACGTTATGGTCATGATATGCGTGGTTACATTGGATGGGGAGAGACACACAGGCTACAGGCTGTTCCATATATATATACATCCACTATTATTGAGAGGTCGTAGACTCTCGGAGCAGAGCTAGACCCACTACCGGTTATTACCGCTACCGGCTCCCCGACACAGAGCTGGTAGTGGCTCAGCCTGAGTACTCATGATGCTCTCACTTGCATTTTCACTTAGATGGTTACTTACTTGCCCTATTTATTCCATTTATTTTTCTGTACTGTATTTATTTTGGCATGAGCTTTCTTGTACCTTGCTATGTCCCCTGAGGACCTGGATCCGGATTATGTCCCCAGGATTTGAGGACGAGATCTATCTCGAGGTATACGGGACCGCAGCAGGAGCTGATCCAGGAGCTGTACCGCCATCCGAGGACGAGGTGTTAGCCGAAGACTTCTCCTGAGCATCCATGTTTCATGCTCAGTATTTATTTATTTCAGTCATTTATATTCTGGTCTGTTGAACCATTGTATCAGATATTTATCGGGTTATTCCCCGAAGCACTTTGTGAGACTAGCTGATGATTTACATTCCTTATTTATTCTGTGGATTATATTTTATATCTTGTGTGGATGAGATTAGTTGTGCCTGTTGTCGTAGACTTAATTTTACAGCTTAAGTATGCCCTGATGGATCCATTAAATTGGGTTTGTCCATCGGTGCGTCCTGCTGGCCATTGCCACGTGTCTAGTCCCTCGGCATTTTGGGACTGGGGCGTGACATGATTTTTGTGGTGGCCCATGCAGGTCTACGACAAAATTGTTCGGTTTCAACTTAGGGACCGAACAAGCCTGCAAATAGGATTAGAGTATAGGATCTCATTCACAACTGACTATGGCTTCTCCTCCTCCTCCTTCCAATCTATTCCGTTGAAAAATTGCATCCTGCTTGATTCATGTGCCTTCTCATTAGTTCCTTGAGTGTAGCTTTTTTCTAGAATATAGAAGTCCATGTTGATAGAATGATAGGTAGGGTAACCTTCCTACTAAAAGTACAGCTAGGATATTGACACACCCCTAAGTAGAACGCTTAATGAACCCTAGCATCCCTTACCTATAGAATAATTTACCATTATTTCTTGTTATAGTCATGAATGACCTAAGAGTAGTATAGGCACTGCTAAGAGCTAGTTAGAGATTGGACCCTAATGTTTGACCCTAGTGGTTGACCCCAGTTTTGAGGAACCAATAGAAATCTGAGATCGAATGTTAGAACAGAACCTAGTGTGTATAGTGAGATAGTGTTAGGATATAGGTTCTTGTCGTGATATTAGCAGACGGTACCTCAGGAAGCCCAGAGCAACGAGTATGACATTCCCCATGAGATCATACCTCAAACACGGAAAATTGCTCACCACCTTCACCTTAGGAAACTATGATATTATCTAGAGCCTTATATTTTAATTTCATACGTTGTTCGTCTGCGACCTTAACGTTCGCTAATGCGCAACGACTAAAATATGTTCTTCTTTTTTCCGTCTTTCAATTCGTGCCACCTGACACTTCTAATAGTAGGCCAAGTAATTTTATTCCTTGTTAAGGACCCATAGTTTGCTAGGATTATAGTTGTAGTCTTGAATTTGAAAATTTTGTGTTTTGTAGTTAGAGTTCGATAAGTTTGAGTTAATCTTGTAGATTGTGACCCGATGATTATCCATTAGTGTTAAATCACATAATTTGTACCCCCACCTCGATACAAGTTATATTCCCTTTCCCTTGAGACTAGTACCACATAGTCCACTTGACCCATCAAGGCGGTGTAACTGAATGGCAATAATTGTATGCTAGCATAAGATGACAGTGTTTATTCAGACAATAGAATTTAGAGGTTCATGCCCTATTAGGTCGACTAGCAACTTAGACAAGGAGGTTTTATGATAATTGTAGAGATTGTAGAGTCTTTTATTATTGTTGCTCATTTTTGTTCGTTTTGTGAACTTGAATAATTTGTACCTCCTTTCATCATCATCTAGCGTGCTTATATTTCATATACTACCTTGACTTATTGTGCTATTTTATAGCCTAGTTTTGCAAGCTTATTCTTTATCGAGCTTGTTCATGACATATGTATTATTGGGGAGGCCCACAATAATACATTTCAGAATCAGTGTATTACGGTCTGATCAACCATAGTGCGCTTGATTCGCCCTCGCAATAATACCTTACGTGGATTGAGATATGTAGTGATTAGTAGACGAATATACTTGCCCTAGACATGTCTGACATATCGTATCGGTTACATAACTGTACTAATACGAGCAGGCGAACAAAGGATTACCAAAATAGGATTTCAATCCACAACTGCTTTGACAATTCCCAATTAAATTCTTTAAACGCCTTGATCCCAATACTTCTATTCTATTACGCTGCCCTTGAACTCTTTATTATTGGTCTCCGTCTTCCCTTATTTCGGAAAGACGAAACATCGTGCTTGGTATAAATTGATACACAGAGAATACTAGATATACCCCATAGGCCGATCACATACTTGAGGATTATTCTTCGTAATTAAGGACATATCATATGTGATATGATCGGTATTGAAGTTCGATGATTGAATGACATGAGTAAACATATTAAGGAATATTCTCTTAAGGTATATAGCCTTATGTGATAGATGGGTAAATTCTAAGTTGGGTAGTAGTGCATTATCAACTCGAAAGGAATTTCTTTTAGATTGTGATCGAGTAAGATTAAATTGGGAGAGGTTCAAGCCATTTTAATTTTGAGAATTTTAGAAGAATGACTAAGATGATGAGGATTAATGAATTGATATTGAGGACCCGATATTTATACCTTAAGTACATGATTTAAACAATGAAGGTAAAATCATCAACTTGAAATTTAGAGGATAAAAAGATGGAATTTTATACTTGAACAATGGTGGACTGCATTTAAATTATTTTCTTCAAGTTGATGATTTGAGTTAAAATAAAAAACTTGATGGTTGGACTACCTATTTAAAATATTAAGGATGTGAATGGAATTTAAGAAGTTGAAGCATACAAAAATTTATAAGTAAAAATAGGAATAATAATGGACTCGAATTACTTCTAGAGAAGATTATGATAATTGGAGATCGTGAGGTAAAATTGATATGCGTATTTAAATCTTGAAGATGATATATGGATTTAATTTAAATTTGGATATGGATAATTTGAAAAAGCGAGAAAAGATAACCATAGGTTGAATTTGATTGGATCAGTGGTCATCTTAATCTAGAAGTGATTGCAATGGATATGATTAGGATTTTAATTGTCGCAAGGAGATTGCGATTGACTTGCCTTATGTACACGAAGGATTAACAAATTATGCCTTATTTTAATTTTGAGGACGACATTGTCTTAAGTTGGCTGGATTGTGAAACCCCCTCACCTAAGAAGTAGACCTACTTGGCTTAGATAGTGAGACTGAGGCTAGCTCGAATCCACTTAGGAATAGAACACGATATTTTGATTTAGTTTTACAACATGGTATCCCTCGGCGCGCCTTACCATTGCTTCGATAATTGGAGCACTTTCCTAGTCGCTGCCTTCCTACAAATTCCACACCTTGTCCTAGACATGCCCATCCTCCAATTTTCATCTTTGTGCAACGTTTCAATTTTTGGGCACTTTTATGCAAAAGAGCATTTAGGTGTCCACACTATTGGACATGACACACGAAGAAACCTATTTTCACTCATGTGAATTTCTCCCATGATTTTTGGAATGTGCAACGTGCAACATCGTTCACTCCGTTAAACCTAGCCTTGCATTTTAACCAATGCAAATCTTAGACCATCCTTGACTTCTACCATAGCTTAATTTTAATTTCGAGGACGAAATTTTTATAAGTTGGGTAGATTGTAACCCCCTGATTTTTCAGAAATTTTTAATTTGGATTTTTCACAATTTTCTGTAATTTTCTAGGATTTTCAAGAATTTATTTTAGATTCAAATATAATTAAAAATATCCTAAACTTTTATTTTAGGTTCTAAATAATAAAATATATTTTCTATAAGTTTTTGGAAATTTTTTGAGTATTTTTAGTATTTATTGGGAGTTATTTAGGCTAATAACTAATTATTAGGACTTGTAGAATTTATGGTGCAAGCCCAGGAATATATAATGGACCCATGTTATTTTCTAAGGTTTATAATATTATTATATATTTTCTAAAATTATTTCAGAATTTTTGGAATAATGTTAGTATTTATTTTTAGTTTTATGGCAAAACTAATTTTTAGAGCTTCTCCTAATTATAGTAGGAAATCTATGAATATATAATTATCCCAAATAATTTTCTGGGGTTTTTAGGTTCAAAATATATTTTTGTAATTTTTCCAGATTTTTATGATTATTTTTAATGTTTATTTTGAGTTATTTAGATTTAAAACGACTTAAATAATGTTTTGATAAAGGCAAATCAAAAAAATAAATAATATAACCAAAACCATCCAATCAAATCATGACATGTGTCACCCTATCAACTTTCATTCAGCCTCTCAACATCCCTATATATATATTATTATAACCCTAATTATCCCATTATTTTTTAGAGAGAGAGATTTTGGAGAATTACCATCTAGGGTTCCTTCATCTTCCAGAAGCCATTTCGCATAGCTCCGGACTCCAAATGAGGCCTAATTTCTTACGTTAGAACGATATTGAGGTTAGATTTCTGATTATATAATTTGGTTTACAAAATTATGAGTATTAAATTCTGGAAAATTCGTAGAGCACAGCATGTCCAAAAATAGACGTGTTTTAATGTTTTCGCGATTTCGGGAGAACCAGGAATCAGAATCATGAACTGTTTAAAGTTTCGGAAAGCTAATGTCGAGATCATTGACATATGTTTTTTCCAGAATTTAATTCGATATATTTTTATACTGTTAATTCTGTAGAACTTCTAGGTTAGAATTTAACCATCGGTGCACAATACAAAATTTGTATGTGCCATAATTCCCAAACGAAGTTGAATTCGGACGAGCCGTAAATTCTAGTATGTTTTTGATGCTGAAATCTACAGGAAATCATGCATGAAAGTCGAGTTTGTGTCGGTTGACTTTTTGGTCAACAGATCGCCTCAATTTGCGTGCCATGAGTCTCGAGTTGATAAAATTCAGTTTCTTTGGACAAAATTTAGGAATTAACATAAAAATCAGAATAATAAGATTAAAATAGAATTTTAGAGTAATTATTCCAGAATTAAATAAATTAAAATAAATTATCTTTTGACGTGATAAATTTGTAATACATAGGCTATTTGGACTGTGACTTGGACTCTGATTCATACCAGCAACAGGACCCCAGGCAAGTGTACCTTGCCAAACTCTGCAGTATTGTTACATATTTTCCTTGCTTTATTATATTGATGTGCATGCTTAACCTAGGACCGTATGCCGTACTTAGCGTCCGATTATTAGTCGGGTGCCAACACTGTACGCGGTGTTGGGTACTGTCATCTAGAGATGGACATTCGTGACACTTTATATTCTCGTACTTGTCTTACCAAGTACACTATGACCCAGGACACTTGACACTATTCATGAGACAGGATCTTCCTGAGATATTCATGGTGATTCTGTATAGGATACAGGACTTGACATGGACATTATATTCTTAGATATTGTATGACTTGTTGCATTAGCTATGATCCCACTTGACATGGACATGAGACGTTATGGTCATAATATGCATGGTTACATTGGGTGGGGAGAGACACACAGGCTACAGGCTGTTCCATATATATATACATCCACTATTATTGAGAGGTCGTAGACTCTCGGAGCATAGCTAGACCCACTACCGGTTATTACCGCTACCGGCTCCCTGACACAGAGCTGGTAGTGGCTCAGCCTGAGTACTCGTGATGCTCTCACTTGCATTTTCACTTAGATGGTTACTTACTTGCCCTATTTATTCCATTTATTTTTCTGCACTGCATTTATTTTGGCATGAGCTTTCTTGTACCTTGCTATGTCCCCTGAGGACCTGGATCCGGATTATGTCCCCAGGATTTGAGGACGAGATCTATCCCGAGGTATACGGGACCGCAGCAGGAGCTGATCCAGGAGCTGTACCGCCATCCGAGGACGAGGTGTTAGCCGAAGACTTCTCCTGAGCATCCATGTTTCATGCTCAGTATTTATTTATTTCAGTTATTTATATTCTGGTCTGTTGAATCATTGTATCAGATATTTATCGGGTTGTTCCCCGAAGCACTTTGTGAGACTAGCTGATGATTTACATTCCTTATTTATTCTGTGGATCATATTTTATATCTTGTGTGGATGAGATTAGTTGTGCCTGTTGTCGTAGACTTAATTTTACAGCTTAAGTATGCCCTGATGGATCCATTAAATTGGGTTTGTCCATCGGTGCGTCCTGCTGGCCATTGCCACGTGTCTAGTCCCTCGGCATTTTGGGACTGGGGCGTGACACTTTTTCTCCCTCTCTCTCTCTCTCTCTTCATTACTTCATTTTTCTATCTCTCTTGTGTTTTCTCTCCCCTTTCCATAGGCAAGTACACCTTGTATGAGGAATGGAGAAACCCTCCATATTATTGTTCTATTATGTTTGTTATGTGTTTCTTAACACTTTTAGAAGTTGGAGTTTTCTATTTTGATGGGTGGTTTTGAGTAGGTCTACATTTTTAACTTAGGGTTCATGAGTTTTTCTTGGTTTTGATCTATTACATGTATTTTCAAAAATTAGTTTTTGCTACATGATAGAGCTTTCAATTTCAAGCGTTTTGGCTTTTGGTTCACTCGATTTGGACTTAAAATAAGAATTTTATGGACAAAACAAGATTTTAGTTTTTGGAGCTTTCGCTATGGCTGAACCTACTGTTTGGAGAAGACAAAGTCTTTATGCGGCCAGCGAGTTATTCGACGGAGAGTGTTATGCGGCCTGAGAGGGCTATGCGGCCTGAGCTTTTGCCGCATACTGACCAACATGCGTCCATCTTGTTGGACACATGACTGCCATCACACAAGTGTTCTGGAGCTGTTCCTTAAGCTCCTTGTGTGTTCACTCGCTGAACGAAAGAGAAATTTATTAAGTCCAAGATACCTCCATGCGACATCGAACTCCACTCGGCACCGACCCATATGCGGCAAGCAGAGCATGCAGTCACTTCCATTGGATGCATGACTCTGAAATTTTGGCACATCTTTCTATGGTTTTGTCTTTTCTTCATGACACATTATGGCTTATCACATCAATCACTTTATGTCACATCACTGACACTTTATTTATTGTCCGTCACTTCAACACTTGTCCCAAGGAGTAGACTTTAACCCTGAGCATGCGGCCCAGACTCCATATGCGGCTCCAAGTGGTTTATACGGCCCTGACATCATATGCGGCCAAGACTTGTCATGCGGCCCTGACTTCACATGCTGCCTAGAGCCATATGCGGCATGGACTTCCCATGCGGCCTAGAGACCCATGCGGCCTTGTTTGTTTTGATTGAATCTTTTTTTGTTCTTCGTGACCCAATGTATAATTGGTAATTGGACTCGAATACTGTATCCATGCTGATACCACTATTTCCTGATAATTGTTCATAATTTAATGTGCGTCGAGGTACGACATATCGTGTCACGTGTTAAGTGATTATATTTGGATTGTGCATCAAGAATGCCTCCAAATTTTTGAACGCGTGATATTATAAATATATATATTTTTCCCAGCACGGGCATAATAAGCAAGTCAACTACCAAAGCATGGCTATGATATTAATTTTTTGAATGTTGCATACACACTCGGGTGAATCCAGATTTGACTTTCATGGATTCGTATCTAGCGTGCCCGTACTTTGTACAATATTTTAAGAAAAATTCTCATGTGACCACGGCTTGAGATTTCGAACACAACATAGGGCTAATTAGGTAACTAAAAGTGGTAGCAAACATTGAAGGAACAGTATTCCGAGATCATGCCAACGAATCTTCACACAAAGATTCATTCTTAGTGCGCCGTTGGCTGGCCACCACAGATATTGTATATCATCTGTCTTAGTGGAGTACAATATTTGACCTATTATATGCCGAGCCACTGTTTTACTATAGGAACACTGGAACCGCTAATATCGTATTTTTAATGCAGTGGTCCTATGGAGAACTGGTGCATCTCGTGAATACCTGTTTTACTCATCTATTGGTTCGGTTAGCTCATGTTTGGCACTGGCATGATCTGAGGATACATATTATGCATTATTTTTGAGATAACCCCAGACTCCACAATAAGCAAGCCGTATAAGTGATTGGCCAATATAAATAAAATGGACTTGGTTGTGATTGTATTATTCGGCTAGTAGCCTAGGGAATCGGACTATCATAGTGTGATGGTTCAACCCTTGTCCTTGTTTGGTTGTAGGATTGGACCTTTGCGCTAGGATATGCCATGGACCTAAGCTGCGACACTGAACCTATGTATTATTATATATTTTTCTTAGTTTTTTTGTTTTTTTATTTCGTGCTTCCTTTGTGGTACTTGCTATTTAGGGTCTAACCCCACTGGTTTTGCATGACCAGGTTTTGAGCCAGCACCCGAGGATCCAGCGCACCTTCCCCCAACTCATGGCGCGTACCAGGAACATGGTCGTAGGGGATAACGAGTGAGTTTTCTTCTTCCATGTTCATCATTGAACATTTACTTCTTTTGGGCATTTAGCCACCGATACATGTTAAGTCTCCTTACATGATTGTATTAAATCAGACTGCAGCTGATCACTGTCATGTACTTTTGTTACTCTTTCAGCCTCTTATTTTGCACAGTTGGTCTCCAGAACATTTTGAGAAAGCATTTAGGACGCCTTATTGCTTTATCATATATGCTCTATGCTTATTGTTTCTTGTTTGAATTATTGAGACATAGAAGTTCTTGACCCTAGGCGACTTAATTATAGCATGCACGCCATTGTCTTATACAGCCGTAACCGCCGTACGACGTATAGAAACTTGTACGGGGTAGCTGGCCATGTCCGTCTCCGTATTCCTGTACTGGGGTGTGACACTCTACCTCATTCCTCCACCTATCACTCCCTAACACATCAACACCCTCAAGTATTAGATGATATACCCTTACTAGACACATACATGTGCACTCACATCTTTCCACACCGATGCCCAACACTCAGCATATAGCATAAGTCCTATTACCTAGCATAACACATTCTAACACTATCACACTCTCCTATACAATTATGGATACCAATATATCATGGCACACTCTCTAGTACCTCTCCTGAATACACATTCTCCTCCTCCTCATGACACAACCAAGTATCAAGCACCAATAGAATATCATGCTCCATTAATACCCAACACAAATTCATGATACTCGATTGATACTTGGATCCCTCAACTATATGAATCTATATCTATCTAAAACATACATGATGACATTATACCAATAACTAGAATCACAAATTGATATGTTACTATATCCTAACTCTCTTATTTCTAATACCATTAATACTAAATACTAACTATACTTTGATACCTACCATAAAAATACTGCTACAAATGATACGACACAATGAGTGGTTACATGCTTGTACACTGATACCTAATGCTGACATACCCAACCATGAACCACTCACAGACTCACAAGCAACAATTCCAACAATCAACAATAATACTCAACTCGACACAAGCTTGTCTACAAATTATCAAACTACTGTACTATCTAAGAAATCTCAGGAACTAATCAAGTGAAGCTCTTTAAAGGAACTAAACTAAAGAAACTAAAAATATCTATATCCTGAGCTAATAGAGTGATGGACAGAACTCAATGATAACAAGGTTGAGTGATAGAGACGATATGTTAAGAACCAATTTTAGATACAATATGATAATCATATATGTCCATCCGAAATTATGTTACCCAGAATCCTTGCCACGCTAGTAAGCATAGCTGCGATGAACTATAGAGTCTATAACTAAGGTATATACCCCTATAATCATGGTATCTAGAATTCTCGCCACGCCAACTAGTATAGATGCACCACGCCAACTAGAATAGCTGTGATAAACTATAAATTCCACAACTAAAATAGGTACGTCCAAAATCAGGTCTCTACGTTTTTGCCACACCAGCTAGTATAGCTGCGATAAACTCTATACTCCATAACTAAGGTAGATGGTTGCCTTCCTTACTGTTCTTATCCAAATACGCCATCAAAATATACCTCAACTTAGTCCATAAAATTTATCTCGATACAAGAATCAAATTCAACAATGAACATCAAGAATCAAATTCAACAACGAATATGTTAAGGTGAAAGGAAACAAGTGAAAACGAATTTTGAAATAGAGTTTATAGTAAGATTTTCAAGGGTCATTCCAGGAATCTTTTAAGAATCCTAATTTGTGATTGAGTATTCTCTCATCCTATATCCTATATCCTATCGCAGGCTCGCAGTAGTACAACTAAGTCGTTACACTACCACGACATCACACTAATTGTGAAGCCTGACCTGCATGGGCTACAACAAAAATGTGTCACAACTCGCACCCGGATGATCGGGGCACGAGTACGTGAGTACATCCAGCCCATGTCGCAGTATCGACAGTAGAACGCTCCTCTAGACCTCAATGTAATCATATTAATACAACTAATTCTATCATGTACTCAATCACAATAATCTAAAGAAAGAAAAAAATAAGGAAGAAATAATCTAAACAACAATCTAAGAGAAATAATGTCAAACATGAAACTGAGATAGAGAAATACTAGCATATATCTCACCAAAGGTCTCCTCTAGGTCCATAATGCAAAGTAGTCCTGGCTATAGCATCACTCTGAAGTCAACACTGAAAAATGTTATCCAGTCAGGATTGGAACGAAGCACATAAACTAACAGCAGTTCCATTTAAATTGACAAAGACTATAAAACAATATGTAATGAGAATACATGATGAATAAGGAATACTGGAATCATAATGTAAGTAAGACTTATATCAAATCACATATATGATGGAAGATAAGTAAGCAGGTAAATGGTAGCGATAACATGTAATAACTGAAATAGAGGAATAACAATAGATAACTAAGCATTTGAAATACTAGTTTGTTATGAGAAACGAACAAAAACGAAAACAAAACAACAAAAAAAAACGAAAGAAAAACGATCAAAACAAAAAGAAAAAAGAAAAAATAAGGAGCAAAAATGAAAAAAAAAAAACAAAAAGAAAAAAGAAGAAAGAAGAAAAAAATGATCAAAATTGTTAAAGTCTGGACTATCATTAAATAATGGACATCTTAAGCAAGAAATGTACTGCGTTTAGAATGTGCTTTTATCAAACTTTTGCTTCCGATTATCAAACTTTTGCTTCCAAAGCCATGATGGGTTTCCTCTAATTTACGATATTGTTTTCCTCTCATTCCCCCCCCGCGAGAGAGAGAGAGAGAGAGAGAGAGAGAGAGAGAGGGGGGGGGGAGAGTTAAATGGAGAGAGATGATCATGTGAAACGAATAATGGTGGAAGCTTTCGGAGAATCCTCCTCCTCCGACGAAGCCCTAAACAAAGAGCAACAAGATGATGATGATGAAGAAGTTCGTGGTCGACGCACATGGGCTTGGGAGCCGGCAGAGCCAGTCGACGGGCTGTGGCTCTGCCGAGACTTCCTCTCCGAAGAACACCAGTCCTCGCTCCTCTCCGCAATCGAACAAGGTCAATTCTCAGCCCCTCCTCCTCTTGTAACCTATTATTTCACTGCCACTCTATTGGACACTGCGATGACGCCATCGATTTTGACGTGTCCTGCTGTATTTGTGTAGTGTCCGTGCTCTTTCAGCGACACCTTTACTAATCCTATGTTGGAATAGATTTTAAGGGAACATTTTCTAAATGATCCTCCGTGTGGGTTGTGGGTGCACAACTTAAGTTTCCTAGTTGGAATGTATATCATGTTCTGATATCTGCGTTATGCTAAGTTGCGCGGACACGACACTACATGGAGACGACGACGACGACGAGAACATGGCACCGGTTTCGAGTGTGCGTCTGTGTCTCCGTCGTGTCCAATACGTGTGCGATACGACGAACACCGCACAAAACAGATGGCGGACGCATCTCAATGGAGAATGTTTCTGTGGGGGTGGAGGGTGTATATGTATATCGATTATAAACCCATTTTCACTTGAACATAGTGAGATATTGGCATTCTATGATCCTTTGTGAACCTCTTCGTACTTGTGCCAATTTTCCTACTTGCAAGAAAGGGCCTTACCTTAAAACATAGAAGATTAGTTGGCGAGTAGTTGGATCAGCATTTTTGGTTATGCAATTAAATCTCACACAACCAAGGAGCACAGTTCGCGGTATTGGCCTAAACATACCAAAATGTTGAAACTGCTAAAATGACTGAAACCAACCGATTTAAAACCTAAACTGCCAATTAAGAAGGACCTGCTACCGATTTCATTGCCGATATTGCGAACCATAGCTAGGAGCATCCTCGCAGCTCCAAGTCCCCCCTAGACTAGGAAATAGTACTGAGAAATAGGTAAGATGATACAATTTGCTACGTGGAATTGCAATTCATCTCTACGGTAAATTAGGCCAAAGAGTGACAAGAAATGCAATTACCACATAATTTAACCTATAAAGATAAAAAAATAAACAACAAATAATCAATTTCTTTCTCGCACTTTCCTTGAAGTACATGGTGGCACCATTGAGATTTGAAGGCTTGAAGCAATGGGCTAGTGGTGGCCATGGTGACGGTTTATTGTCGAAAAATGCTGGAAGCTTAGGCAAAGGGTCTATATTGTATACAATAGCAGGCCAAATTCTTTCAGGGCACTCCATTTGTTGTGTATCATTTCTATTTCCTTCAAAATGTGTAGTGGCCACTTCAGAACTGTAGAATTCACAATCCTTCATACATTAAGCAATCGCAAGAAGTCGGAATTGTCTACAAAACTCTGAGTTATCACACATGAAATAACTTTGGTGGAAAGGAAGAAGTTAAGGTTTTTTAGTAAACTCGTTTCCTTTTTCAGTTTTTAATCATTCACGAAGTCCATATATCCACTTGATTAGCAATCATGAATCTGTAAACAAGGCTGATTTTTAAAAAAAACAGAAAACAAAACTAAGAGTTTATAGATTGTCTTAATGTGAATCATTCAAATGCTTAGTGACATATATCTTCTATGTCATTATATTCAGTGAAACTGATCATTGTAACCAGTTGCTTGCTATAAGGATGGTTAAATTTTTGCCCCTCCACCTAATAGACTTCTCGGTCCATGAAGAAGACAAATTGAAAGTGGAATACAAGACCAAGGAATGTATCCCACACGTATTGTGTATAGAAATTGAATAGAAAATTCTTGTGTATATCCTTGCAAAGTAGTAAGGAGACAATCAACTATTGACTCAGAATGAGGTCAATCCTGCAGTTAGCAGCCCTGACTGTCTTGTGTTAGGGTTTAGTTTCGTCAAGGCCCCCTAGAATGAGAAAATGAAATTGCAGAGAAACATAAAATAAGTGGGAATACATTGCTTGCTGGTTGAGAAATGGCCACACGATAAAATATGGCCTCTTTCAGCTCGGCCAAAGGGACCAAAACAATGTAAGCACCAACTCCTTTTCTATATGTTGTTGTTGGGGTGGGGTGGGTTTCCTTCCTGGTGGCTACTGGTTTCCTAAGAGGCCCTACTGGAAACCATACCGTTATATTAGTATATTAATTTGATATTCAATAGCCAATAGGATAATAATGTATTCATGGACTATTTTAACAATACATTAGATCAAACGGCCAAAGCTAATACATGCAACAGAAGTTAGTAGAGAATAACTAGTTTAATAGTAGGTCTAGTAGATCTTATTTTTCTAGTTCTCTTCTGAAGTTTTATCTAAGATCTGAGATATGTTAAACTTTCTACTGCAGAAGGATGGTTCAATAAAAGTTCTCACAATCAGGTGCTCTTTAACTTTTCTTCTTTTCCATTACATTTATCGCACATCCAAACAATTGACTTTATACTAATTTTTCTCTCTCTTTTTATCTTTTAAATTAAATGATTTAATTTAATTGTTGTACAATTTTGATGAATTTCACAATACCTTGATTAGTATTTTGATCTCCTACTCGGGAAATCACATTTAAACATGTTGAAACACCTCTTAATAATCAATACATAGTTTTTGTCTTGTACAATGCAAAACATGTAGGACTGACAAAGTTACACTGAAGGTACTACTAGGGGGAGGGATATGCTAACATGAATAGGCCATTGAAAAGATATGATTCTTGCTAGTGTAATTGTGGACATGGTCCTTAATAAAGGTTTAAATTCAGAGGAGAACTTTAGTTTATTGATGTGAATAGAACATGAGAAGCCTTGGTACATTTATAGGAGTTAGTCATGTCATCCTCATTTAGCCTAGACGATGTGGGACTAAATTGAGGTATACAATAATAGTCAACTGACATACCTCGAGCATAGATATCAATCGCTCCAACTTGGATAACAGTTGAGGCGGTGACGATATCGGTCAGCTGAGCTGAAAAAGACACGTGCTATTGGGCAACTTTCTTTTTTGTCATTTTCTCTCGAATAAAGTGACTATCTCAACATGCTTAGTTATTTCATGAAAGGCTGGATTCTTAACAATATGGATCACAACCTTGTTGTCACTGTAGGGAGCAGCTCGAGAAGAAGCTCGAAAAGAGGGGTTGACTCCAAGATCTGTACGGAATGAGTTGATCCAAATAAACTCAGAGACATAATGTGTCATGATTCTATATTCGGCATCAACAGAAGAACATATAATTACATTATGCTTCTTACTCCACCATGTAACCAAAATGTCTCTCAGGAAGACAAGGTAACCGCGGGTAGAGCCACGACATCATCACCTGCAAAGGTTGTGAACGATAGTGTAGAAAGGCTATAAAGAAGGCTATATCCAGGAGTTCTCTTTATGTAGCGTATACTCTTTGCAACAACGTAAAGATGAAAGGTCAAAGGATTTTGTATATAGCTGGCTCATCATTTTAGCATAGACAATGTCTGGACGAGTGGCATAAAGATAAATTAGTTTTCCAACCAGTCATGTATAGTGTCCTGAGTCAGATAGTGGAGGATTCGATGAAGAGCTAAATCTGGATAATTTGATTGTGGAATCCATAGACGTGTCGGCTAGTCTGTAACATAGGAATCATGTCTCGGATAGAAGATCCAACGCATATTTACGTTAAGAAAGATACAATCATCCATAACTCATACCTCAATACCAAAAAAGTATCTCAATGGCCCAAGATCCTTTATATGAAAACGAAAGACTAAGTGTTCTTTCACATTGGAAATGCTAGTAATATCATCTTCGATGATGATTATGTCATTCACATAAAGAAGTAATATGACTATATCCTGAAATTTCTGATGCGTAAATAGTAACGTATTTGATCTGCTACGAACAAGTCCAATATGTTGCAAGACCCTGCTAAATTTGTCAAACCATGCACGTAGTGGCTGCTTTAGACCATATATGGACTTCTCTAGGAGACAAGATTATAGACACCTCAGGTTGCTAAAAGCCCGGAGGCTGTTGCGTAAAAGTAGTCTCCGAAAGATTGCTATTGAGGAAGATATTCTTCATGTCTAACTGATTAAAAGATCAATTCTTGGAACTTGTCAAAGATAGAAGCATAGTTTGCAGTATCGGCCGATACCGATCCGATATGGCCGATACCGATACAATTTGGCATGTCCAGATCCGATATCGACCGATACCCGATACTGACCGATACCGACATTAGAGATCTCTTTTCCGGTCAATTCGACAAAGAAAATTGAATAAAAAAGACCAATAAGTAAGGGTGTAAAAGCATAATAAGGTTGTAAAAGCATATAAAAGTGAAAAACTCATCTATCGCATGTAAATCAATCGACAAAGGTGACTACATTTCAAAAATACTAAGAAACAACACTGAAAATACTTAAAATTATGCATAAATGTATAAAATATATTTTCTAACATATTAATAATTTATTAATAGTTATTTGCTTTCCGATACCAAAAAATTCGATACTCCGATCCGAAACCACCGATACTACCGATACCACCGATCCCGGTACTCATTGGAATTGTCCGATACCGGCTCCGATACCGATACTTTGAACCTTGGATAGAAGAACTCAAACAAAAGTTAGTATAGCAACATGTGAAAAAATCTCAACGTAATCCAACCCATATTGTTGGGTAAAGTCCTTAGTTACTAAACCGACTTTAAGCCGATCAATCGAGCCATCTAGATTTTGTTTAACTGTAAATATCCACTAATATCCGACCACCTTTTAACCTAAGGTCAAGGGTACCAAAGTCCAAGTTTGATTAGAGTGCAATGTATCAAGTCCTTCAACCACAGTGGCATGCCAACCTGGATGCTGAAATACTTCCTGAAAAGAGGAAAGAAGAGTGTAGCAGCCAAAGAAGAAACAAATGTATGACCAGATGAAGTCAAACAATGATAAGAAACAAACTTAGAAATATGATGGACAATAATACAAGAACGCTTACCCTTGCGTAGAGCAATATAAAGAGATACACTTTCATCTGAAGTCAGCGGATACACTTTCATCTGAAGTCAGCGGATGTGGAGGAGTAGGAACAAAAGGCTGCATTGTTGTACCTACATCAGTGATACCCAGAAAAATAGTGGCATGTGGAGGAATGATTTTGTACTGACATCTATACACATGGAAAAGGGAACCAAAGACCCAAACCTAGGAGAGAGGAGAAATAGAGATATCAAGTTCAGAGGAAGAAATAAGAGGAATATGAATCGTGGACAATGAAAATGTAGCTGTATTGGAAGTGAAATAGGTCTGATCCTTGAAAAAAGTAACATTCGAAGTAGTGAGATCAAAACAAACATATCATTTCCGTATCCGTGAATATCCAACAAATATCATAATGGTAGCTTGCTGATCTAGTTTCCACATGAGGTCTAAGATTATGAGTATAATAAAGACAACCAAAAACTTTTGGAATGACAAAAAAGGGTTTACCATGCGAAAAAAGGATTAAAAAATAATTTGTTCCCAAGAACTTAGAGTGCATGTGGTTTATATAAAAACAAGCAGTCAGGACCGCAAACTTCTATAATTTTTTAGGAACATTCATATGGAAAAGAAGAAAGTGGGCCACCTCAATAAGGTGTCTATTCTTATATTTCACAATACCATTCTACTGAAGAGTATACGAAAAAGAAGTTTGATGGAGTATGCCATGTGTCTCCATAGCATTACCAGCGCGAAGAATCTTGATGCAAATATTAAAATGATTAGAAATTTCAACCACATATATTTGAAAAACAAATAGAAGATTGGACCTAGATCAAAGAAGATATAACCATGTCATGCGTGAGTGATTATCAATAAAAGTGAACATATTTATAGTAATGTACACTTGTAAACTTAAAGGGACCCTAAATATCATTAAAAACCAAAGCAAAAGATAAATAATGTTGTTTATGAATTGGATGAAAAGAGGAGCGATGATGCTTCCTAAGAATACATGACTCACCAAGTTTTGGCGTGTCCATGCTTGCTAGGTTTCACAACTAAATGATCAAACAATATGCAGTAATGTTGTGTTGGACGGTTAACCATAGTCTTAGAACTGGTAAAATAGTGTATCATGTAAATCTTGTCTATACGTCTGAAGTCTCAGCACCCTGGTGGTAGATCATGGATTTTAATGGAATGATATCCAAATGGTGATAGTCAGAATAATGAATTTCACTTTGTTTGCACATAGGAGGTGATGATATGAGTAATATAAGTAGAACAATATACCACAAAATCTGAACAATGTGTGAACCTAGCGGTTTTGTACCTTTTATGCGATTCAGTATGCAATTAGTTGGTAACTGGACCTGTGCATCAGAAGTACCTGGAAAAATATGACGCAATGCCAAGGTCGAAAAGACAACAGGGATTTTTTTTTCAAAAACTTGACTTGGTAACATGGCTACAATGTGGACATGTACATGTCTGTGTAAGTTGGTTTCAAATGTTCCACTTAAAAATTCGTCACATAATATGGTTAAATTTCTTTAGAATTCAAGCTGGACCTGATATTTTCATCTAAAGTTTAAGACATTACATGGAGTGGTAGAGGTTTCTTGATTTAATTACTTGGAATGTCCTTGGTAGGTCATGTCAAGTTTTAAGTGTCCAAGTGTCTAATCGAGTCTTTGGAACGTTAAATATTTTAAAACTCAAGTGTTCCATAACATTTATGTGCATATGTTGGTTGGAATCATCAATTATTAAGCTCTTTAATGTTGTAAAGGGAAAAAAAAATGATTTTTTCTTTTCTTTTCAAATCAGTGCCTACATGTTAAAGCAAAAACGAGGACAGATTAATCAATGATTGAGCTATGCAGTTTGTGGTGTTGTCCTGCAATTTTGGCCAATTGTGGGATTTTGAAGTTTATTCACCACCAAACAAGCCTTCTTTGGTTGATTCTCATCTCTGAGAGGCTAGATAGGAGGATTGAACAAATTGTCACTACAATCTTTTTCCTCTAGTGACCTTCTTAGTTATAACTGTTACATTGTCTGGACTAGTCAACTTTCGATAAGCAAGGCCGGCCACTCCTTGCAAGTTGAAACATTAGGAAGTTGGTATCTATGGAGACCTATCTCGTTTATCATTCAAATTTGGAGCAGTACTTCAGAATTCCATGCCTAGAAATGTCCAGACCTGGATGAAAGAAAACGAGGTCTGAATTTTATCTCTGTGTAATAAATATTGCACTTTATGGAACTCATCAAAGTGTCATATGAATTGTTAATGTGGATTTCTTAGGTTGGTTGTACTGTCATGCTGAAGGAAACTCCTGGTTTTGATCGCAAATAACTTTCATTACGTCCTTTCTCTATGATCGTTTTAGGTAGTTTCCTTGTATTATCATGAACATTCTACACGTCTGTATACTATTAAATTTAAGTGCATCTCTTTTCCTTTCCTAAACAAATTAAGTTTGGCCTAATACATTATCACTTTGAAATCATACAAACGTGCTATTTTTATTGCTTTGTTCTTCTTCGACAAGTTTCAGAAATTTTTATCCTTGTTATACAACTGAAGTTAACAAGTTTTAATGCTACCTTTTCTTAAATCATGTCTTTTGTGGTCAATCTATAGGCTTATAGCTAGGTTCTCCATACCGTAAACTATAACTATCAAGGTGCATCCCTGCCATCTGCAGTGGAAGATGGCAGGGACCGTGAATATTTGTTGCCAACTCGTGTGTTCACACATGTACAAATTGTTCTGCGTATCAGGCTATGAGATTTGGTGATCTTCCAGAATGGGCAACTGAACTTTCTAGATTTGTTCGTGAAGCTGTGTGTTTTAGTGAGGTGTCTTCCAAGGGTGGCCAAAGGCTGATTGTGGAAGACCATCTTATAGAGGAACCTTGCCCCTTGCCATTTGATTTGTTGTGGAGGGAGCCACTTTTTGATCAGCTGATTTTGAACATATACAAACCATATGAGGTTTGGGCATTACTTTTTCCTCATTTGTACACTTACTTATTTGGCTGTCATTTCTATGAATACATTAAAGAATTCTTCTCCTAAATAAGACGCATTTCCATTTCATTGTTGATTTTTTTTTTTAATTTAGAGACTCTTAATGTGAATTGTCATGTCCTATCCTGTGAGACAAAAGGGAGAAAAAGGGTTAACATTGGATCTCTTTGATTTTTAGGATAAATGCTTTGTTGTATGTTTAGTCCCGCTCTTTCTGTCGTTGTCCTGCTTAAAGATCAGGTTCTTGAAGAAATCGAACTTGGTATGCAGATGAATCCTTCATGTAACTTTTCCGAGGTATCGTCTAAATGTTTTTAAAAAATTTGTTGGCAAAGTTACCATTAGTTTTTTGTAATTTGGATTGCATCTGCATTGTGACCCAAGATTTTCATTCTAAAAGAAAAAGGTCATGTTTAAGTTGTGGCATTGTTATCTTCTATCTAAACAATTGTTGGGAGTCAGCATGTTGAGCCATGAGCTTTTAGATCATATTCTGAAAACCCAGTGGGATGTTAGGGAAGTAGTGATTGGGCAAACAGTTGCTTTTAGTTTTGACCAACAGGAAACTATTATATACGGAGCACCTGTGTTACTTGTTTTTACTGCTTCCCAGATATAAGAGAGCTTATTAAGATTTGACTTCATGTTTACTGCTTGAAATGGCTAATTTATGCATCTAAACTCCTTTATATCACTGAAGAAAATTGTATCCTGGATCTGTTTCTGCTGGTGACAGACGTAGATTATATAGTCTACCAAAAACAAAGATTATTTATTCATGGAGAACATATTAGTATATGATAAATAATGGACAATAATCTAGTTTAACACAATAAGGACATCACACTTGATAAAATTGTATTCTTAATCTCTCTCTACTGGTGGCAACCATATTATTTAGTCTACTACGAAAGAAAGATTACTTGGTCATGAAAAACATATTGAATGTGACAATAATCGGCAATATCTAGTTTAACACAATAAGGGCATCACAAACACTGTATTGCTTTGTGTTCCAAATTGTTCTTCTTTTCAATGATATAAATGGTTGGGTGAAGTTTCAACATTTTGTTGATGTCAGCTAAAACTTGATTGTGTACTCTGGATGCTCAAATGAAGCCAAGCTGAGGAATGGAAGGAACACTAGGTCAAATATAACCATTGTAATGCAAATAATGTTGTATTGCTTGAAATGATGCTCTAGTGCAGTGGCGTAGATAGAATTTTCATTTAGGGGACGCAAAGCAAAATAGTGATCCGGTCGACGGTGTCAGTTTCAGAATTGGAAGAAACTAACATCATAGGACAAGGTCGACGTTGCAGATCCGAATGTCACAATTTCGTCATGATCCAAAGAGAACAGGGAGGATAATTGCAAAATTTCCGACAAAAACCTATACGGTTAAATTCGATGTATATGGGCCAAATTCGACATGCACAGTCGACGAATTCTACTTCTGTCAATTTTCACACGTCAACAATGACCGTACTCACCTTTTGGTACAATCGCTTCACGCCGGAATTGCCTGGATCAATGAGACGATACTCAATCCACAATTTTTAATTAAAACATAAGTCCAAGTAGCTCACGTCGAGCCTCACGACGATTGAACAAATAATGTCGGATTTTAACAAAATTTACCATGAGTGGGAAAACGTTTACCAAGATCGAGGAACAACGTTCCTTGCGAAATTCTGAGTTTCCATTGCGGAGCTATGGTCACACAAAATTAACCTCTGAGATCAAAATCTCAAAATTGCAGGGGGCGCAACTGCATTCGGGACCTGCTAGCTACGCCCCTGCTTTAGTGGGAAGCTTTGAATCTTCTATCCTGGATACAATCTCTGAACAACTTGGATGTCTATCGTATCAGTATGCTTTCAGGACCCGCATATAACTGTGATGGAAGAAATTTTATTACATGATGCTCATCTATGGTGCTGTATGAAGTTCCTCAACATTGTACTTTTCATCTATACGGTGACGTTTGACCATCTTTACATAAAATTGCAGATGTTCTATGTTCTGCTCAAAGTTGTTTCCTGTCATTTTATCTCATCAACACTTAAAATTTGAAATTGCAGGGAATATGTGCCCATGTGGACTTGATGCGTTTTCAGGATGGAATCGCCATCATCTCTCTGGAATCAGCATGCGTGATGCATTTCACACGGTCTGAAAGGGGGACTGATACCGCTGGAACCCAAAGCAAAGAGGGTTCTTCCATGAGGATTCCGGTGTTCTTGAATCCAGGATCTCTAGTTCTCATGTCGGGCGAAGCACGTTATTTATGGAAGCATGAGATAAACAGAAAGGCCGGATTTCAGATTTGGGAGGGGAAGGAAATCGATCAGGAGAGGAGGACATCCATCACTTTGAGAAGGCTTTGTGAAGGTCCTAACTAGAAGCTCAAGTCAGGGTAATTTGTCAGCTGGTAGTTCCTGAACCCAGAGGCGCTCAATTGACACTTTCTGCCTTCAATGCAGAGTGTGATGGTGCAGACGCATACCATCTTTAAGAGATGATACTTGTGTAATATAGTTCTGGGGAGGGGAACCATGGGCTTCATCCTTGTGCTTTTCTCATTAGTTTTGTTTTCTACGAGCCAAGATCAGGATGCTTCCTTTGATATGTTGGTTTTCTTTCTGGTGTAATCTGCTGACGCCCTGGCGGGTGAAGATCGCTACCGTTCAGTGGTGGGAGCGCGAGATTATCACACGCGTCATGGCTCGTGGACCCGTAAGGATACAACAGAGTATGTATGAGTCTCATGTGCATCATCTCTTGCCTTCTATGGGGGAGGGGACTGTCTAGAGCTGAACTAAAAATTTATTCTGTTTTAATTTTTGGAACAATGTGCTGATGTATGTGGGTTGGATAATTGTGTAGGCTGAGATAAGAGCTGGGCTAGATTAAATAAGTTTGGGATAATTTGAGATTTGAACTATGGTGTTGGCTGGTGTCATATGGAAGAAATAGTTTTTATAAAAAATTTGGTTGGGCCGAAATCCACTTCAGCCAATACATAGTTCTGTCCTTGATTTTTATATAAATCCACTCTCACTAAAAAAATGTGGCATTCTCTCTCTCTCTCTCTCTCTCTCTCTCTCTCTCTCTCTTATACATATAGGTAAATTTTATTCATCAGACATACAATTACAGGTTCCTTATTGAGGGCTCATAGCAGATACATCAAATTCAATATTATGCAGTATCTCCATAACGGAGGTGATGTTTCCTTTAAATATATGCTTATTCCGTTCCTTCCAGATATGCCACACGGTCGAAGCTAGACGTATTCGCGCCTCTTTAAACCACATAATCCCCTTGTGTGTTTGTTAGCTCTGAGTTGAACTATAATCTCTCCAATGTCCATCATGTCTGTGCGCCATCCTAATCTACTGCAATGTTCTCGCCATATGGATGATGTCACCGTGCAGTGAAAGAATAGGTGCAGGCTGGACTAATCCCCTAAGTTACAAAGTGCGCAGCTAGGCGAGTCAATCTGTATACCAAACCGAGCAAGCCTGTCCATAGTAAGTAGTCGACCAAGCATGACTCGGTACATGCACAATTGTATTTTACGCGTCAAACCCTTTAGCCAGATGAACTCATAATTCTCCATTCTCGGTTGTGTATGCCGTAGAAGGTTATAACAGGACTTGGAAGTGAACTCTCCATCACCATTACCTCTCACAGCTGGTTGCCAAAACCAACCATCCCTGGGGGCAGTTGGGTCTATCGGAGACCTCCTAATCATATCAGCAAATATGTTTATATGTGCATATCTCTCCTTCCTCCAAGCTCCATTTTGTAAGATAGTGTGCACACCCAATCCTTTATCCGCCTCAATGGCCAGCTACTCTCCCGTACGTTCCCACAAGCTCCGATGATCAACCCATGGATCATACCACAAGTCTGTATGTCGACCATCTCGGAGAATTCGTTTGATAACAGGCTTAATAGATACACGGTTGTGTAGCATACATTTAAAAGTAACAGACACATTGTTGTTATACCTGTACTTCTAGAAGCTTCCACCTTTCAAGTATCTATTAACCGTCCACTCAGCCCATAAAGAGCCTCCTTTAATAAACTTCCAAATGAGTTTCATTCCAGCAACATCCCGAACCACTTGTAAGGGCCGTAAACCCACTCCTCCTCTCCACCCGAGGTCTACAAAGCTGCTCCCAGAAAATGGCATGGAGTTTGCCTCTCCAAATGAAGTTAGCACATATGCTCTCTATTCTCCTTATAGTGGCAACCAGAAGCATAATAGATTGCAACCAAAATAGTGCTAAAGAACCATTAACTGACCGTATGAGCTCAATCCTTCCCCCAAATAACAGACATTGGGCCTGCCAGCCCTCCACGCGTCTTTGTGTGAACTCCACCAGATTTTTACAATCCAATTCTTTCGCATAATTGACAGAAAGTGGAATACCCAGGTACTTAACAGGTAATTCCCCTTTTTCCACCCCCAAAATCTCAGCCCGTTCCTCCTTTAGGATATAGTAAGTACTGAAATACACTCTACTTTTATCCCTGTTCAAATAGAGCCCAGATAATCATCCAAATTCTTCCATAATGTCCGAGAATGCCTGAAGCCCAGACATTTTGGGTCGAAAGAAAACTAGCAGATCATCGGCATAAATGAGGTACGCTATATGAGGACAAATCCGTCGATACATCGAAACAACCCTCCCCTGTAGAATAGCAATCTCCATCATACAAGAGACGTACTCCATCACTAGAGTGAAGAGGTATGGAGATAGAGGATCCCCTTGCAGCAGTCCCCTGTAACTCCCGATGAACCCATAAGGGATGCCTCGTATAAGAACCGATAAAGTAGGAGACGTAATGCATTCCCATAGAAAGTAGGAGACGTAATGCATTTTCGTACCCTATCGACCCACAGCTGGTCGATGCCTATGACAAGCATTAGCTGGCAGACGAAGTCCCAATTCACCATGTTATATGCCTTTCGTAAATTCAGTTAATGCAAGCTTTTATGCTACCGGCTTTGTTGAACATCCGCCATCTCATGTGCTAGAAGACTGTGCTTCATAATTGATCTGCCTTTAACAAAAGCAGCCTGGTTCCTCGACACCAAACCCTGCATAATTGCCTCCATCCGCCTGCACATCAGATGCGTAATTATTTTATACAAATAATTATAACAAGCAATGGGACGGAAGTCAGCCAGTGATGTAGCCCCATCCTTCTTCGGAATAAGCGTAAATAAGGTGTGGTTGAGTTCCTTCAGCAGTTTTCCCTGAGTGAAAAACTCATGCACCGCTGATAGTACTAGAAACTTGAGCTCATCCCAATATATTTTAAAGAATTTGCTGTTGAACCCGTCCGACCCTGGGGCTTTATTGGGATCAGCGGCCATGACAATGGCCTCCACCTCCTCTAACCTGACTGGTGCTAGTAGAAGGATAATCATATTGATTATACAAATCAAAATAGTACCTGGTCGCCTCCTCCTGCATGTCTCTCTGCGATTCAACCAACTTGCCCTCCGGGTCCAGTAGCTGGTTGAAGCTATTACGATGCTGTCTGGCATGGACCATATCATAGAAAAACTTGGAGCATCTGTCGCCATCTTTAAGCCAAGTGCACTTAGCACGTTGTGCCAGTTGTATTTCGTCCTGAACCCTGCGAAGGCCAACCTCTTAAGCAAGAGTCTTCTCATGAGCCGCCAGGTCACCATCCAATATGTTGTCCTGTAGGGCACTCTGAACTACCTCCAATTCTGGCTCCAAGTCCGTGAGGTGCGGCCTAGGCCGTTCCCGAAACCAGCAACGTAGCGCAGCCTTCGTCCTCTTCAAAGCCTGCACCACATTGTATTAGGTGAATCCTTCATTAGTTAGTTTAATATTTTGGGCCACCACCTCCCTATATCATGCAGATAAATGCTAATAATTGTTGTACCTGAATGGACGTGTCCTCCAAGGTGGGGGAGTCCTGAAAGAAACTCGGATAGAGGAGTAGTCCGATATCCCTGCCGCCATACCCTCAGCTGTCGACTGTCGAAACATGTTGAACCAACCTATGTTCCCCAAAGATCTATCTAATTGACATGCAATTCTTTTATGGATGGACTTGTTATGCTACGTCCAAATATGCCCTGCCCTCTCCAAACTCTGAAGTCCATACTGAAGCATATATTGTTAGAAGTCAAGAAGTATGGAGTCTGGTACATGCCTCCCCCCTACTTTCTCCCTCATGTATATGAGAGCATTGAAGTCCCCCAAATGTAAAAGTGGAAGGTGTGCAAACTCTGCCACCCCGCTGACATGTATAATTTTCTGCCATAGATCATCCCTCCTCCGCCTATCATTGTGGTCGTATACCACACCAAGAATAAAGTTGAAGCCCCTTTTATTTATGAAGTGAATAGCAATTAGCTGCTCTGACATATGAACATCTTGTCCTCCCCCCCCCAAGTACTACGGTCCCATCAAACCCTGGACATACTACAAGGAGATAGGTTATGTACCTGTACCCATTGAGGAGGAGTCTTTTTTGCTAGAAGTTGCTCCGCCTTAAACTTTGTCTCCAACAACACATTTATAGAACATGATGCCATTTTCAGACTATCACAAATCTCCTTCCACCTACCTATAGAACATGCCCCCCGCACATTCCGGGATACACTCATCATTAATGAATAATGATGTCCCCTTACAAGTCAACTGACCCAACCCCAGGGGGAGAAGATGGATCATCATGATTCATGTCAGCCTCCACCTCACCACTATTGCCCGACCCTGTAGCCCATGCCAGCAGATTTTCCCATGCATGGTTGTCTATACATAACTCCTACACAGAGGAAGATTGCCCATGCCTCCCCTGTCAAATTCCTCCTGAATAGGTCCAGCATGTCACTTTCTGCTAATGAAGATGTCTCCCTTCTCTGATGATGCTTATGTGATCCGTTGTTGTATGCAACACTCATGCCTCTAGTGACGACTCCCTTTTGTGCCTGGAACACAATCATCTGACTTTGGTTTACATTTTGCCTCTCTGTCTCTTCTCCAGACAAAGTATTTGCCTCATCATTCCTTGCGATCTCAACGCCCACTCCCTCATCTATAGGATCCAAATCCGGTGTGGTAGCTGGTTGTACTCTTCCATTGGCAAGTGGTTGTAGCCCATTTGAACTCTCTGGAGCCTCCCGCCCTCTTGTAATGACTCCAAAAATACCACTATCTTTGCATGTCTTAACTGAATGACCAAAACATGCATAGGTAGTGCAGCTCGGAGGGACCCATTCATACTCCACAACCTGTTGTAGAACCTCACCACTAGGAACATGGTACTCCAAGATCCGTTGTAGGTCTCTGCCAGCTCCTATTTCCACAAACATCCGAGCATACATCATCCTGGAGCGATAGGTAGTGTCATGCCCCAATATCGGAATACGGAGACAGACATGGCCAGCTACTCCATACAAGGTATAGAATATCGTACGACAATCACGGTTGTATTTAGACAAGGGGTGCATACTACAAGTAAGTCAATTAGGGCCACACAGAACATCTATTGCCTCAATCAGTCAAGTAAGGATAGTAAACACATAACATATATGACAAAGAAGTAAGGTGTCCCAAATGCTCTGCCAAAATATTCTAGAAACCAGCTGTACAAAATGAGAAGCTGATGGGGTAGAAAAAGTACATGACCATGATCAGCTGCAGTCTGATTAATTACAATCATGTAAGAAAATTAAATGTCCATATTTACGGCTAACAAGTGCCGGTGGCTAAACGTCCAAAATAGAAAATATACAATAACGAGTAGTGATTAAGAAACCCACTTGTGTGCCTCAGCGGCCATCCATCTGATGCACGCCATTGTTCGGAAGAAAGTAAGATGGATCCTCGGGTGCTGGCTCTAAACCTAGTTATGCAAAACCAGTGGGGTTGGACCCCAAATAGCAAGTACCACAAAGGAAGTACGAATAAAGAAACAAAACCAGGGAGAATATATATATATATATATATATATATATATATATATATATATATATATATAATTTTGTCTCGTAGTTCGATCTATAGCATGTCGTGACACTACGATCTAACACTACAACCAAACAAGGACAAGGGCTAAATCGCCATACCATGATAGTCTATGTTCCTAACTATTTAACAGAAGATACAAGAACAAACAAGTTCTGTTACAAAATCGGGCAATCACTTGTACGACTTGCTAGGTAGAGTCTGGGTTATCCCAGAGATATATGCATATAATAGAAATTCTCAGATCAAGCCATGTGCTAGCAGGGCTAGCCGAGCCATGAATCGCCATATAGCATATATTATTATGCACCGGTCCCTCGTATGGCCACCATGCTAAGATCGCATAGAACACATTGTACAATATAATAGTTGGATATTACCATCCATTAATGAAGATTTAAATAATATACATGGGACCATCTTGCACTCCCCAGATAAATATTTGAGGGTGGCTAGTTAAGCACGATCTCAGGTTTTTGTCCCTCCCAATACTCTACATGTTTTAGTTTTCTAGTTAACCCTATGGTTAACTGGATTCACATGGCTTGGTCATATGTTACTGCCCCTATACGCCATACTGCAGTACGGGCACGCTAGATACGAATTCACTTTGTCACTTGATAGTTCAATTTAGATTCACCCGAGCGTGATACAACAATCAAACAACTTCTAGCCACGCTTTGTTATTGACCAACTATCATGTCCATGCTGGAGGAAAATTGTATCATATCACATGTCACATAGCACGTAGGTACACCTCGGTGTAAAGCATGTAACATAATTATGTAGGAACACTTGGCACGTAGGAACACATAGCACGTAGTAAGTTTATCAGCACGGATACCAATAGCCGAGTCAAGTTACCAATCATTTGTAAATCACATAATTTTTAGCACATGGCAACACATAGGCTAAGTCAGGCACATATGTAGTCATAGTCACTTGGCGCATGGTCTATTTCTACACATAGTCGAGTCAGACACATAGTCAGATCTAATACATTGTCATTTAGTTCTCATACACTTACAATCATTAAGATCACACATGAAATCATAAAATCTAATAAAATATCCAAACCAAGCAAATCAATGATACATGTACATAGGGGCACATAAAGGTTTGAGGCGCATAGGGATCAAGGACACATAGGGTCATAGGCGCATAGGATCGAACGGATAGGGTCAGAGACAAAGTTCACGAATCAGGACAAGTACTAAGTGGCGGACAATAAATGCAAGTCAGAGAATTGACTGATGTGACAAGCCAAAAAGTGGCAGAGAAAAGACAAAACCATAAAAAGTCGTACAGAGTCACGAAAGTCGTCAAAAGAAGAGACACATGGCACTATGTCGCATAGTCATCTGGGCGCATAAACTATGAGCCGCATAGGTTATTGGCCTTAGTGATATTTTATGCATTCAGTGTTCTATGCGTCCGGCTTTTGAACGCATGCATAGAGCAATCATGTGCCCAACAAGATAGGCGCATGTTGAAACATGCCACATAGAGTTGTGCCGCATGAGACTCCTTCGTCCCTAAACAGCATGGACTCCCTGAAAAAAGTTCCAAAATTTGAAAACTTATTTTCTTCATAAAAAATTTATTTTAACTCCAAATTGAGTGAACTAAAAACCAAAACGCCTAAAATAGAATGTTCTATCACCTAAAAAATGGTTTTCTAAAATAATATGTTTTAATAGATCAAAATCAAGAAAAACTTATGAAATTTATGTAAACCCTAATTTTAAAATATAGATCTACACATATCTATCCATAAAAACCGAAAACTCCAAGTATTTAAAAGTGCTTAGAATTATAATGTACACATATTAGACTAATAAAATACAAGAAAAGAACAATAATTAAAATCTAAGGGTTCCTCTATATCATGCAAGGTGTACTTGACTAAAATGAAAGAAAGAGAAAAAAAATGAGAGAATGAGGGAAAAGAGAGAAAGAGGTTAGCTTAAATAGCTAGGGCTTGAGGTTTTGACCATGGGTTCAACTCATGACCAAACCAACCCAAACAAATAATCCATGAACCAAGTTAAACCAAAGAATGGGTCTAGTATCCATGCAACCTAATAAATATGCAATCAAGAAATAATATGTTCCAAATACGTATATTAGGAACCGAGAGTGACAGATAGTAGCATCATCTGCTTTGATAGGTGTGCCAATCAAACTAGCCAACCTCTTTGTAGAAGCATGAAAAATACGCTGCAGAATTATACGCAATATGCATGAAGCCCGCGTAAAGTAGAGTTTCAGTGCTGTGCAGCGTAAAGTATGACTTCAGAGCTATTGGCGTACATCGGAGCTTCAACTCTATTTCAGCATACAATAGAGCTCAAGAACAATCCGCGTAAAGCGTCACTTTCAAGGCCATTTGTGGCGTAAAAGGTGGCTACCCCCCTACAGCGTAAAATAAGTCTGCTTATTAATGCAGCGTGGAGTTGTACGAGGAACTCTTCGTATTCCTCGAATGAACCTGTCAGACGAAGCAGTGAACCTGACTTCTGACAAAGAGTACTGCACGACTATCAAGAGGACGACTGTAATGATGATTCTACACAGAGCCCCAGACTGTCGTTTAGTGACAAAGCCTTGAATTAAGATGTCGTTTACGCATTCAAGGAATACGCTGCCTATTTTACACAGGCAGACATGAGCTTTTACGCTCAGGATGAGACGAAACCAACCTCCACGTCAAAAGCTGCTCTTCGTACAGAACTCGAGGCACGTCTCTGCAGTTAATGCGCGAGATGGGGGCAGATCTCTGCATTTAATGCACGAGATTTGGTACTACTTTTAATGACTGAGTGAGCTATAATTAGGGCTAAATATGTCCACATCACCATCCCTGCACATTACGCCATCAGGCTATTTTCAGCTATAGGAGTACGTCGTATGCTATCTCCTCGAAATACGCCGACCTGGCTATTTTTAATTATAGGAGTACGCCGTATGCTATCTCCTCGAAATACGCCAACTCAGGCCATATTTGCAAAGGTGCATGATAAGGCTATTTGGCTCGGAATACGCTCAAGACCTCAGTCAAAGAAGGATAATTGGCTATCTTTACGCTGGTTACCTATCCATGCAACATCAAGTTTTACGTACTATTGGGCTTTTTTTATGTCAATATGACAGCTATTTGGCTTCTATGCCAGTATGACAGCTATTTGACTTCTACGCTATAACAGCTATTTGGCTTATACGCCAGTATGACAACTATTTGGTTTCTACGCCAGCAAGAAAGCTACTGGGCTTTTATGCCAAAATTGGCTTCTACGCCAATCATCTCTACGCGAGGGGCAGTTACCTACGTGGCTTGCATGCCGTGATCTTCGTAGCAGTTATACGCGTTACCTCATAATGGGACACGCGTCACATGCGAATTCAGGAGATCATTCAGACGTGGGTAGCAGTTATCATAACCGCCGCGTAAAGAGCGCCACACTCTCCACTGTTTGGCTTCTACGCCGACTGGACGGTTACTGCAACTGGGCTCTATAAATAGAGACCCCTATTAACAGAGAAAATGGATCGAATTTTTTGAGAGAGAAGAGTCTATAGCACAGACAGAGAGTAGTGATTGACGACTTTGGCATCGAGCATCCAATCCCTCTTGCGATCTTTGAAGCTTCTCCTTCTTCTACAACACTTATTCGTCATCGTGTGGTCCAAGGGACAAAGTGATCGACCACAGATCAGAATCCTATAGCAATATTTCCCCAGAATCAAATTTTTGTACGTAACATCCTCGTATAGGATTAATTGTATTTTTTTTTCTTGTTTGTAAACCAAAAAAAGGGTTTCGTATAAACCTAGTTTCCTTTCTTTCGTTTATTATCAAACACAAGATGGCGACTCTGCTGGGGAGTACTTTTTTATCTGATGAGAAAATCATTGCTCAACACGATAATGTATCCGTCGGATCAACGAAGAAGACTCTGGTCATCTAATTCGACCAATCTGCTTATGAAGACATGCTTCGCGCAGGGGGTAGCTCTCATTTCCTCTCTGTCCAGGACAACAGGAAGCTGTGTAAAGTATGGATGCCCCAGACATCCTCTACCCTTTCTACAGGCTCTCTCTCTCCGATCAACAAGGTTGTGGCATCCCAACCTATACGCTCTGTGCGTAAAAACTCGTCTCCCATCGCTGACGTGGCAGACAAAGCTTCTGGCAATGCCTCAGCGCCAATCCAGAAGTATACAACACGCCCTGCACGTAAAAGCCTGTCTCCCATTGCTGACGTGGCTGACATAATTTTTGGCAAGGCCTCAGCGCCAAGTCAGAAATTTCAAACGCGACCTGCGCGTAAAACTCGTCTCCCGTTGCTGACGTGGCAGACATAGTTTCTGACAAAGCCTCAGCGCCAAGTCAGAAATTTCAAACGCGTCCTGCGCGTAAAAATACATCTCCCGCCTATAAGGAGGCAGATGGTCCCTGCAATCACCGCAAGGGAAAACAAGTGGCAGATTTTCCGACCTCTCGGCTTTTACGCCATCAAGAGAAGAATTTGCCCGCTCTTCAGATTACGCGAAATGCTGATGGCCGTTTGAGGACTTCTCATGTTTTACGCCAACCTGAGCAAAATTCCAGATTACGCCAGAAGAAATCCGTCCGCGTAAAGAAAACCCGTTTCACGGGAAAATACGCTCCTAAGGAGGATAATGGAGCGTATGCTACTCACATGGCTGAACTACTGTATTCCTACGGCAGAGAGAGGGTTGTGATCCCCAATCTCCACGTTCCGACTAATATAAAAAGGCAGAATTAGCCTTCTTCTTCTTCTTCTGTTAATTCTCCTGATTTGCGTGATTTCTTGATCCAGAAACTCAAAGACAAGGGATCTTCTGATATGTCTATTACACCCCCTAGAGAGCACTGTTGTAATAGTCATAAAGTTGTAGTTAATTACTGCTGTTCTAAGGTAAAACGGTCAGTTTTTGACCGGTTGAACTACTCTTTGTCCTTACAGGAAGAAGAACCGACATTCGCATCGGTAAACATGGCATCGCACA
Organism: Iris macrosiphon; assembly: GCA_036927795.1. NCBI lineage: Eukaryota > Viridiplantae > Streptophyta > Magnoliopsida > Asparagales > Iridaceae > Iris > Iris macrosiphon. The sequence continues at coordinate 137,256,981 of JAYESA010000018.1, read as the reverse complement.
TTCCTAGAGGAAGGTCAAGTTCAAGATGTCATCCCTCTAGAACTCCGAGCCAAAGGAGATTCGACAGACTCCTTAAGAACATTGAAGCAGGTATTTTTTGAAACACTCACTCGAGGTTGCGACAATCGGCTTCATATTCTTCTGATTCTGATACTGGGGGTCGACAATTTTCTGAATGTGATACTGACAGTATAGACTCGATCTCTACAGAGATCTATACCAATCCATCAGTAGCATCCAAAGAAATGGGAGTCCATGCCATTGAAGATAAACATAAAGAAGCTTCCCCATCAGGAAGTACGGAACAACGCATCGCTGTTTTGGAAGCATCACTCAAAGAGATGCATGCCATGATGCAGAGTATGCACCAAATGTTGGTGACTCAACACACAGCTGCGCATGTTCCTCTGACTCAACTACGGGTGGGGGTAGATATACCATCAAGTCAGGAGCCTATTCAAAATTAAGAATCAGCTGCTCCTCAACCTCTCAACCTGGAAAACGTATTACCTTCTGTTGGGGTCACAATACAGCCGGTCTCTCACCTCTCTGCGGTCCATTTCCCAACTGAAGATCCGATGCAAGCAGTGAGGGAATTAAAAGCCCTATTTGACACCCTGAAGCATAAGGATCAGCTCAAGAAGTTGGGGATCAATCAGCCATACCTTGCTATCTGGGACGAGATCCCTTTTCCGCCAAAATACAAACCACAGGCTATGGTTTTGTTTGAGGAAAAGACGTCACCAAGCCAGTACATGAACTACTTCAGCATGATGACAGTGTTGTTGCAAGGGAATGACGCCCTTCTTACTCGAGTGTTTAAAGGCTGTCTGTCTGGCGTAGCCTATCAATGGTACCGTAGTCTGGCGGACAATTGCATTACTTCCTTCGAAGATTTCAAGACTCTGTTCTTCGCTCGATTCTACGAGGAAGGGATGGACATGTCTATGTCATCGCTCATCGAAGTGAAGCAGAAGGAGAAGGAGAACGTTCGTACTTTTATTGAACGTTTTCGTCAGGCCACTTTGCAGATGCCTCCTGGAGTTCCAGATTTTGCTTTGGTGGACATTTACAGGAAGAACCTTCTCCCACTGATCTCAGTATTTATGAGACCATATCATTTCCATGATTGGCCCTCGTTTATCATATCAGCGGTAGCCGTCGAAGACAACAGTCGGAAGGCGCGTGACAATGGAATCATGATCTCTACCTCAGACAAAGGGAAACGATCATCTTCCAATAGCGACCATCCTCGTGGTTCCAAAGGAAAGGAAGTCCTGGCAATTAACATGTCCAGGCAACCTACCCCGACAACTACGCAGACGAAACCTGGGACTTCTAGACCCATAGAAGAATATTCTTTTGATGATGATGACATTCCGAGCATATTCGACTGTCTAGTCAAAAGTGGCAAGCTCACTCTCCCCGAAGTAAAGCGATCAAATGAAGTCGGCAGTACCAATAATCCTAAGTAATGTATTTTCCATAGGTACATATATCACCCCACAAAGGCATGTTATGTACTAAAAAGAAAAATCCAGGTGTTGATCGATGCCAAGGCCATCACTCTGCGTAATAGCGAGAAGACGGTCACTGCCAACATGATCTCTCTCCAATTTGGCAATCTGCCTCCTCAAGAAGTCCCGGATGGTGTAGTACCTATCCCACGGGCGATGATGATCATTGTTAATCTCCCTCTGACCAGGGGTCAAAATCATGACCTAGTACCCTTAACTACTAAGCGTAGGGAGATCATGTGGGTTCATCTTGATCTGGTGTCAGAGATTGAGGAAGAGACTCAAGCTGCTAAGGCTAAGTCTAAAAAGAACTCCAGATGCAAACCATGCCATATGGTTGCAATATCTCCGACATCAGAAGAAGAGGCTTTGGCTACTGGAACCCGGTCAGGGAAAGGCTACCTCAAAGACTATGGAGGAAATCAGGAAGAAGCAACGACAGACACTTCAGCGGCCAAGCCTTCAGAGCCTGAACCTGTTATACAAGAGACAGGTCCTTCTAAACCAACGTCGACGGACAAGGGCAAGCAGAAAGAAGTTTGTTTCGATAAACCTTTGAAGAGTATTCAAAACAAAGGTTTAGAGAAACCTTATAACTTCGACATTTTGGCTCAATTGGCTAATACTCCAGCCAGATTGTCCATCTTTGAGCTACTCAGGCTATCAAAAGATACTCGTCAGGCCTTTAGTGAAGCGTTAATACAGGCAGATGCATGCTTAACTCAGCTCAAGTCTCCCGATAAAGAGCCCGTGGCATGTCCTCAATGCCACAGTGTGATGGAAGTGGTCCCTAACATCACCTTCACTCAAGAGGACATGTTATTGAAACATAACAGATATGACAGGCCTCTTTATAACACCGGATATGTCGGCTCCATGGAGGTAGACACGATTCATATAGATCCGGGATCGTCGATCAGCATTATCCCTCATTGTAACTTCCGATTTCCAATTTCCGAAATAATTAGATTTTTTAATTTATTTTAAATACCAAGTTTATAAAATAATTTCTCCTTGAATTCTTGTATTTGATTTTGAACAATGTTTGATTTTAGAAGGTGATTTAAAATCTTCTATAAAAATCATTATTTTCCTAAATGTCGATGTATTATAAAATAAATAAATAAATAATAATATATATATATTTCTCTAGTTTCAAATATTTATTGGCTTGAAATCATAAAATTATTTATTTGATAAAATTATTTAAAGGACTATTTGTTTTCTTCATAATAAATTTTTGAATTCATTTGGGATAGTAAATAAATAAATTACATAAATTCAAGGGTTTTGAAATATGGGTTTAATTAGTAGCTAATTTGGAATCAGTTAGCCTTGGAAGCCTCTTAAAACATTTTCTTAAATTATATTTTTCTATTAAATTTACCATTTTACCGTCTCCCATTCACACCCTCATTTTTCCCACATGAAAACTCATTCATACATAATCTGGGCCATTCATTATTGGGCCAATCCTCACCCTTCATCCCACATCCTCTCTCCCTATTTAAGTCCCTCATCACCATTCCCAAGAAACCCTAACTAGCCCTCATAAATCCCCACAAGCCAACAAGTCACCACTATTTTGTGTGCTCGTGTTCGTGTGTCCAGCATCACCGTGTCAGCCGTGTTGGCCTCGGGTCCGACCCCGGGTGTCCTATCGTATCCATTAATTTCCTGTGTCCGGTTACAACATTACAAACAGATTTTCGTGTCCGACACACCCGGACACATCCACCTCCACCACAGCAAATATTATCCCGTGTCCACCATCTGGACACATCCCTACCATAGTACATTCGAACCCTGTGTCCAACACCCGAACACGTCCACAGTACATCGAACCCATCGTGTCCAGCCTCGGACACGATCCACCCGACACATATTGTCACGCCCCGAGGCGTCCCCCGAGTCGTGACCGCCGTGCGGGCCTGGAGTTGCGCCCGCACAAGGCTTTAATGATTTGCATAGCAAGCACATACTCAGAGTACGCAGATAAATTGAAACACAGATTTGAAACATAGAAAAGTTCTCTTTATTGATAATGAACATCTATTACAAACTCTTGAACGAGTTAGCTAATATGCCGAACGGCTTACAAAAGGGTTGACTCAAAATGAGATAGCAGTCCTGTACATTACATCCTTTTATAAACTCAAGACGATAAAGACCTCCAGGCTGGAGGATCGCTTTGCCACGGAGCTGCATTTGTGTATGAAGAGTTGCAGCTTCTGGCTTCAAAAGGCTTCGAGGCGCGGTGAAGATGCGCTAACAGCTGGACTGGATCGGAAAGACGACTTCGGCTCCTCGCTCGGTTCGCCTTGGTGCGGAGAACCTGTTTCAACGAGGGTCAGCATATCGAAACATGCTGGTGAAGGCGAGCTAGCCTGACTATACCAATCAATACGTTGTTTAGTGAAGCATGCATATTTGTGGGTTACTATCTTGCCTTAGTTCATTTACAAGTAAGCAGCATATTGAATTTACTGAAATGAACGTGCCACCGTTAGGTGGATTTTTACCTGACCGTCTGAATTTACCTGCACAATACTTACCATGCCTTCCCTGAAACGAAGACACAAGTTAGTATGCAACAGGTTTAAATATACACAGGGATCACTGGCTTGATGCCACGAAGGGACGGGTTATAGTCTAAAGACACAAATGATATACACCGCAGGTGGTGAGCCCCGCTGCATAACACTTTGCCCCATAACATACGACTATACATACGTTCCGTCCGGATCGGATCGGTCCCGGCGCCCCGGTGACCGTCCGCGGAACTCATAACATACCTTGTGCACAAGTCGTCCGTGATCGAGAATACTCATAGAATTTGTTCCATAGCATACAGTTTTGCATAGTCATCCTGACAGTTTATTTCATAACAAGCATATATTTCCATACTTAGCACGATTCATAGAACAGTTATAGACGAACTAGCATACAGGATGATAACCGTTCACAAGTTTGTTGACAAGCATAATAACCAAGTTATTCTCTTTTATCTTGGTTTCTTTTATTATTATTTGGTATCGTTTGATCGGGGCAAAGGAGAGTGCAGATTGATTAGCTGTGAAGCTTGGAAGCAGGACTAGCTAATCGAGTTGGTAGCCACTCACTTAGATTTTGGAAAGAAGAAGGAAAGAGGTGCTTCGCGACTCCGCTCGCAAGCCGCCTACTGCTCGTTCACCTGCACACGAACAGCTCGATTAATACTTCTTCCTCTCTTTCCAATCTCGAAATAGAAGTGCAAGTCAATGAACGAAAACAATGAAAACCATCGAAACCGTTCAAGGAAAACAAGCAAATCCCAAAACCAACTCAAAGCACGCAAGCAACAAGCGACATCGAAAATCGAGGCAATAAAAGATAGCAGCGGAGAGGTCCCTCTTGACTCTGCCGCTAAGCCGATCCTTGGGGCGCAGTCCACTGAATATGGGAATCGATTCCGAAGAAACAAATCCATAACGAGGACGAGTTCTTAATTCAATCTATCCCAATCGAACGATACCGTCTTATGTTTCTTAGCCGCGCTCTCCGCACCGGGAGAACGGGGCGCTACATCCTACCCAACCAATTGGAAGTTTCGTCCCGAAACTTAAGAATAGAACCAACCGTTAGGGGTTATTGGGTTGAGGCAGGAGCTTAGAGGGGAGTGGACAATCCCGAGCTACGTGGCCAGGCCCGCCACAGTTGAAGCATAGACCTTTTCTGCTGTAACATCTCTCCGTAGAGTGTCCTTATCTTTTACAGAAATCACAGAATGGTCTCGGGTTTCCTTTGTGGCGACCACCGTCTTTATGTCGTTTTGCAGCATTGTTTCCTCCATCGTCGCCTTGGCGTTTGTGATTGTAGGTATGCACAGCGCCGGTGGAAACGTGAGGATATTGTGGTTCGAGAGATAGGGCGTGATTCATGACTTCACGCATTGTTCTGTACTGATTATTGACCACGTACGAATGGATGGCAGGACGGAGACCACCTTCAAACCTTCTAGCTCGACTCGCTGCATCAGGTAAATAGGCCTTAGCGAATTTGGAGAGTCGGTTGAATTCGGCGGAATACTCTTTAACTGTCATCCTGCCTTGCCTCAGTTGCACGAAGTCATTTTCCATTTGACGTTGTACTGGAGGGGGTATAAACTCCTCTTCAAACGCGGCACGAAAGGTCGTCCACAAGATCGCCTCCTCTCCGTGATCAAATTGGAGAGATCGTCGATGCACGTCCCACCAATCGTGTGCGTTGAGGCGGAGCTGTAGTTGCGCGCAGGCGACGCGCTTATCTTCGGGGACCTCTAGCAGAGTGAAGTGGTCTTCAATCTCAGCTAGCCAATCTAAAGCTACCACTGGGTCCTCAGTCCCGTTGAATGGGGTGTTGCAGATTTTCTTGAAATGGCCCAAGTTGAAGGCAGTCACGTCCCTCGGCCTTGGAATTTGAGGCGTCTCCACTTCAAGCACGGGCTGTTCCACCGGAGTCGTTGCTGTTGCGGCAGAATGGTTGGCAGCCAAAGTCTGAACGATCTGTTGCAGGGCATCTACCTGCTTCTGTTGGACTGAGAATCGGGTCTCTAGATTACTCTCGAGCTTGGCTTGGCGAGCATCGTCTCGTTGTCGTTGCGATTCTAACATTTGCATTACCTGCTCAAGCGGGTCGACTTGAGACATGCCTCGTTGGCTCTGAGAGCTTCCCGAAGTACCCGAACTGCTTTCTTGTGTTTCGTTCGGTGGTTGCGCTGCAGATTGTGCTGGATCCATTCCTTCAAAAGAAGGTAAATTACATTAGGATCATAATGTATTATGGACTTATTGCATGAACGTATCTCATTTTGGCCTAGCGAGTTCAAGAGTTCGCACAGGAATCTGATCGTTAAAGGAACTTTTCCAGCACGAAGTCTAAGGAACTTTGAATCTGTGCTCTGATACCACTATGTCACGCCCCGAGGCGTCCCCCGAGTCGTGACCACCGTGCGGGCCTGGAGTTGCGCCCGCACAAGACTTTAATGATTTGCATAGCAAGCACATACTCAGAGTACGCAGATAAATTGAAACACAAATTTGAAACATAGAAAAGTTCTCTTTATTGATAATGAACATCTATTACAAACTCTTGAACGAGTTAGCTAATATGCCGAACGGCTTACAAAAGGGTTGACTCAAAATGAGATAGCAGTCCTGTACATTACATCCTTTTATAAACTCAAGACGATAAAGACCTCCAGGCTGGAGGATCGCTTTGCCACAGAGCTGCATTTGTGTATGAAGAGTTACAGCTTCTGGCTTCAAAAGGCTTCGAGGCGCGGTGAAGATGCGCTAACAGCTGGACTGGATCGGGAAGACGACTTCGGCTCCTCGCTCGGTTCGCCTTGGTACGGAGAACCTGTTTCAACGAGGGTCAGCATATCGAAACATGCTGGTGAAGGCGAGCTAGCCTGACTATACCAATCAACACGTTGTTTAGTGAAGCATGCATATTTGTGGGTTACTATCTTGCCTTAGTTCATTTACAAGTAAGCAACATATTGAATTTACTGAAATGAACGTGCCACCGTTAGGTGGATTTTTACCTGACCGTCTGAATTTACCTGCACAATACTTACCATGCCTTCCCTGAAACGAAGACACAAGTTAGTATGCAACAGGTTTAAATATACACAGGGATCACTGGCTTGATGCCACGAAGGGACGGGTTATAGTCTCAAGACACAAATGATATACACCGCAGGTGGCGAGCCCCGCTGCATAACACTTTGCCCCATAACATACGACTATACATACGTTCCGTCCGGATCGGATCGGTCCCGGCGCCCCGGTGACCGTCCGCGGAACTCATAACATACCTTGTGCACAAGTCGTCCGTGATCGAGAATACTCATAGAATTTGTTCCATAGCATACAGTTTTGCATAGTCATCCTGACAGTTTATTTCATAACAAGCATATATTTCCATACTTAGCACGATTCATAGAACAGTTATAGACGAACTAGCATACAGGATGATAACCGTTCACAAGTTTGTTGACAAGCATAATAACCAAGTTATTCTCTTTTATCTTGGTTTCTTTTATTATTATTTGGTATCGTTTGATCGGGGCAAAGGAGAGTGCAGATTGATTAGCTGTGAAGCTTGGAAGCAGGACTAGCTAATCGGGTTGGTAGCCACTCACTTAGATTTTGGAAAGAAGAAGGAAAGAGGCGCTTCGCGACTCCGCTCGCAAGCCGCCTACTGCTCGTTCACCTGCACACGAACAGCTCGATTAATACTTCTTCCTCTCTTTCCAATCTCGAAATAGAAGTGCAAGTCAATGAACGAAAACAATGAAAACCATCGAAACCGTTCAAGGAAAACAAGCAAATCCCAAAACCAACTCAAAGCACGCAAGCAACAAGCGACATCGAAAACCGAGGCAATAAAAGATAGCAGCGGAGAGGTCCCTCTTGACTCTGCCGCTAAGCCGATCCTTGGGGCGCAGTCCACTGAATATGGGAATCGATTCCGAAGAAACAAATCCATAACGAGGACGAGTTCTTAATTCAATCTATCCCGATCGAACAATACCGTCTTGTGTTTCTTAGCCGCGCTCTCCGCACCGGGAGAACGGGGCGCTACACATATAGCGCAAAACCCTAACCTAGATCTGACGTCATTGAGCTCCGGTGGCCGTGGCTCTCCTTCTCGGCGTCGAGCGCCTGTGGCCTCCTCGAGACGAACAGATCCGCCGACCGCCGCTCTCGAGTTCCACGCCGCCGTCTCGAGCCGAGTCGACCGTCGCCTCAGATCCGGAGCCGACGCTGCCGCCGTCGAGTTCGACCGCCGCCGCCTGAGACGATCGCTTCGGCCGCAGATCCGCCGACCCCGGCGAGACCTCCTCCGTCGACGACGGAAACCCCCCCATCGTGAGTCCCTCTCTCCCTTTCCCCTTTCTTTTTAGTTCTGTATATCTCTGGGTTAAGTTTAGTTATAAATTTATTAGTTAGTTTAGTTAATTATTAGTAATCAGTTAATTATTTTATTAATTAGTAGTTAATTATATAATTAGTAGTTAATTAGATCAGTTAGTAAATTCTTAATCAATTAGTTGATTTGTAATTAGTTTAGTGATTAATGTAATTAGTTTAGTATATGTAAATAGCTAGTTTTATGTAATTAGTTTATTTTATGTAATAAATATAAGGGTTTTGATTATGTAAACTATAATAATTTTTGGGTTCTTTGACTTTCAATGGAATTAGACTTGGTTCTTCCAAACTTCCTTGTAATGGACTGAGTCGACTGTAGATAACTAATAAATAGTTTTTGTAAATGTTGAACCTTAGTTAAATTGGGATATTTTATTAATAGAGATCCATTATTTTGGGATGTACCTATAATAGAAAATAAATGATGGGTTTATTTAGTAGCAAATATTTCTAAAATAGTTATATATCCACTTATACCTCTCAAGGGATTTTATTAAGCAGAGATTTCAAATGGACCCATTGGGTTTTTATAATAATATTTTGGACTATATTTATATATTCAAACCTATAATGTATTGGTTTCTAAATAAGGAATATTTCTTAAAAGATATAGTTGGGCCATTAAAAGAATTCATATAGATTACAATTTTAGACTTAATAATAATATTTTCTAAAAATATATATATTTTTGGGTCTAACTAAACCAACCTTTTCTCCTAACATAAATTGATTATTATTGAACCTAGCTAATTTATGTATATTTTCTCTGTCTGTTGTGGACCCGGTATCTTCGTCTTGAACTTCGTGCCGAACTCCGATCTTGGACTTCTTTATATAGTTTCTAGCTATTTGGACTGCTCCGGACCCATTGGAACTAACTGCTATTTCATTTGGGATCACCTTGAGGAGGGTGGCATTATATACATTCTTTGATTAGTTATATATATATAAATAATTGATTGATAAATATACAAATATGTATTTTGGTATAAAAATATATATTTATATACATCTATTTAGTGTATATACACAACTACGTATTTTGTACAATACTAAGAGACACTTATATATATTATATACGTTTTTATTGGTATATACTCTGAGTGTAAATGTGTATTTATATACGTATCCCTACTAGATGACCCTAGTTGACTAGAGCCATGCCTGGCATAGCCCTGAGGTCAGGGTATTTCTATTGTGTGTTAGTGTAGCATCTGATACAAGTGATATTATTATATGTTTATAGGACTGTCGGATTCTCCAGACGATACTCTGGGACAGGACATTGGTATTGACAGCTAAGGACCCAAGGCGAGTACATTCTCTGATTAGTTTCTAATTTATGATATCTTCTATGTTCACTGTATCTAGTGTAGATATCCATGCTCTTGACACGTTGGTTACACGGATTGGTATACACGGATCTCGTCATGAGATGCTATTCCTTATTCATGGTGTAGCTTGTACAAGACTTGTTTCCTTGTTATCTTGTGCATGTACAGACACTGATTTCTGGGGAGACTTGCTACCTCCCTAGGGAATCCCGTGCCATAGCGTACCATGATTGGATCTACTATACCAGTCGGGGGGTGGGGAGTATTTTAGTGTAGATATGTGATCATACCCAACTTTACATGCATCATAGCTCACCCCACATCTCACGTCGGGTGCGGCCTGACCATTTACATGCTTCATAGCTGTTACGTGTGATTAGCCTGACCTCTACATGCATCATAGCTAACCAACGGTTAGCCTGACCTTACAAGAATCATAGCTAATCACATGTAACCAGCCTGATCAAGTTCCCAAGTCGATCACATGTTAAAGCTAGTACTCATACACTTAGTCATAGGTTCTTGCTCATGGACATATTATTTCTTCTCCTGCATTTACTTACAGTATTTCCAGTATTTCTTATTTCTCGTACCTATACATGCTTCTGGTATATTTCCATCTAGAACTGCTACATAGTTTATATCATTATTATAGAACTGCTATTTAGAGATGTACTTTGCTCCTTCCTGACTGAAAAATATTTTTCCAGACTGTGACCTTAGTAGACTTGGTTCCGACACTTGAGGATTGGATGTTACTGATTGCAGGTATGATTATTCTGTCGTTAGACTTGTCTTATATTTCTTTGTCTGCCTTGATATCTCATCGTGCTTTAGTTTAGGTGATTGAGTATTTCTAACATTATTTTATGATATCCACGTCTCCTTATGGAGTTGGGTATTCACGTGAGTTTGATTAGATAGTTACATGACCTAGACAGCGTTCTACCGTCGATGCTGCGGCGTAGGCTGGACGTACCCACGCACTCGTGCCCCTAAACCGGGTGCGGGTCGTGACACTCATAGTCTGCTAAGACCATTGAGGATCCCTACAAGCGAACTGGCTTACACTACCACTACAATCGTGGGCTTCAACGCCAGGAAAAGTAAGCCATTGGGGAAGATTCGTTTGAGGATCCAGATTGGTGACCTTAGATCAGTGGCTACTTGCTACGTCATTGATTCAGAGGTGTCTTACAATATTCTGTTGGGCAGACCATGGATCCACGATCACAATATTGTTCCTTCCACTCTACATCAATGCTTCAAATATGTAGACTCCCAAGGGACAGTGAAGACAGAGTTTGCTGATCTCAACCCGTTCAAAGGAGTTGAGTCCTACTACTCCGATGCCATGTTGTACACCCAAGACTACATGAAGGAGGTGTCAGGTAAGAAGAAAGAGGAATCCCACCGGGAGCCAGGAGAACCGTCTGTTGAGCAACCTCTGTCAATCCAGGTGAAAGGACGGACTACCCGTCCTAAAGTCATGGAACCCATGGCTATCCACTTGGACAGAACCAAATTAGGAGGAGGAAAGGATCCCCTAGTGATCACTCTGAACCAGAAGCCTCCACCCTTAGTCATCAACCTTCGGCGCAACAAACAGCCGATTGATGTAAATACAACCGGGAACATGGTTTCTGAAGATAATAAAGAACCTTTTTTCCAGTATACTGATGCCCAATTTTCTAATCAGGAATCATCCCTCCATAACAATATAGAGCCTATAGCAAAAAAATTCTTGAAAGCTATAGACTTCTATCAACCGTATGTGTGGGAAGTGGCATCAACATCTAACGTCATCACGACATATGGGCCACATGAAAATTCTATCTTTATTGTCCCACCTACCTGTAAAGATCAGCATCCAATAGTCTTCGGCCGCATGTGGAATCGACCGATTGTACAAGAAGATTCTCACAAGCCTAATGCTGGGAAAATGTAGGTTTTCAGATATAGCCCACATGCCTTGAAAATCATGAAAAACATGGGTTATGACTTGAAATTGGAGCTAGGCCTCAACTATGGAAAAGGCAGACGAATACCGTTGAATGGTGATCCCTACTGTCAACGAACTCATTTTGGGTTAGGGTATACCACGTCTCTTACAACTTCGAACAACTCTGAATCAAGTGGAGAGACTATTTCCCCTTCTCAGGATGGTTTGTCGTCCTCCGATTCAGATGATGAACTCCCACGGATATTGTCAGTAAACACGGTATTGACAGATTCTCTCGAAATAGAGAAACAAGAATCTGAACCGTTTGAAAATGAATCCTGGGCACAACAAATGGATACACAATGGGAACTCCGGTTCGAGCAAAGAGAACCGCCCACTGAAGATAAAGTTGTCCAAGTCGATATTGGGGATAAAATTTCACCAAAGCCGATATTTATCAGTAAAAATCTTTCCCCAACAGAAACGGAAGAGATGATCCAACTGATAAAAGAATATATCGATGTCTTTGCATGGAATTATGAGGATATGCCAGGTCTTGATCCAAAAGTGGCTACCCATAAACTCAACATATTGCCCAATTCAAAGCCTGTAAAGCAACACCAATGCCGGTTCCGCCCGGATATGATGGATGCCATTGAAGCTGAAATCAAGAAATTGGTAGCCTGCGGGTTCATCCGTGAAGAGCAACATCCTGATTGGGTCGCTAATGTAGTCTCGGTCATGAAAAAAAGTGAAAAAGTTCGCATTTGCATCGACTTCCGAGATCTAAATACGGCCTGTCCTAAAGATAAGTTCCCTCTTCCCATCACAGACATCATGATCGACAACACATGCGGTTTTGAACGCATGTCTTTCATGGACGAATTTTCAGGGTACAATCAAATTAAGATGAATCCTGAAGATGAAAAGCATACTGCCTTCCGTACACCACTGGGGTATATTGTTATACAGTCATGCCTTTTGGATTGAAGAATACCGGGGCTAAATATCAGCGAGCTATGAGTAACATATTCCATGAGCATCTATGCAAAAAGGTGGAATGTTACGTAGACGATATCGCTGTCAAAAGCCGCCTCAAGGCTAATCACATCCAAGACTTAAAGACAGTGTTCGAGTTGATGCGCCAACATTAACTCAAAATGAACCCTACAAAGTCCTTTCTCGGAGTATCCAGCGACAAATTCTTGGGATTTGTCATTATCACTAAAGGCATTCAAGTCGACCCTGATAAAGTAAAAGCTATCCTGGAGATGCGACCGCCCCATAATCTGAAAGAACTCAGGGGATTTCAAGGTTGTCTAGCTTATATCAGAAGATTCATATCCAACCTCTCTGGAAGATGTCAGCCTTTTTCTCGCCTAATGAAGAAAGGTATGTCTTTCGTATGGGACGAAGCCTGTCAGCAAGCGTTTGACGATATCAAACGCTACCTTACTAATCCTCTGGTTCTAGTGTCTCCCGTCATAGGAAGACCATTTTTGTTGTATGTTCGAGCAATGGATCATTCTTTAGGGGCTCTTCTCGCACAGAAGAACTATGAGGGTCATGAACAGGCTATCTACTATTTAAGCAGGATGATGATCGGAGCTGAACACCGGTATAATCCAGTAGAAAAAGAATGCTTGGCCCTAATGTTTGCTATTCAAAAGATGCGACATTACGTGACGGGCCAAACTATTCATATTATCTCCAGAATCAATCCTCTCCGGGTATTGATGAGTAAGCCGAGTGTTCTTAATTCCCGACTCACGACTTGGGCGATGTTATTAACACCGTATGATATGGTGTACGTCCCTCAGAAGTCTATGAAAGGTCAAGCCTTGGCTGATTTCTTAGTTGCCCATCCAATTTCGAAAACCTCCAAACTATACGAGGATATTCCCGACGAAGTTGCAGAATGTAACTCTACAATGGAAGATGATCTATGGCAGCTATTCTTCGACGGTGCCTCTCGGACTGGTCCCAAGAGAAACATGGTTTCAGGAGTAGGAATTGTTCTGGTGACTCCTGACAAACTCGTCATCTATCGAGCATATTCTCTTAGCGAACCCTGTTCTAATAATGTGGCAGAGTATAATGCCCTACTCATCGGGCTTCAAGTCGCTAAAGAATTGGATGTTGAATACTTGGAAGCTTTTGGTGATTCCCAGCTGATCGTCAATCAGGTTAGAGGAATATATGAAGTCCGCAATCCAGACCTCATTCCTTATCACCAAGCAACGATCGAGATAGCCATGTCTTTTAAAGGATTCTTCTTAGAGCATGTGCCTCGATCTCAAAATCTGGAAGCTGACGCTCTGGCCAGTTTAGCTGCAGATCTGGCTATTCCTATAAGAAGGCAGAACTCGGCGATCCTTCTTAACAGAGATTTAGTTTGTGTAAAAAATAATTTTCACATGGAACGCAGCTACACCGTAAATACGGTTCCTCCTAAGAGAGATTGGAGAAGTCTCTTTATAGACTTCGCAGCATACAGAATCTTACCAGAAGATCCCAAAGAAGCAGTATCGGTTAAAAGACGATCACTACGCTTCTATTTTGATGCTTCTTCACAAAGTCTATATCGCCGAACTTATGATGGACTATTGTTACGATGTCTCTCTAACGATGATGCAAAACGGGTTATCCGAGAAGCTCACGACGGGTATGTGGAGCACATCAACCCGGTCCTAAGTTACAGGATCGTATCAGGAGAATGGGCTATTACTGGCCTACCATGATTGCAGATGCCGTAAAATATGCAAGACAATGCAAAGCTTGTCAGGTTTATGCAGATTTTATACATCAGCCTTCTGAGTATTTACATCCTACTATTGTATCATGGCCCTTTGAAGCATGGGGTATGGATATCATTGGTCCGATTCACCCGTCGTCTTCTGGGGGACATCGGTTTATATTGGCTATCACCAATTATTTCTCCAAATGGGAAGAGGCGATCCCTCTTGCTGAGGTAAAGACATCCAACATGATCAGCTTTATCAAGCATCATGTCATTTATCGCTTTGGGATACCCCGATGGATAATCCATGACAACGGGCCTCAATTCATCAGCCAAGCGTTTCACCGATTTTGCGATAAAAATCGGATACAAAATATGGCCTCTACGGCATATAATCCTGCTGCTAATGGTTTGGCGGAAGCTTTCAACAAAACCATCATTAAACTCTTGAAAAAGTTCGTTTCTTCGAACAAAAGAGATTGGAATGAGAAACTGGGAGATTGCCTCTGGGCATACCGCACAACGGTACGAACACCGACAGGTTGTACCCCATTCTCTTTGGTTTACGGGAGTGAAGCAGTTCTCCCCATTGAAGTTCAAATTCCCTCACTCAGAATAGCAGTGGCTAATGAGTTGATTCAGGAAAAGAATGATCTATTAAGGCTTTAAGAGCTAGAAAGATTAGACGAGAAACGCCTTCAAGCTCAACAACGCATTGCGTTCTACCAGACACGCATTTCCAAAGCTTTTAATCAAAAAGTGAAGGAAAAAGTGTTCAAAGTTGGCGAGCTAGTTTTAGCTATGAAAAGGCCAATGATCATCACGCACAAAAATAAGGGTAAATTCCAGCCCAAATGGGAGGGCCCTTATGTGATTGAAACAACATTTTCGAATGACGCTTACAGATTAGCCAAGCCTAATGGAGACTTGTTAATGGCTCCAATCAATGGCAAATTCCTGAAGAAGTACTACGCTTAATCACCCTTGCTTAAATGCAGTACGATGAAGATTTTATTCTGACAACACTACGTACAAATTTTAGTTGGAGTATATTCTATCATGTTCTTATGACCTTTGGATAGATATGTTCAACTGATTTGAATCGTCAAAATCTATTACGTCCATATTACCTCTGATAGTGTTTTATACACAAATTTTAGTTGGATCATATTCTATCATGTCCATATAACCTCTGAATAGATATGTTCAAACTAAATCTTACCGAAAGAATATCACGTCCATATTACCTCTGATATCACTTTCATCCTAGCCTATCATTTATATTCCAAAGTGATAGGTCCACAAAGTCAGAAGAAGTATCTTTATTATCTCTGTGAATAGAAAAATTATAGAGAAAGCAAAAAGGTACATCATTGGGGAGGAGCAGTTAAATCGCGAATCTGTTCCGCCAAAGCAGTCATCCTCTCATTTCTGGAGTTCAAGATGTTATTGCGAGCCTGTTCTAGCCTTGCCTCATCATTGTTCAGGGAAGATAGTCTGGACAAAGACTCAACATAACCTGCATGGATGATACCCGCATGGGCTAAGTTCTGCTGAGCTCTCTTCATTTGGCCCTCAAACACACCATGAACTGCCGAAGTCTTAAGAAGCCTCTCTCTTGCCTGAGCGAGTTCAGCTTCCAATCCTCAAACCGTCGCTTCATTTTTCTCACGTTCGGCCTGGTACAGAGTTAACTGAGGAATAATCTCCTCCAAGACTGCTCGTTCTTTATCCATCTCTTGTTGCTGTCCCTGGATGGATTTGTTTAGCAATTCTATCTGCTAAGCAAGTTCTGCAGTCAAAGAGTCGTACTCGGCCTGAACCAGATTATCGATGCCGCCTCGGGATAGCTGCAAATATTTATCAATAGGTCGTTCTAAACCATTAACTATTTGCTCTAACGCATTAGCCCTTTCAGCGTCATTGAAGTTTCTAATATGCGTTATGGTAAGATTGGAGGACATCTTCAGAGCATCAAAGCCAGATTCTTCTCCAGCACCATGGATATCAACGATTTTAAAGTGACATAGAATATGCTAGTATATTGTTCAACTAGCATGGTAAAATGCGGATGGACGCTGGGAGTGGCCGCGATATCAGTAAAACCCCTTGGTGGAACGTTGGCAGAGGATGTTGCCATAATTGTCGCTTCAGTAGATGGCACGACAAAAGAGGAGACGCCAACAACAGTTGAAGTTGCTGGCATGCTTGACGAAGGAGGCACAGTCGAGACGATAGGCTCATCCTCCTCTGATATTGATTGAACTGCTACTATTGGGACGACACCCGAGAATGTTGTGGATGGAAGATCGACAGCTTCAAAACCTGCTTCGTCGATGTCGAACACCGCCGGTTCATTAGCAGGGTTCGCAACAAGGTCAGAAGTGGTGTCAACTCTACCCTCCCTAATGATGTCTTCACCTGAAAAGAAGACAAGAGAAAGTTAATATCAAATTGATGTTAATTTTCCAAAAAAAAGCGTGAAGACAACATTTACCCATTGCCGATGGTATGTATGTTGCGTCCGCAGCTTATATAGCTAAATCATTTCTTCATGATGCTAAGCAAGCTATCATACTTGGAGAAGAGGGTGCACCAAATAACGTCTGAGGGTAGTAATCCCAGTCTTCACCAAGATCCACTCGAGGCTCATCGGGTGGAATCTCGCTGGAAATACTTACAGAGGAAGAAGGGGCTGGACCCATTATTTGTCTGGATAAAGATATCCTTAATATGCTCGACCTCAAAAGTGACCTCACTGCACTACCAGTAGCGGTAGTAGCAACAGCAGTCTCGAGCAAAGAATCTCCGGCACTGTCCGTCGGAACTATGGAGGTTCCCTCTCTAAAAGGTGAAGGACCTCTGATAAAAGAATCATCCCCGACCGGGGAAACAACAAGCTCACTCATAGAAGCTTCATGGCTGGAAGTCCTTCTAGGACCACTGACAGTCTTCCTTTTCTTACGAGAGGAAGGCTCTTTCAGAGTAGAAGCCCTTCGCTTACTGGGGATAACGAGAGGCTCTGCAGGCGGAGCTATTATGCCTCTCGGTATTGTCAACAAAAACTCGTCTGGACCAACATGGTCTTCACCTTCATCAGAGGAGACTGATGGAATCTCCTCTTTTCCAATGGATTTATGAGGGGGCATCCTAAAACTTCCACGCACATCAAAATAATGATGGAAGGTATTAATGGACGCATAAAATTGCGCGTACGAATGGAGGATGCGCAACTCCATGGAGAGAGAAGTTGTGGGCACAGTAAAGGTTGCTCTAGTACAACCCATTATGAAGTACCGCCATCCTCTGGATCCGTCGATAAGTCTCCCTCTGAACTTGAAGCTGGTGATAGCATTCCCCATATGCAACTGGTCGTACCCAAATTGTCTGGCAAATCGGCTAGGCATATACGGCTCTAAATAGCAGTGATCCTCACTCCTGTACAGCAGATGAGAAGGTCTAATGCAGACCAACCAGTAGAAGGCTTCGGGAGAAAGAATAGTCCTTCCGTGACCTGAATCCTGAAGTTTTGTCCCCTGTTGATTGATATGTACAGTGGAGACGATACAGAAGAGCTTTCAGCCATGAGCAAAATTTAATGCTCGTCGACAGTCTATGTCGGTGGTCACGTTCCAAAGGAAATTCTTGTAATTCAACAAGAAATTATTTCCCGAATTACTGGCAGAGCCGGGAGACATCACCCTGGGATTATGAAGGATTAGCCATCCCATCAGATATTGGAATGGTAACTCCACTCTGGGAAATCCTTCAAGACGTGTTTTATCTGCAAGCAGCCCATCAGTAATGGCCCTCAGGCCAGTTTGTATCCGGCATACCATGGCAGGGAGCAGGCCCAGTCTTGCTCTAAACACCAAACGCACTGTAGGCCATAAGGTATTGTAATAAATGCTATCCGCAGACGCGATGCCAGGTACTGCCCATCGGCGTAACCATACAGAGATAAAACCAGCCAATTGAGCTTCCCTTGACAGAGGCTTGCGACAATGCCTCATATAACTGTAGGCTTTAGTGCCTGCAGGATAACCCCCTATCTCCTCATCAAAAACATGATCTGAAGCCCCAGAGTCTTCAATAAGATCATCGACCGTTTGGGCATTAAGCATGCTCAGAAGATTCAAGGGCTTATCTCTACTGTCCACAACCTTGTATGGCTTAGCATCTCTGGCCTGATGAAAGAAGAGATAGGATGCCTATTTGTTGGTATGAGCTAAATCAGAGGGCTCATTATAGAAGGTGGTGCACGCAAGATAATGGCTCATCAGCTCCTGGTACACTGCCACTGTCACGCCCCAGTCCCAAAAATACGTAGGACTAGGACACGTAAGCATGCCAGCCGCATGGATATGGCAACTCCAATATATGGAAACCAAATCCACACGTACGCTGTAATATGAATATCAAATCCACAAGTGGTATAAATGTAATACAAGTCGCAGGGAAAAATCTAAATCTCATCCACCAAAATCATATAGAAATAAATAACCAGTATCTATGAACTAGATCTCAATAAGAAGTATCTAAGGATGCTAGTTGGATGGAAACAAATCCACTACCAACACAAATAGGAAAAGTAAATACAATATAAGTACAACTCACTCAAACAATATAAGTACCCGCTACCAATCACGGCTCGAAGGGAAGACATCCACGAAGCATCTATATCCTTCCAAATCTGCGCTCCTGCAAATACTCAAGAACAGATACACCTGGCAGCGGACCAGGTCCTCAGAGGGACATAACAAGTATACTTAAACACATGCCAATAAAGTACTGAAATAAATATCCAATGGGTCGCCTAACCGTCTAAAGTGAATGCAGTTAAGAACAACTTTCTAACAAGTGGGCTATCTGGCCATAAATGGGATTGGCATAGTTCTCTTGGAGATCCAGGGGCCTACAAAGGCACGGCATCTTTCGAACACCGGAGGCCCGCCATGATAGTATATAGGGGTCATCATGACCACGTATCTCCGACGGAGCGTACGGGTTACACAAGGAAAGTGCAAAGGAGCCCAAATGCCTTACTTGTTGTTCTCCCCACCCAATGCTCTAAGCATGTCACATCCATGACACGATTTGGTCCATAGCCTATCCTTAGTACCCTAGCCCAATCCTGCAACCAAACAAGGATAAGGATGGGACCACCGTACTATAATAGACTATGTCCATAGACCTCTAATAACTGCTAAGTCTTCTAGCATGCAAAGTTTCTAACAGCAGTTATTCCTAACGCACGTCCCACACGTACCGATGATCAGTCAATACGTGCGTCCGTGATCTATATGAGACTCACAACTAGTATAAAAATATGTGTCACAGTCAAATGAAACCTAATGATGCTACATGATAATGGGGTAGTCTCATAAACAAGGTCAATGTAATACATAAATAAAAACATATCGCGATGTCACCATCGCGTGCATTTTATATAACAGTTAAAATATATAAACTAAAGACAGAAAATAAAGATGCATGCAACATATGGAATATAAATAACAGTACAATGGCAAGGTATACTTGCCTGGCAAGGAAGCTGCAGTGTACCAATAACCTGCTCCAGAAATCGCGCAGAACAATCAAATATCCTATGTACACATAAATATAATATAATAGAATCTTTAGTCATTACACTAGCACATACTCAAACATATTTACACTGGAATCAGGGGGTATACTAGGGGTAACACTAGTCATCTAACATGGTCAATTACGCATTGAATTACGCGGGTGTCGCGTCTTCAAGTACTGTACGAAATCTGTCAGTCAACTGACAGGTGTCTATGCCAGTACGTTAGTGTACGCAAGGCAGACAAATTCATAAGTTCTTAGGGTCAACATGGTCAAGGTAAGTATGGGATAGTCCACGATGTCCTAGGGTCATACAGTCTGAATATTTAGTCATAATTATCAATTAGCATTTACTTACATATATATTCATATAACTATATAATAATATAACCATTAATTTATTTTAATTTAGTTAATTCTGAAATAATTACTCTAAAATCCTATTTTAATCTTATTATTCTAATTTTTATGTTAATTCCTAAATTTTGTCCAAAAAAACTGAATTTTATCAACTCGAGACTCATGGCACGCAAATCGAGGCGATCTGTTGACCAAAAAGTCAACCGATACAAACTCGACTTTCATGCATGATTTCCTGTAGATTTCAGCATAAAAAATATACTGAAATTTACGGCTCGTCTGAATTCAAATTTGTTTGGGAGTTATGGCACATACAAATTTTGTATTGTGCACTGATGGTTAAATTGTAACCTAGAAGTTCTACAGAATTAACAGTATGTAAATACTTTGTAATAAATTCTGGAAAAAATATATGTCGATGATCTCGACATTATCTTTCAGAAACTTTAAACGGTTCATGATTCTGATTCCTGGTTCTCCCGGAATCGCGAAAACATCGAAACACGTCTATTTTTGGACATGCTGTGCTCTACGAATTTTACAGAATTTAATACTAATAATTTAGAAAAAAAATTTATATTAACAGAAAGCTAACCTCATTGTCGTTCTAACAAAAAAAACTGGAGCATGTTTGGAGTCCGGAGCTAGGAGATATCGTCTTTTTAATTCGTCATAACTAGTAGAAAATGAGGCTGAATTTATGACAAATTTTGACTATTTTTGGACGAAAAAGAGAGGAATTTGGGGAAGAAAAATATGAAGGATGAGGTATTTATAATGGTGGACACTACTTAATTAAATACGACTAGGATTGGTTAATTTGGATAGGATTATGATGAATTTAAATAAGGATAGGATATGCATGAAGTTGATTTCCTAGTAGGTTCAGGATTTGAATTAATTTAAAATAGAGTTTGAATTTATCTCAATAATTTATAATCTTAAATATAATTAAAGATAATACAAATAATTTATAAAATCTTATTAATATCTATTAACACTAAATTAGTATCTATCTAATATTAAGACTATATATATCCAAATAAATCCTAAATAATTTTAAAATCTAAATAAATTTCTTAAAATTCTAAATAAATTACAAAAAAATATAATTAAATATTTTAAACTAAAATAAATATTTGGTAGGAACGACATGCAAGTATGGTCATAGAAGTCCTAGAAATTTATGTTTTCTAAGTTTTAATTACCAAAAATTCTAGAAAAATCTCCAAAAATCTAAAATAACCTAAAATAATTCTAAATGAATATTTATATAAGTAAATATATCAAAAAATTTATTTTCTAATTAACTAAGAGCATATTCTAAATAAATTCAACATATATAATAAATATAATAATATAAAATATACACAAAATATCTATTTTGGGTGAGTGAGTTTACAGCCACTGTCCGAGGGTTTGTATCCCTCAGCTTCCTGTTTGTGGGAACATACTCTTCATAAGGAGTATCCCCCATTTGCAGCCTTGAAATCTCTGCCATCTCATGAAGGGCCAATCCCAACTCCCCTAGCGGAGTGGCGAAAGTCCCAGTGAGCGAGATATATCGCTCCATCAAAGCCAAAAATAGGTTGGGGTTGAGAGGCAGCCCAACACTGGTAGCACTCACAGCCGCGAACAGACCAATGCTCTCCAGCTCCGTCTGAAAGTGCTTCAGGACCCAGACAGTTAAACGGGCCCATCGAAGATTCTCAGGGCTAAGCCACCCGCTGGTCCGAGGATTAACCTTGGGGTATACTCCTTCCTGTCCCATGAAGTCATTGCAAAAAGTCGATATTTGAACCGGCTGGAGCAGCGAAGTGTCTTTGCTCGGGATGCTGCCCGGCAGTAATCCCCTGAAAGGCATAACAGGGCCTGAAGGACGGCTCACAAATAATCCTTGGCCTGATCCTTTTTGATAAAATATCTTTCCCGGCTGGCCGTGAAGATCAGGAGTCAGGTTCCATGACATCTTCCTGTGATGCGTGGCATAGAAGAATGCCGAGATAGGATAATCTCTGGGCATCCTTGGCAGGAATATGACCATGCCCTCAGCAGTAAATACCCAATTTTCCTTCTTGGGCTTCGTCTGGGATTGTTTATCAATCATATCCCCGAATAGGAAAGTTGGCTTCCTATATTCGGTCCCATCTATATACGTCAGGGGCTCCCCGCTGATCATATTCAACAGCATTCGCTCTCCTTGAGACGATATCAGAGTTCTCCTTTCTTCAGGATACTGGATTCCAGAAATAGGGAATGTCACATGGGATAAGTCCTCCAGATAATTGGAGTTTAGCATCCCAGCAGCAGAACCCATTACTTCAGCCAAATGAGGGATCTGCAAGTCCACTGCAAAATGCAAGAAAATGAGTCAGTTCTACACTAGACGCTACACTCTTGCAACATATACCAAAGACTAACAGTGTGTTTTTACGCCAGACTGCAAAAACTTAAGTCTTACGCTGGAATTTACATCCAGTGCATAAGAACGCAAGAGTGGCAGGTGTTACGCCAAAACCTGACAGTCCGTGCTTTTACGCCAGACTGTTAAAAAATTAGGATTTATGCCAGAATTTACATCCAGTGCGTAAAACACAAGGTTTTGTCGTATACGCCAAATTTCAACAATCTGAGCTTTTACGCCAGACTGCAAAAATATAGAGTTTTTACGCGGACACATTAGGAATGTGGGCGTAATGATAAAACATCTATGTGTATCATCTTCCTCGAAGAGGCTCTCAGCACAGAAGATGACCTAGCGCGTTCACGTACAACATGTGCGAAGGGTTTTTCTTTTCCCAAAAAACTTTACCTATGACGCCTGGTGCACAGCTTGACGGTGGGACACTTCATTCAGATCGGGGTTCGCTCAGCCCAATAGGAGTTGCTCGTGCTTGAGCAGAGGAGCGAGAAGAAGAGGCAACTTTCTTTTTCTTAGCGGTAGAAGTTTGTTTCGGTGCCATAGCTAAAACTCAGAGTTCTCAGAGAAGAGACGAAGAAGAGTTCTCAAAGAGACGAAGGTTTTTTGCAAAAGACAGATGAAGGGTTTCTTCTCTCAAGACCTTGGGGTATTTATAAAGTTCAGATAACTCTTCAAATCCCTAACCAAATCTAATATTTAATATTTGGTTATGATTGGGGACCACGTCAGCATATCATTAGAAGACGGACAGTCATACTGCATAAACAGATCCATGCTACACGCTCAGGAGCTTTTACGCTCAGTAGCTACAAGTCTACGATCTTATGCCCAGGAGTTTTACGCTCAGAAGCTATAGACCCATGATGTTACGCTCAGGAGCTTTTACGCTCAGAGGCTACAAGTCTATGATCTTATGCTCAGAAGTTTTTACGCTCAGAAGCTACAGATTTACGATTTTACGCTCAGCATCTACAAACCTGTGGTCTTACGTTCAGAGGCTACAGATCTACGATTCTACGCTCAGAAGATACAGATGCTACGGATCTATGACTTTCTGCATATCTTAAAATGCGCAGGCCAGAGTACGCGTATATCTGAACAATTTTCAAGAAGGTCAATTACAAGGATCTACGCAGAAGATGATCCTTCTTGGCTACAAAATATTCCAAGTGTCCAAAACATACAGAGTTCAACATTGAAGATGACTCTTCTTCTTGGGTCGATTGGAAGCTCATCCGAAGTCCAGCCGAAATCTCTCTCAAAAGTTCAAGTATGGCCTGTTTGACAGCCATTTCTTGCCCTATTTTCAAGAGATTTTCGAGAAACCATTCTTGAAGATGATGGTCTGAACAAGAATCCTTTATGTCAAAGAAGTGACAGTTCAGAAATTCTATGCGACTCCTCATCCAAAATAGCATGACAGTTTGGATCTTCAAAGATGACTTAATGCTAAGAAGCTTTCTACGCGTCTTCAGTTATGCGTAAAAGATGGGACGAGATCAAATACTCTTTTATCAGAGTTGGCATAAAGTTATTCATACGGGCTAAAGCTGCACATATTCAGACTTTCTCACAGCAAATATGGTAAATCATCAGATGCGTAAAAGAAGACAATCTTATTAATCATAATTACATATGATAGAAATCCAGTCTACAAAGGGTATTTCATCTTCATGATTACATATGATGGAAATCCTTTTTCTATAAAGGGTTTCTCATTTTCATTTAAGATCACATCAAGAATTTGCTACTCCAGGTTATCGTATTGGTGGAGATATTTTTCTTCTTCTACGGCACTTTATTGGCTTCTGCAGCCGATGAACAAGAAAATAGTGAATGGCGGGAGGATACAGAACTGGGCTTGTATAAATTATTCAAGCCATCCTCCATACGCCATGGCAGGCATGCCCTAGAATTGTGTTAGGGGTTCAGACCCAACTCAATACTGGAAGACATGGCCAAACTGCCTACCCTCGTCCACCGCCATGATGGGAAAAAATACAGCTTGTAAGCTGTGTGGCCAAATGAGACCCTTCCTCTCTCCTGGACGAATCGCCATATGAAATTGCTGATCATCCGGAGCAAAGGAAGCTATGATATCCTTCCATGATCCATCGTTGCAGAGGACATTTGCTCGAAAATGCCTCTTTTTACGGCTCCTTACATGCTGGAAGAACATGATCTTCTTCTTTCTCAAGTCAGCAAGACGAACCTCGGCAACCATCTCTTTGTGGAAAAGGAAGTATGGGAAGAATAGGTTAACTCATTAGCCTTTATATAGGCAGAGGAGATCACATCAAATCCCAACAAATTCCTAAATATTTGCCGAGAAATCAGCCTCGAGGAACGGGTCAAATTTGACCGTTTCATGCTTCATTCAAATTGCTTCAAATTACGAGGAATTTAAAATTTTTGAAGGGGGTCTTGTAGAAGCATGAAAAATACACTGCAGAATTATACGCAATATGTATGAAGCCCGCGTAAAGTAGAGTTTCAGTGCTGTACAGCGTAAAGTAGGACTTCAGAGCTATTGGCGTACAGCGGAGCTTCAACTCTATTTCAGCGTACAGTAGAGCTCAAGAACAATCCGCGTAAAGCATCACTTTCAAGGCCATTTATGGCGTAAAAGGTGGCTACCCCCTACAGCATAAAATAAGTCTGCTTATTAATGCAGCGTGGAGTTGTACGAGGAACTCTTCGTATTCCTCGAATGAACCTGTCAGATGAAGCAGTTAACCTGACTCCTGACAAAGAGTACTGTACGACTATCAAGGGGACGGCTGTAATGATGATTCTACACAGAGCCCCAGACTGTCGTTTAGTGACAAAGCCTTGAATTAAGACATTGTTTACGTATTCAAGGAATACGCTGCCTATTTTACATAGGCAGACATGAGCTTTTATGCTCAGGATGAGACGAAACCAACCGCCACGTCAAAAGCTGCTCTTCGTACAAAACTCGAGGCACGTCTCTGCAGTTAATACGCGAGATGGGGGCAGATCTCTGCATTTAATACACGAGATTTGGTACTACTTTTAATGACTGGGTGAGCTATAATTAGGGCTAAATACGTCCACATCACCATCCCTGCATATTACGCCATCAGGCTATTTTCAGCTATAGGAGTACGCCGTATGCTATCTCCTCGAAATACGTCGACCTGGCTATTTTTAATTATAGGAGTACGCCGTATGCTATCTCCTCGAAATATGCCAACTCAGGCCATATTTGCAAAGGTGCGTGATAAGGCTATTTGGCTCGAAATACGCTCAAGACCTCAGTCAAAGAAGGATAATTGGCTATCTTTACGCTGGTTACCTATCCATGCAACATCAAGTTTTACGTGCTATTAGGCTTTTTTTTACGCCAATATGACAGCTATTTGGCTTCTACGCCAGTATGATAGCTATTTGGTTTCTACGCCAGCAAGAAAGCTATTGGGCTTTTACGCCAAAATTGGCTTCTACGTCAATCATCTCTACGCGAGGGGCAGTTACCTATGTGGCTTGCATGCCGTGATCTTCGAAGCAGTTATACGCGTTACCTCATAATGGGACACGCGACACACGCGGATTCAAAAGATCATTCAGATATGGGTAGCAGTAATCATATCCGCGGCGTAAAGAGCGCCTCAACTGTTCGGCTTCTACGCCGACTGGACGGTTACTGCAACTGGGCTTTATAAATAGAGACCCCTATTAACAAAGAAAAAGGATCGATTTTTTTGAGAGAGAAGAGTCTAGAGCACAGACAGAGAGTAGTGATTGACGACTTTGGCATCGAGCATCCAATCCCTCTTACGATCTTTGAAGCTTCTCCTTCTTCTACAGCACTTCTTCGTCATCGTGTGGTCCAAGGGACAAAGTGATCGACCGCAGATCAGACTCCTATAGCAATATTTCCCCAGAATTAAATTTTTTTACTTAACATCCTCGTATAGGATTAATTGTACTTCTTTTTCTTGTTTGTAAACCAAAGAAAGGGTTTCGTATAAACCTAGTTTTCTTTCTTTCGTTTATTATCAAACACTTCAAAAGTGGAATGCTCCAATACTTCAGTGGGAGGTTAGGGCATCAGAACTATATTGGTGTCACTACCGTATTTTCTAGAAAAGGATATTTTGGTCATTTTATAATTAATTAAATATTATGCATGTTAAATATTTATTTATTATATTATTTATTTATTATTAGCATGATAGATTTATTTTTTGGACTTGTGTTAGTGGACCTAACTAGTTTAGTTTAGACTCATGGACCAACATGTATTAATTGTTAGAATTGAGCCCAACTAGAAAGCCCATTAATTAGGAGGATGATTAAATTAATTAAACCATTAGACTAGAAGCTTCTCTCCTTAATTAATTTCTTCATGAGAGGCCCTAAGGGGTATTTTAGACTTTACATAATAGCTTGAGGGAGGGGGCAAGTGAGGCCTATATAAAGGGGATGAAAACTTTCTCTCTCTTCATTTTTTATTCCAAATCTAGATCTAGAATTTCCCTCAACCAAATTTCATCAAATCCCTACCAAATTTCCACCTAATTACTTTCCAAATCACCATTGAAGACTATAAAAGCAAGGATCTAGAAGGAGGAAGCAAGGATCTACAAAGAGGAGCAAGGATCTACAAGTTGGAGGCCAATTTCACCAATTTTGGAGGTTTCATTGGGAATCCATCTCCCAATAGATATAATTCAGTTTTTTCTCTTAAAATAGCTTCTAAATCTGAGATTTAATCATGAATAATTAACCCATATGTATGTACTACCCATAGGATTTGATTTTGTGTTCATAGGAGACCTATGGAGAAAGTTATGGTGCTTTTTGTGTCAATTTTAGGGAAATTTCGAAAATGACTTTTTGTTGTGTGTGTCAATTGATCCTATAGATCAATTTGGCATATGTTTATGTGTTTGGGGCTAATATCGTGTCCACAATTGGGTACGTGTAGGTCGTATCCCAATAATTTGATGATACGTGTTGTTTTGGGGGTTTTCCCTCCGACACGGGACTTTGTACATGTCGTATTTTGACACGGACACATAGATCTATATTTGACACTTTGTTTTGTTCATAAATATTATATGTGATTTGCTTGTGTCCTTCGGGGTGCAATTGGATGTGTGGTGGGCTCGTGTCGCATGCGTATCCTAGATCTAGTGGGATACGGTGTGATACGCTCCAATTATTATGTGTTTATGTGTAGATCTAATTAATTATGCTTTAATTCTTGAATTATAATTGTGTATGTATCTATATATATTATATATGTATTATGTATATTTATTATAGTGTTTATTGTATCATAGATCTATGTATTATATATGTATTAATAGAATATATATTATGTAGCTTTTTTCTACATGCATTAATATATATGTTATAATATATGTTAGGGATGTAAATATATGTATATGTTTTATATAATATATGTGTATGTTTAATTAAGTAATTAGATTATTTATATATGATTATTTATATATATATATATGTATGTAGATATATATTTATAAGTGGTAGCATATGTATATATAATATAGTAGATATATTTATATGTGGTTATATATATTGTTATATTATATATTGTTATGTATTTATATTATTGTATGATTACATATATATGTATACGTATATGTATAGTTATATATACATATTACTATGTGTGTGTGTGTATGTTACTATGTGATATTTTATACAATTTACTATGTATAAGTGTATGTATAGTTTTATATAGTTATATATATATATATATTGTATAAATATATATTATGGGTTATATATATGTATTTAAATATATATTATATAAATATATATGGTGGGTTATATATATGTATTTATATATATATTGTATATATATATATACATATATTTTCAGCGACAGCAGCGAGCCAGAAGTGTCGCAAGAGCAGCAATAAATGCAAATAATAGCAGCTTTTCAGCGACAGCAGTCAGCGACAGTTGCAGGAAACTGTCGCTGAAACAACAGTGTATCAGCAGAGTATCAGAAGCTTCAGTGACAGTTTTTAGTGACAGTGCAGAAAACTGTCATAAAAATTGTAGTGTATCTATATACACAGCAGCTTTCTGTGACAGTAGACAGGGTATTTAGCGACAGTTTGACAATTTTTAATATAATAGATATTAATATATATATAGATATATATGTATATATATATGGTAATTAATATATATATATAAATATGTTCCTAATTGCTATTTGTATTATAGTATACTATATATGTATATATTTAGTTGTAGCATATAAATTTATTAGAATAGTTAGTATATATATGAGATTTTGGCAATTACCTTGAGATATCAAGGTAAGTATCAAGATATACCAAGGTATGAGTAGTAGGTATTGGCATAAGTAATATGATAGTTGTAAACTAATTATGGGTTGGTATTAAGGTGACTAAAATAAGGTATATAGAATTATATAGATATTAAATGCATAGTAGTTTATAATTATTATTGGGTAGTTAGTATAAATAGGGTTTTGAATTTACCTTGAGATGCCAAGGTAAGTATCAAGGTATTGGAGGATAATCAAGGTATTTGGTTTGGGTATCAAGATAGATGTTTAGTATTGCGATACCAAGTTGGTTCGAAACCAAGGTATCCATTTAGCATTTGTAATTAGGATTTTATATATATAATATTGTTTGATATGTACATATGTGTTATATTTATCCCTTGTTTGCGTATCATGAGATACGGTATCTTAGTATCCTAAGATTTAGTTTGTATGGCCTAGATTCATAGTGTGTGAGCCCAATATCTTTGAGTTAGACTCATACAACAAAGAAATAGGTAGTTGACCATAATTTGACTATAGTTGACCATAGTTGACTTAGAGTTGACCTAGTTTGACTTTTGACTTAGAAATAAATTTATGACCTAGAAAGTTGACTAGTTTAATTTATTTCTCTTCCCAAAAACTTATATTAATGCAATATTTCATATATATAGGTCTGTGACACCAGTTCGGACATCATTTTTTATCATTTGCTCTGGACCACAGGCGAGTATATTCTCTGATAGTTTTTATTATTTGATTACCACTATAATTCAAGTATTTAGAAATATTACTTATAATTCTTGACACGATGGTACATGGATTGGTATTGTTATTGGATCGTTAGTCATGGGATGTTACCTTGATTATGGAGATGGTATCGGATACTATCCTTGTTGGTATTGGATAACATTGAATATTGTAGATTAAACATTGGATACATTGGCTAGTGACGTGTCATGATTCGATCCATCATATCAGTCGGGGCGGGAGAAATACCAATTAAATATGTGATCAAGAAACTATCGGCTAGTAGTGTAATCATTGGCTACTAACTAACCATGCAATTTACGTATGGTTGAGTTAGCTCCTTAGTGTAATCATTGAATCTCCCAGGCCGATCATATATTTAGTTAGTATCTCAAATCACATAGTTATTATAGATTCCATTATTCAGTTCATTGATTACCTTGTTCTATTCTGACATTATAGTTCATTCCTTTATTCTTGTACGCATTGATTATATTCTGTTGTTAGTATTGCCTATTCTCTCATTGTTCTTGATTATCAGTTATATCTTCATCGTAGATAGCATCTTCTATTCTACTGCTTTATAGTTTTTGTCAATTAATTGGAACTGCTATTGGGTTGTACTTTGCTCTATTCCTGACTGGAAAACATTTTTCAGAGGATCCGGGAGATTGGTGTCCGACATACTATGGACCTCAGCCTATAGATAGTGCAGACTTGGACCCACTAGTTCTGGAGTGACTGTCGAGAGATTTAGCCGGATTCACTAGTTAGCATAATTAGTTCTCTTTAGCATTTTGGTACCGGATTTGTTTTCGGCATATATTTGTGTTTGGATATTATTTCTATTTGTTGTTGTTATATTTTTAACTGCTTAGTTATGTTAGACTTCTGTGATATCTTCTCGTGCCATAGAAATGTGATTGAGTATTGTGTTGAATTAAGTTGATTACTCTCTTCTTGGAGTTGAGATATTATTGGAGGTTTATGCTTTATAGTGAGATAATTAGATAGTATAGTTGACCAAGACAGCGTTCTACCGCCGATGCTGCGGCGTAGGCTGGGCGTTGTTCCCGACTTGCATCCCTACACAGGGTGCGGGTCGTGACACGTTTTGAGTGGTGGCCCATGCAGGTCAGACTTCGCAATATTGCGATGTCGTGGTAGTGCGATGACTTAGTTGTACTACTGCGAGCCTGCGATAGGATATAGGACATAGGATACTAGGAAGAGAGAGGGATACTCAATCACAACTAGGAATTCCAATCTGAATTGAATCGCTAATTTTGATTCCTTCTGAATACTTTTGTCCTTCCTTGATGATATCTTATCTTGTGTCGAATTGATCTCCTTTGTTTCGATCTGTCTTCAGGATGCCGCCGAAGACTAGATCCCATCGATCGGGAGCAGTTTCTGCGAGGTCTGCCATCTCTCAATCTTCCACTCAGGCTGTAGGGTTTGTACCTCCTATGACATCAGTTCATGTAGGAGTCTCGGCTGCCTTCGGGGGTTCTCCTCCACCTGTTCCGAGGACTACTCCAGTTGCTTCGGAGGGACTTCCACCACCTCCATTTTCAGGAGATACCGCGCCGATGGTTGCACTGTTTAGAGAGATGATGGAATTACAAAGGACACAGATAGAAGCCCAGCACAGGCAGTCAGATATGATGCGGCAGAGTATGGAAAACGCCCATCAGGTAGCTATAGCAGCAGTTCAGAGAGAGGCTCCTCCACAGCCACAGGATATTCAGATCAAGCCAGGCAACATTCAAAATTTCAAGAAGCTTGAGCCTCGAGTTTTCAAGGGTACAGAAGGTATAGTCTATGTTGACGATTGGCTTGAAGATATCGAGCGACTCATGAAGGTGTCCCGTCTTGCAGAGGATCTGAAGGTTGAGGCGGTAGGACTTCAAATGTTCGACGTTGCCCGCACTTGGTTCAGGAATGAGCCAATTCTTACTGATGCGGGACAATCTTGGGAGATATTCAAGAATCTCTTTAAGAAGAAGTTCTTTGCTCGGACGGACAGATTGGAATTAGAAAGGCAATTTGAGAGCCTTACACAAGGAAGCATGTCCGTAGAGGAGTATGCCGCAGAGTTCGGGAGGCTGAGCCGATTTGCGGAGTACTTGGTGAGAGAGCCAGAAGTTCGGGCTATCCGTTTTTGCGAGGGTCTGAATTGGGAAGTCAAGATTCTCATTCCGTCTTTCTATGAGACGTATTCTGAGATACTTTCGGAGGCACGCAAGGTCGAGCGGGAGTGGAACTTGAAGCAGAAGAGGGACCGTGATATGTTTGGGGGTGACAGTAGCAGTGTAGGACCGGCAAAGAGGCTGCGGTTCCAGCAACAGCAGTTTCCAGTACAATTCGGAGCCTATCAGCAGCAATATCAGATGCCAGAACCTATTGTTGCTCCAGTACAAGCTCCAGTACAACAGATACCACAACAGCCTCAGAGACAAGTGCAACAGGCTCCTCAATGCACCTATTGCAAGAAGGCTGGGCACACTTGGGAGATGTGTCGGAAGAGACTTGGAGCTTGCTTACATTGTGGATCAACGGAGCATATGGTAAATGATTGTCTCTGGACACTTCAACGTCCAGGCCAGGATACAGATCGAGGCCAGAGAAGTAGAGTTAGGCCACCTGTAGCACCACAAATTGCTCATCACCCGCAGAGGGAGCTACCTCGGCAGGGCAGAGCATTTGCGATGACGGTCGAGGAGACCAATACTACAGGTGATGGGTTAGAGAGTCTGTTCTTTCTTTCTGTTCCTTTCATCTATTTTGATTGATTGCTTCTTTAGTACCTTTTGGATGCTTGTGTTATATAGTTAGTGTAGCTATAGAATACCCTGACAGAGACAACAATAATAAGACAGAAGACAGGTGGAGACCATGACCATGCATGTTATTCTTTGCATAGGACTGTTCTTAGTGAGATAAGACCTTATTAGACTATGATTGCTGGGGGTTTGACCTAGAAGGAGTACGATCACCTTTAAATTTCGAGGACGAAATTATTTTAAGGGGGATAGACTTGTCACTACCGTATTTTCTAGAAAAAGATATTTTGGTCATTTTATAATTAATTAAATATTATGCATGTTAAATATTTATTTATTATATTATTTATTTATTATTAGCATGATAGATTTATTTTTTGGACTTGTGTTAGTGGACCTAACTAGTTTAGTTTAGACTCATGGACCAACATGTATTAATTGTTAGAATTGAGCCCAACTAGAAAGTCCATTAATTAGGAGGATGATTAAATTAATTAAACCATTAGACTAGAAGCTTCTCTCCTTAATTAATTTCTTCATGAGAGGCCCTAAGGGGTATTTTAGACTTTACATAGTAGCTTGAGGGAGGGGGCAAGTGAGGCCTATATAAAGGGGATGAAAACTTTCTCTCTCTTCATTTTTCATTCCAAATATAGATCTAGAATTTCCCTCAACCAAATTTTATCAAATCCCTACCAAATTTCCACCTAATTACTTTCCAAATCACCATTGGAGACTAAAAAAGTAAGGATCTAGAAAGAGAAAGCAAGGATCTACAAAGAGGAGCAAGGATCTACAAGTTGGAGGCCAATTTTACCAATTTTGGAGGTTTCATTGGGAATCCATCTCCCAATAGGTATAATTCAGTTTTTCCTCTTAAAATAACTTCTAAATCTGAGATTTAATCATAAATAATCAACCCATATGTATGTACTACCCATAGGATTTGGTTTTGTGTTCATAGGAGACCTATGGAGAAAGTTATGGTGCTTTTTGTGTCAATTTTGGGGGAATTCCGAAAATAACTTTTTGTTGTGTGTGTCAATTGATCCTATAGATCAATTTGGCATATGTTTATGTGTTTGGGGCTAGTGTCGTGTCCACAATTGGGTACATGTAGGTCGTATCCCAACAATTTGGTGATACGTGTTGTTTTGGGGGTTTTCCCTCCGACACGGGACTTTGTATATGTCGTATTTTGACACAGACACATAGATCTATATTTGACACTTTGTTTTATTCGTAAATATTATATGTAATTTGTTTGTGTCCTTCGGGGTGTAATTGGATGTGTGGTGGACTCGTGTCGCATGCGTACCCTAGATCTAGTGGGATACGGTGTGATACGCTCCAATTATTATGTGTTTATGTGTAGATCTAATTAATTGTGCTTTAATTCTTGAATTATAATTGTGTATGTATCTATATATATTATATATGTATTATGTATATTTATTATAGTGTTTATTGTATCATAGATCTATGTATTATATATGTATTAATAGAATATATATTATGTAGCTTTTTTCTATATGCATTAATATATATGTTATAATATATGTTAGGGATGTAAATATATGTATATATTTTATATAATATATGTGTATGTTTAATTA
The DNA here is from genome assembly GCA_036927795.1 of Iris macrosiphon. Classification (NCBI taxonomy): domain Eukaryota; kingdom Viridiplantae; phylum Streptophyta; class Magnoliopsida; order Asparagales; family Iridaceae; genus Iris; species Iris macrosiphon. The sequence continues at coordinate 137,222,665 of JAYESA010000018.1, read as the reverse complement.
AGTAATTAGATTATTTATATATAATTATTTATATATATATATATATATATATATATATATATATATATATATATATATATGTATGTATGTAGATATATATTTATAAGTGGTAGCATATGTATATATAATATAGTAGATATATTTATATGTGGTTATATATATTGTTATATTATATATTGTTATGTATTTATATTATTGTATGATTATATATATATGTATACATATATGTATAGTTATATATACATATTACTATGTGTGTGTGTGTATGTTACTATGTGATATTTTATACAATTTACTATGTATAAGTGTATGTATAGTTATATATAGTTTTATATATATATTGTATAAATATATATTGTGGGTTATATATATGTATTTAAATATATATTATATAAATATATATGGTGGGTTATATATATGTATTTATATATATATTATATATATATATATATATACATATATTTTCAGCGACAGCAGCGAGCCAGAAGTGTCGCAACAGCAGCAATAAATGCAAATAATAGCAGCTTTTCAGCGACAGCAGTCAGCGACAGTTGCAGAAAACTGTCGCTGAAATAACAGTGTATCAGAAGCTTCAACGACAGTTTTTAGTGACAGTGCAGGAAACTGTCACAAAAATTGTAGTGTATCTATATACACAGCAGCTTTCTGTGACAGTGGACAGGGTATTTAGCGACAGTTTGACAATTTTTAATATAATAGATATTAATATATATATATAGATATATATGTATATATATATGGTAATTAATATATATATATAAATATGTTCCTAATTGCTATTTGTATTATAGTATACTATATATGTATATATTTAGTTGTAACATATAAATTTATTAGAATAGTTAGTATATATATGAGATTTTGGCAATTACCTTGAGATATCAAGGTAAGTATCAAGATATACCAATGTATGAGTAGTAGGTATTGGCATAAGTAATATGATAGTTGTAAACTAATTATGGGTTGGTATTAAGGTGACTAAAATAAGGTATATAGAATTATATAAATATTAAATGCATAGTAGTTTATAATTATTGTTGGGTAGTTAGTATAAATAAGGTTTTGAATTTACCTTGAGATGCCAAGGTAAGTATCAAGGTATTGGAGGATAATCAAGGTATTTGGTTTGGGTATCAAGATAGATGTTTAGTATTGCGATACCAAGTTGGTTCGAAACCAAGGTATCCATTTAGCATTTGTAATTAGGATTTTATATATATAATATTGTTTGATGTGTACATATGTGTTATATTTATCCCTTGTTTGCGTATCATGAGATACGGTATCTTAGTATCCTAAGATTTAGTTTGTATGGCCTAGATTCATAGTGTGTGAGCCCAATATCTTTGAGTTAGACTCATGCAACAAAGAAATAGGTAGTTGACCATAATTTGACTATAGTTGACCATAGTTGACTTAGAGTTGACCTAGTTTGACTTTTGACTTAGAAATAAATTTATGACCTAGAAAGTTGACTAGTTTAATTTATTTCTCTTCCCAAAAACTTGTATTAATGCAATATTTCATATATAGGTCTGTGACACCAGTTCGGACATCATTTTTTATTATTTGCTCTGGACCACAGGCGAGTACATTCTCTGATAGTTTTCATTATTTGATTACCACTATAATTCAAGTATTTAGAAATATTACTTATAATTCTTGACACGATGGTACACGGATTGGTATTGTTATTGGATCGTTAGTCATGGGATGTTACCTTGATTATGGAGATGGTATCGGATACTGTCCTTGTTGGTATTGGATAACATTGAATATTGTAGATTAAACATTGGATACATTGGCTAGTGACGTGTCATGATTCGATCCATCATATCAGTCGGGGCAGGGGAAATACCAATTAAATATGTGATCAAGAAACTATCGGCTAGTAGTGTAATCATTGGCTACTAACTAACCATGCAATTCACGTATGGTTGAGTTAGCTCCTTAGTGTAATCATTGAATCTCCCAGGACGATCATATATTTAGTTAGTATCTCAAATCACATAGTTATTGTAGATTCCATTATTCAGTTCATTGATTACCTTGTTCTATTCTGACATTATAGTTCATTCCTTTATTCTTGTACGCATTGATTATATTCTGTTGTTAGTATTGCCTATTCTCTCATTGTTCTTGATTATCAGTTATATCTTCATCGTAGATAGCATCTTCTATTCTACTGCTTTATAGTTTTTGTCAATTAATTGGAACTGCTATTGGGTTGTACTTTGCTCCATTCCTGACTGGAAAACATTTTTCAGAGGATCCGGGAGATTGGTGTCCGACATACTATGGACCTCAGCCTATAGATGGTGCAGACTTGGACCCACTAGTTCTGGAGTGACTGTCGAGAGATTTAGCCGGATTCACTAGTTAGCATAATTAGTTCTCTTTAGCATTTTGGTACCGGATTTATTTCCGGCATATATTTGTGTTTGGATATTATTTCTATTTGTTGTTGTTATATTTTTAACTGCTTAGTTATGTTAGACTTCTGTGATATCTTCTCGTGCCATAGAAATGTGATTGAGTATTGTGTTGAATTAAGTTGATTACTCTCTTCTTGGAGTTGAGATATTATTGGAGGTTTATGCTTTATAGTGAGATAATTAGATAGTATAGTTGACCAAGACAGCGTTCTACCGCCGATGCTGCGGCGTAGGCTGGGCGTTGTTCCCGACTTGCATCCCTACACCGGGTGCGGGTCGTGACAATTGGTATCGCATGAAGGACGTCCTTCTCCCATGTCGTCTCTGGTGTCCACTCCTTCAAAATGATAAGTCTTCCATCGAACGTACATGGTCCCCCTCTGCATGGATTATTCTGTCAACATACTTCCGTAACCCCAATTTTACGAAGTAAAAACCATTCTCCCTCGCAAATATTTCCATACTACCTTTAGGTCGCTAGATCCGGTGGACGTATGCTCTAATCTGCCCGTAGAAAGGCTTATCACCTAGTACATACATGATGAGAGTATTTCGTCAGAACTCCGTCACCTCCGCAATCTCTTCGACAGGGAAAGAGGCACGATATTTTTTCCTACTTTTTTAGGCTCCACATATCCCATCGAAGCACTGCAGTTAATCCCCTTCAGCCGACAGATCTCCGTCCAGGACCTACTCACGAACGTTGCAGCGGCCAGTATCGACGCAGTTGCCATTATCATAGAGAGCAAAAAGTATAGATTGCATCATGGCCCAGTACCAACAAAAAAAAATATCTTTGTTTTAGTGAATTGTATTTGATTTATGTTAAATGTTTTCATGATTATTAATGCTTTTACATGATTTTTGATGGATTTTTTTTACTGATTATACATGTCATTGTCAATTTGTCAAAATTATCTTTTTTTTGTAATTTTTTTCATATCCTTCTCGAGTTTTTTTTCAATGATCTTTATATGTTAGAAGAGGATAATTTTTTTAATTAATAAAATAACTATTTTTTTAATGACCTTTGGGTTTTATTTTTTCACATTTCTTATTATAGGATACTCTACTCATATGCTTTTTGATTTATCATTTGACAAAATTTCATATTTATTGTTTATATCAATTTTCTAATTTAGTATTTATTAACTTAAGTTTATACATAAAGACTAATTTTAAATGGACTTTTACTTGTTTTTGACAGATTTTATTGATTTTCAAAATTTTATTATATGTTTTTTTCTTAGACATATTTTTCTTATTTATTATATTGGTATTTGTTAAGAAATGTTTGGAAATTTTATTACTTGCCAAATTTATGGTACACTTTCATAAGGCCGAATATTACTAAAGTCATATTCGAGCAAAATATTATGAGCAACAAAAAAATATTGAATTTAGGATAGAAAAAGTCTGGTATAAAAAACAATGTTTTCAAATTCAAACTCATTAATAATACTAGAAGGATCCTTGGAGCCTCGATATTAACATTTGTACTTCTAAATGCACATGGATATAGCAACATAATATGTATCATCAAACAGTAATTTTTATTCATAGTTGAATTTTCTTTCCTGTAAACAGAATTTACCATCTTTTTTTCCTGTAAACCAGACATCAATAGATATACAACTTATCTAAATGTAGGTCACTGGTGAACAGACACCATCATGGACTATCCATGGTAAGATGACGATCCTTCATGTGCGGGTAGCTAGCACCATCGAAGGTCCCAAAAAACCTAGGCTCAACACTTATTATCCTTGTTCCCCCTAGGCTGATCCGGTTCCGGTGTCCGACAATCGTGCGAGAAATCTAAACTTTGTGCACAAGTTGTCCATAACCATGCATGCCTAAGAATTTAATTATTAAAAACATATCATACAAGATAATAGAAACTTGGTATATCTGAGCAACGTATTTTTATTCTGTATTCTACTTTCCTCGAGCCATCACTCGTAATTTTTATACTACATGTTGCAACATTTATCTATGAATCTATTTTATCTGACAATAGTACCATAATATATATTTTATATGACAAAAGCAAGCAACATTACCATAATTCCATTTTCTCTATATGACAAGCAACAATATTATGATTACTCTATTTTATCTTGATTCTTTTATTAATGTATCATTGATCGATGGACAAAACAAGAAACAAAAAATAGTCAATTTTTAAGGTATGAAGATAAGAAAAAAATGATCAAAGACACTCACTATTGGAGAATTACGAAAAGAAAGAAAATATATATATATATATATATATATATATATATATATATATATATATATATATATATATATAGGCCAACACTTAGGCCAAGCTTCATCTACGCTATCACCTACATTTGTACCAACAAAGGATCAATACTTTTCTTCTCCCTTTCTCCCAGAATTCGACATGAATGCGCAAATCAATGAAGACAAATAATGAAATTCATTGAAAATATCTATGAAAATACATTCATAAAACCAACAACGAAAGCATCAGCAAAAACAAATAATAAAAATATTTGAGGAAGGGACTCTTATATAGAGTTCTTCTTCAAGACACGATTTACTGTATTTGGAACTTAATTTCGAAGAAACCAATCCAAAGAGAGGAAATATCTTAATTCAATATGTCTCGATCAATCGATACCAATAAGATTTTCAACAGTGTCCCCGAGTGGGGGGCGGGCACTATAGATACGTCCTCCAATATGGTCGACATCAACACTGCCTCCGTAGCTACCACAACCGCTTTCATATGAAGGCATAGAGCAGATCGTAGAACTGATTCATGGTGTTCGTCCTCCTCTTCCCCATCAATAATCATAGCTTGGACATTTTTTATCAGTTTGTGTCTGTTTCGGCCCTAATTGGGTCTTATTTTGATTTGTGTTTATTTCGGTCCTAATTAGGTCTTGTATTGATTCATCGTACGTTGTATTATCAGAAAGTTAGTTGTATTACGTACTATGGAATATTTTGTACTTTATTTGTGATCGTTCTATAATTTATTGTTTTTATTATACATGTGAGATTATCTCTGTACTACATTTTTGTGATACCATTTTTGTGAGCTGTTGTCTATGTGTGTATGTTTGTGATACCATCTTTGTGAGCTGTTGCTGCTACACCCCCCCATTTTTATAAATCAACGATGTTTAACGAAGTTCAACGACGCCAGAAATATATTGCTAACATGTATCAGAACGTTGCTGTTACGCCCCAGTCCCAAAATGCCGAGGGACAGGGCACGTGGCAATGGCCAGCAGCACGCACCGATGGACAACCCAATTCAATGGATCCATCAGGGCATGCTTAAGCTGTAGTCTAACAGGAATTAGGGCAATTGTTACAAGTCACGGGTTATTCTATTCTCATCCACAACAGATAATCCCAGATTAAAAGACAGAGTAATACAAATAGAAATAACTGTCAAATCTCAATAAATTCCTCGAGAAATAATCCGAGAATATGTCTGGTACAATAATGTAAATAGAAAGGAAATAATCAACTGGAAATAGAAATAACTGACTACATACAGCCACTGCTCGAGAGAAGTCCTCTGGTACGATCTCGTCCTCGGGTCCTGGTACAGCTCCTGGAAGGGCTCCTGTACGGTGTATCTCTGGATGGATTTCTTCGGCTATACCTGGGGACATCATCCATTCCAGGTCCTCAGGGGACATAGCAAGGTACAGATAATACAAGCCAAAACATAAGCAGTGCAGAAACAAATAAGCAATAGGGTAAACTATGTAACCAGCTAAGTGATATGTAGTATGAGAGCAGCACTAGAAACTCAGGCTGAAACTACTACAAGCTCTGTGTCGGGGAGCCGGTAGCAGTGATATCATGTAGTTGTCTAGCTCAATGGGAGACTACGACGCCGGCATAATATAAAATCAACCTGTAGCCTGTGTGTCTCTCCCCACCTAATATAATCACGCATATCATGACCATAACGTCTCATGTCCATGTCAGCGGGATTATAGCTAATGCAACAAGTCATACTGTCTATAAAATATCTCTGTCAAGTCCTGTATTCTATACAGAATCACCATGAATGTCTCAGGAAGACTCTGTCTCATGAATAGTGTCAGGTGTCCTGGGTTCTGGAGTACTTGATAAGACAAGTACGAGCATTATCGGGTCTCGATATCCATGTCTATGTGACGTTACACAACTCCGCGTACGGAGTTGGCACCCGACTATGATCGGACACTAAGCACGTCACTCGTTTCCTAGGTTAAGCAGTTTAAACAAGTTACATTTAATAAAATCAAGTAAAATACTATGTCAAGAATTACTGAGAATTGGCAAGCTTTACTTGCCCATTAATGCATAATTAAGTCCAAAAAATAAATAGCAAGCTGCAGGGTTTGGCAAGGTACACTTGCTTGTGGTTCCGGCTCTGTTTGCAGTTCTGACTTCAGCGGGAATTGCAGGCGGTACTCCGGTTGCTGAAGGGGGCCCGAAAACCGGGGTCGAATCGTGTCCGACATGTGTCGGACACGTGGATTTAGGAATTAGGGTTAGGGTTAGGGCTCGGGATCCGGCGAGGGGCGACGCTGGGCGGCCGGGCTGAGGCGGAGGGGCCGGGGGTGCTGCGGCGGAGGGCGGCGCGACGCTCGGGCAGAGGCGGCGGCGGCGAGCGGCGTCGACGGCGGCTCGAGGAGCTGCTGCTGCTGCGGCGTACGGCGGAGGGGCGTGGGGGCTAGGGTGGCTGGGGACGGCGCTGCGGGGGAGGAGATGGCGGCGGCGAGCGGTGGTTACGGCGGCGAGTGGTGGTTGGCGGTGGCTGAGGACAGCGCTGCGGGGGAGGAGATGGCGGCGGCGAGCGGTGGTTACGGCGGCGAGTGGTGGTTGGCGGTGGCTGAGGACGGCGCTGCGGGGGAGGAGATGGCGGCGGCGAGCGGTGGTTACGGCGGCGAGTGGTGGTTGGCGGTGGCTGAGGGGGAGATCGGAGGAGGTGGAGGAGGAGTTTTATAGGGGCTGGGGGGAGGTGGTCGGCCGTGGGAGGCGGAGGAGGGGGACGTCGTGGCGGTGAGGGGCCGGCCGGAGCGGGCGGCGCACGACGCGGGGAGGGGGCTAAGTAGTGGGTGAAGGCGGGTCGGCGGGTGCGGTGGGTCGGGTTCGGGCAGACCCGACCCGACCCGGTAGGGCTGGGCTGGGTTTGGGTTCGGCCCAATGGGCCGGGCCGCGGGCCGCGGGCTGTGGGCTGTGGGCCGGGCTGGGTTCTATTAAAAAATAAAAAGAATAATAATAATAATTATTATAATAATAATAAAATCAGTAATTAAATTACTAAATAAATAATAATTAAATATATAGATTTAGGTGTTTTAAAAATAGGTCCGGGGTCCGATAAATTCCAAAAAAATTGTCCAAGTCCAATTTTTCATTTTACATCCAAAAATATTATTTTCATAATATTTTAATATCATTTATTATCAATTAAAAATTATTGAATAATTAAAACTCTGTTTCTAAATTACAGAAAATTCCCAGAAAATTCCAGAAAATTATGAAAAATCCAGTTTTTAAAATTTTGAAAAACCAGGGGGTTTACAATCTACCCCCCTTAAGAGGATTACGTCCTCGCAATCAAAGAATAACCGGTCAACAGAGATGATGCGATCGCAAGCATCGTTTGAATACACAGCACAAGATACTTAGGGAAATACCGTTTTCCCTAACAATAAAAGTTATGCACTTCCAGAGAAAATCTAGTTAAGCAAAAGAACTACAATTTTTATGAAAACCAGGTTATTAACAAGTTGCAAATTACTAGGTTGGGGCTGAGGTCACGAACCAATAGGCACGAGCTAAACAAGACTAGAAACGGATAACTACGAATCACTTACGCGCATTGGCTACTCCACGAGTCTGCGCGTCCTCCACGGTCATCGCGAAAGCTTGTTCGCGTCCTTGCAGTCGATTCTCCTGCTGTTGAGCCTGCTGGAAGAGTATTTCCTGGGGTATCAAGGGTAGCCTCGGCTGATACCCTGCTGGAGCTAGTGGTAGGACTTCTTGAACTTCCACTTGCGGTGCTTCCAATGCTGGAGAGGTTGGCCTCGGTATTGGTAACGCTTGCTGGTTACCCTTTTGTGCTCTGTCCCGACGCTCAGGGCATTCCCTCAGTAAATGCTGACTGGATCCGCAAGACAAACATAATCTCAGTTTCCGTCTGCACTTGTTCTCTATATGACCTCGCCTGTGACAATATGGACAGATAGGTATTGTCTGTGGAGATGCTTCTGGTGGCTGGTGTACGTGAGGTCTTTTTGCAACTTCTTCCTGTGGTGCTGAAGTGGAAGTCCGTTTCAGACTAGTCTCTCTCCTGATGATGCGCTCAATGCGTCGCGCTGCAGCAAGGACGTCCGAGTACGAAGTAGGTGCAACGGATCCAATTAGTTTCTGTAGCTCAATGTTTAGTCCGTCGAAGAATTTCTCAGCCTTTTCTTCTTCTGTCGGGATCAACGTTGGAGCGAAGCGACTCAGACGAATAAACTCCGCGTTGTACTCTTCCACCGTCTTAGTATCCCGAGTGAGGTGATTAAACTTGTCCCGAAGTTCTGATCGAGCGACAGCTGGAATGTGCATCTCCTGAAAGAGTCTAGAGAACTCTTCCCTAGTGACTCGGTCTGGTCCGAGTCGTGCTTCCTCAGATAGCCACCAGTGATGTGCATTGTCCGTCAACTGTATTCTGACGGCAGTCATCCAACGTTCCTTTGGAAGCTCAACTGCTTCTAATTGATGTTGAGTGTTGGTGAGCCACTCATGAACTTCGGTGGGCTCTTCCTTGCCTGAGAATGTACGGGGCTTCAGCTGTCGAAAGTCGGTGATAGAGCCCGTTGTTGGCCGTCGAGCTGGTAGGTTGGCCTGCTCCAGTGCAGTTATTAGGCTGCGACTCAAAGCCTCTTGTTGAGCTTGCATTATTGCATAGACCATTGAGAACATCTGCTGTCCGTCCATGGCCTGCCCTGGTAGAATTACGGGCATTGGTGGAGTAAATGGCATCGTTGGTGGAATAGCATCGTGCTGGACTCTCGAGGTATGTTGTTGAGCTGATTGTCCCCCATCCATTAGTGTTACTTCATCTTCGTTGGTTACCTCAGCATCTCGTGGTGACGTTATGGGAGTCTCATCGTTTGCTCGTGAATCCATAACCCTGCAATCAAAATAAACAATAAGAGGCGCACAGGAATCAAGGCAGGATGCAAGTCAAGAAATTAATTCGAAGCCGATATGGATATCAAGAACGTTTCAAGCAAGTGGATGCGATTCTAAAAACTTATCCTATCTTATTTGCAGGCTTGTTCGGTCCCTGAGTTGAAACCGAACAAATTAGTCGTAGACCTGCATGGGCCACCACAAAAACCATATCACTCCCCAGTCCCAAAATGCCGAGGGACAGGACACGTGGCAATGGCCAGCAGCACGCACCGATGGACAACCCAATTTAATGGATCCATCAGGGCATGCTTAAGCTGTAGTCTAACAGGAATTAGGACAATTGTTACAAGTCACGGGTTATTCTATTCTCATCCACAACAGATAATCCCAGATTAAAAGACAGTGTAATGCAAATAGAAATAACTGTCAAATCTCAATAAATTCCTTGGGAAACAATCCGAGAATATGTCTGGTACAACAATGTAAATAGACAGGAAATAATCAACTGAAAATAGAAATAACTGACTACATACAGCCACTGCTCAAGAGAAGTCCTCTAGTACGATCTCGTCCTCGGGTCCTGGTACAGCTTCTGGAAGGGCTCCTGTACGGTGTATCTCTGGATGGATTTCTTCGGCTATACCTGGGGACATCATCCATTCCAGGTCCTCAGGGGACATAGCAAGGTACAGATAATACAAGCCAAAACATAAGCAGTGCAGAAACAAATAAGCAATAGGGTAAACTATGTAACCAGCTAAGTGATATGCAGTATGAGAGCAGCACTAGAAACTCAGGCTGAAACTACTACAAGCTCTGTGTCGGGGAGCCGGTAGCAGTGATATCATGTAGTTGTCTAGCTCAATGGGAGACTACGACGCCGACATAATATAAAATCAACCTGTAGCCTGTGTGTCTCTCTCCACCCAATATAATCACGCATATCATGACCATAACGTCTCATGTCCATGTCAGCGGGATTATAGCTAATGCAACAAGTCATACTGTCTATAAAATATCTCTGTCAAGTCCTGTATCCTATACAGAATCACCATGAATGTCTCAGGAAGACTCTGTCTCATGAATAGTGTCAGGTGTCCTGGGTTTTGGAGTACTTGATAAGACAAGTACGAGCATTATCGGATCTCAATATCCATGTCTATGTGACATTACACAACTCTGCGTACGGAGTTGGCACCCGACTATGATCGGACACTAAGCACGTCACTCGTTTCCTAGGTTAAGCAGCTTAAACAAGTTACATTTAATGAAATCAAGTAAAATAGTATGTCAAGAATTACTGAGAATTGGCAAGCTTTACTTGCCCATTAATGCATAATTAAGTCCAGAAAATAAATAGCAAGCTGTAGGGTTTGGCAAGGTACACTTGCCTGTGGTTCCGGTTCTGTTTGCAGTTCTGACTTCAGCGGGAATTGCAGGCGGTACTCCAGTTGCTGAAGGGGGCCCGAAAACCGGGGTCGAATCGTGTCCGACATGTGTCGGACACGCGGATTTAGGAATTAGGGTTAGGGTTAGGGCTCGGGATCCGGCGAGGGGCGGCGCTGGGCGGCCGGACTGAGGCGGAGGGGCCGGGGGTGCTGCGGCGGAGGGCGGCGCGGCGCTCGGGCGGAGGCGGCGGCGGCGAGCGGCGTCGACGGCGGCTCGAGGAGCTGCTGCTGCTGGAGCTGCTGCTGCGGCGTACGGCGGAGGGGCGTGGGGGCTAGGGTGGCTGGGGACGGCGCTGCGGGGGAGGAGATGGCGGCGGCGAGCGGTGGTTACGGCGGCGAGTGGTGGTTGGCGGTGGCTGAGGACGGCGCTGCGGGGGAGGAGATGGCGGCGGCGAGCGGTGGTTACGGCGGTGAGTGGTGGTTGGCGGTGGCTGAGGAGATCGAAGGAGGTGGAGGAGGAGTTTTATAGGGGCTGGGGGAGGTGGTCGGCCGTGGGAGGCGGAGGAGGGGGACGTCGTGGCGGTGAGGGGCCGGCCGGAGCGGGCGGCGCGCCGGGCGAGGCGACGCACGACGCGGGGAGGGGGCTGAGTCGTGGGTGAAGGCGGGTCGGCGGGTGCGGCGGGTCGGGTTCGGGCAGACCCGACCCGACCCGGTAGGGCTGGGCTGGGTTTGGGTTCGGCCCAATGGGCCGGGCCGCGGGCCGCAGGCTGTGGGCTGTGGGCCGGGCTGGGTTCTATTTAAAAATAAAAAGAATAATAATAATAATAATTATAATAATAATAAAATCAGTAATTAAATTACTAAATAAATAATAATTAAATAAATAGATTTAGGTGTTTTAAAAATAGGTCCGGGGTCCGATAAATTCCAGAAAAATTGTCCTAAGTCCAGTTTTTCATTTTACATCCAAAAATATTATTTTCATAATATTTTAATATCATTTATTATCAATTAAAAATCATTGAATAATTAAAATCCTGTTTTTAAATTACAGAAAAATCCCAGAAAATTCCAGAAAATTATGAAAAATCCAGTTTTTAAAATTTTGAAAAACCAGGGGGTTTACAGTTGCTACAAGTACCAATACGTCGCTAAATATCACTAAAACTGGAAAATATAGCAACATTTAATAACATATTCGACATCCCTAAGCTGTATTTTACAACGTCGCTACATGTTACCGAACGTCACTAATGTACTGACATAACAGACTATGCCTTGTCAACTACGCACGTTGCTAACCTCCTTCCTTAAGTCGCTAGATTTTTCAAGATTGACGACAAATGACTATTAACATAAGTAAGGTCGCCCAACGCCGCTAATCCTGAAAAATCTTGCGACATCTAGTACGTCGTTAAATATGTCGACGTTTGGTAATTCAGCAACTGGTTATTATACGACTCACCAAATATGTCTGTAAACTTTCCTAAATATTGTTAGCCACGTTTATGTAGACATTAATAACGTTTCAAGCGTCGCTCAATAGACTTATTTTAGCAATGAGTAGTAGTTGAAGAACTGGCCCAGAAGTAAATTCGATAAGCCTTCTGGCTTAAACAACCCCCCCTCCCCCCTCCATGTGACAACCTTTCCTCCCTTGGAACGACGAACATTTCAATATTTATGTTAAAGATTCTGATATATTACGTTTTGACTCTTATTTCTCCAAAAAAAGGCCAAAAAATTAAAAATAAAACTATATAACATAACTGTACTTTAATATTTATATTCAAACTTTTAGGTCACCAGAGACTTCATACAAAATAAATAGTTTATCAAACACACACATCTACTTAATAGAAAAAACTACTGATGCATCATCGGCTACAAAGGACCAGGACCGGATATAGAAAAAATTATTGGCTGTACCGGATGTCATGCCCCAATCTCGAAGGTCCCGATAACGCCCCCGTCGGACGTGAATTACCATGCCTCGGTTCTCCCGCGGGACATATATCATTTGCCATCGAGGCATGAAATCGTACGAGCTTGGAATTACGTCCGCATAAGGCAACATCGTTAAAGTTGTGGCTATCATTGAACCGATCGAGTATACAACAGAGGGACAGTGTTACAAACAATAATCCATCTGAGTAAACGGGACAAACTCAAGGCACGAGGTTCTCTGAATACAATGTCATCGTTTCATATATTATGTCCCTCTATACAAAAGTAGCTCAAAATATCTCGATAAGGCTCAAGACATCGACACCAAATTTTTGGGTTCTGGAGATAAGATACGGCTATCGCTTCCTCGAATGATCAAGCACCTGCGAACAAGCAAACTGTTGGTGGGTCAGCACTTTGGAGAAAGTACTGGTGAGTATAAAATCAACGAACAGAAGCAACATCCACTAAAATCAACACTAAGTAATTGTGTTATAAAATATTACATTACTAGTGATCTTTCTAATTTTACCTAGGTTGAACATGCAGTATATGAATGGAGTAATATTACTTCTTTTGAAAATATCTTTGAAATTAGAGTTCATGCTCGATTACATTCAAGCACACAAAACAAGCCGATTATTCTACTATTAGGATGTGTGCAACATGTCTCGTGAGCTATAATCAAAGATACTAGGGACAATGCAGCATCTAGTGGACTATCATTCAATTAAGAAAATAAGATAAATTATCTATAAGATGTTGGTCCCCGAGAAACTCAGGATCAGTAGCGGTAATCCAGCTAGCTAATGACTCATTTATCTGATGCTATTAGCAGCTGTGACTCATGGTTGATTTTCACTAAAATACGCTCAGTCATGACCAAGGTTCAGCTCTACACTAATAGCCATTGTCCGACCGATGCGAATGCATGAAACACTGTTCAAAACAATAAGCAAACTGATATATCACTTATTTAGTGATTCTTATCCCTTGCCGAACGGTTATCCCTGCAGCAGACATACAAGATAGTAATAATTTTCATATATAAACAAGGTTCTCTTTTCATGTCCGTCTCTGCATCAAACAGTTAGGTATGCAAGAAGTCTAGCCTAGCATGCTCCATAACTACCTGAATGCAGCTATCTCTATGAACAAGCTAACTTCTCTAACTCAAACTCAAACTCTTCTCAACAGAAGCACCGTCTCCCATCTAATAGCCATACCCTCAGGGCACACTATTAGTCTTACCCCATCAGAGTCTCCATCCACCATTCTAATAGCCACGCCCCCTAGATCCTATAGGATCGGAACATCAAGGCGCACTATTAGTCTCCAAACTTGTCGTTTAGCCTCCATCCCCCGCAAGCTCCTCGATAACAAGCATATCACAAGCATAACACAACGTTATAATATAAGCTTCAATCCATCTATCTCTTATCTAATAGCCACACCTCCCTAGATCCCGTAGGACCGGAACATCAGGGCGGGCTACTAGTCTCTTCTCTAAAAAGACAAGCCATTTACTTGTAACAAAACAAGCATACGTTCAATCTAGCTTTTTCATCAAAGATAAGAAATTATATAGACGATGACAAGAAAACATATGAACTCTCTTTAATTTAAGCAAGCATGGCACGGGTCTATTTATCTCTTCTAGTTAAGCATGCATTTTTACTCTTTTCTTAGCATGAAAAGGTTCGTTCGACAGTGGTATCAGTGTAACTAGCATGCAACATTCATTTCTATACTTAGCATGTGTAACCCCCTAATTTTTCAAGAATTTTTAATTTGAATTTTTCATAATTTTCTGTAATTTTTCTGTAATTAAAACCTAGGTATTTGGTAATTAAATAATTTTTAATTAATGTTAATTAATATTAAAATATTATGAAAATAATATTTTATGGTGTAAAATAGAAAACTGGACATAGGATAATTTTCTGTGAATTTATTGGACTCCGAAAATATTTTTAAAGCCCTAAAAACCAATGTAGATTTAAACCTAAATAAAATCCTGACTGAACCCGGTTCAATTGAACTAAACCAACCCAAACCAACCCAGACCCGGTTCAACTGAACTGAACCCAACCGTATCGGGTCGGGTCGGATCTAAACCCGACCCGAAATCCGCAGACCCAAACCCGTACTTAAACGTTAGCGGGTCGGGCCGGATTCATGTTGAACCCGACCCGCGGACCCGGACCCAAACCCGTTAACCGCCGAAACCCTAATCCCAATCCCTACCGGATTTACTGTTCAGGCTATTTATTTGCCTCAAAAACAATACGCCGCCCTCGACAACCTGCTCTCCCTCTCTCCACCGTACTACGACCATCTCCACCACCTTCCTCCGTCCGAGCCGCTTGACCAGCCACCGCCTCCCATCTCCCCTCTTCCTCCTTCCCCGACTTTATCTTCCCCTGAGCCCACGACCTCCTCCCCTCGACGGTCCTCCATCTTCCCCCGACACAGGATGCCCCGACCTCGACGACGATCCCCTTATCCGCCCTGAGCCCACGACCTCCTCCCCGTCGTCCTCCTCTCTCCTCCACCCTCGACCAGCCCCCACCATCTTCTTCGACTCCCCCGCTCCACCGTCGTCCCCTACCCGAACCACCATCGACCTTCGACCCGTCCTGTAGCGTCCCACTTCGCGTCGACGCTATGTACAAGTGAGATGGCCTTGCTTGCTCCAACGGAAGTCTTCTCGGAGAGTTCCCGACCGATTAATCAAGGTGAGTGGGCAGAACTGCATTCTCTGATTCTTGCACGACTTAATAATGAATCTGAGTTTTAAATGCTTATTTGCTTAAGAAGAAATGTTTTCATAAGAAAATGATAGAACCGACTCAGCATGCTAACAAGAGAACTCACATAGCTTGTCACTGAAACGAATATGCTGCCTAGCTAAGAGAATATGTATGCTTGTCCAAAATGAAATAGAACCCTTGCTATGCTAAGAAGATAGAACTGCATGTTTTACTTGATGTGATAATAGACCCGTGCCATGCTAGTCTCAACTAAAAGATCGTTTATATGTTTGCTTGTCATCGTGTTTATATGGCTTGTCTTGAATGCTTGTTTCGATGTGAGAGTAAATGCTTGTCATGTTGTGTGCTATTGTGATAGAGACAAGAGACATGTGGGTGCTTGCGGTGGATGGGGGACAAACGATATGTGGGAGACCGATAACGCGCCCTGAGCTCGGGGCGTGGATATTGGAAGGGAGGATGGTGATGCGATGGGGTGAGACTAATAGTGCGCCCTGAGGATCGGTCCTTCGGGATCTTGGGGGGCGTGGCTATTAGAGGGAGGCGGTGCTTCTGTTGAGAAGAATCGAGTCTGCATTAGAGAAGTGTATGGAGATAAGCTGCATTCAGGTCGTTAGGGAGCATGCTAGGCTAGCCTTCTTGCATACCTAACTGTTTGATGCAGAGACGGACAGGGAACTAAAGAACGGTAAAACATATATGTTTATGCAATTGTTGCTAACTTGTATGTCTGCTGCAGGGATAACCGTTCGGCCATGGGTAAGAAATATCAGTTTATACATAAGCCTGCTTATTCATTTTGTCTGCATCGTAGAGACCACCTGTTAGCGTTTCATGCATTGCATTCGGTCGGACAATGGCTATTAGTGCAGAGCTGAACCTTGGCTACGGCTGCTTCGGCAGTAATGTGCAACCATGAGTCACAGCTGCTAATAGCATCAGATAAAGGAGTCATTGGTTAGCTGGATTACCGCTACCGATCCTGAGTTACTCGGGGACCGACCTCTGATTGATAGTTAACTTGTGTTCTTGAATGATAGTCCCTAAACGCTGCCTGTCCCTAGAATCCGTGCATATAGTTCACCGAACACGCTGCGCACACCCGAACAAGATTCCTCGTGCTTGAATTGGTTGCCTCGATTGATTGGTTGTTTGATTATGTTTTCAAAGAATGTTTCCAAACAATGTAATATGACTCTGCTAGGACTGCATGTAAAGAACCTAAGTAAAACTAGCAAGATTACTAGTAATGCAATGTTTTGCCACATGATTACTTAGTGTGGGTTTCAGGGGGTGTAGCTTCTGTTCAGTTGCTTTATCTCATCAGTACTTGTATAAAGTGCTGACCCACCAACAGTTTGCTTGTTCTCAGGTGCTCGTCCGTCTGAGGAAGCGATAGCCGTACCTCATCCCAAGGAGCCGAAAATCTGGAGTCGATGCCTCGAGCTGCATCGAGTTTGTACCTGCTTTGAGCTGCTTTCAGATAGAGGGACATAATGTATGGAACGGTGTTATTGTAATCGAGAGAAGAGTGCTTGAGCGAATTGTAATCTCGGCCACGTGCCGCTTGTAACACTTTCGATTATCAATAAAAGAGACTATTTTTCATATGCCATTGAGTTCTTCACTTTTCTGCAATGTTATGTGCCGCTGCTTCAGTATAGAATAGCTTACTTGCCCTTGTATCAAAGCTTTGGCCTTGTGCAAGCGCACTTTAGGCTTGCACGGCATCACGTCCCGATGAGAACGATTGTCCTGCGGGAGAGCTGTAACGTGGTGATTCACGTTCAGCGGGGACGATCGAGCTCGCGGGAGATTGGGGCGTGACACGTCCCGCCTCGATGAACACCACCACCCACAGCCGACGACCTCCACAGCCTTCCATCTCCGCCGACGTCCTCCACTCGACCACCGCCCTAGCCGTCGACGGGCTCCGCCAACCAGAACGCCCACTCCCAGCCGACCGCCCACTGCCCTAGCACAGACCCAGCGGCCCGGACACAGCCGCCCTAGCACGGACACAGCAGGATCCGACACAACAGAACCCTAACCCAGGACACAGTGACCGGACACGGCAGACTCGACCCGGACACGAAGAATCATCGTTCCACGGAGCCATGTTCAGGTAACCCATTCTCTCTCCTCGTTGCCCCATTTTCTGTTCCGTCAGTTGTGACGCATAGACTGTGTAACCCTCTCGATGCCCGTGCAACCCGCTCGGTGCGTCGCGTCCTGTGGCGATCGCGAACCGCGATCCAAAAACAGAAAAAACAACGCCCTGTTTCACCCCGGAACTGAGTATGTCCTGCCAAACGGGACGAATTGGTCGCGCGCGGTCTTCACCAAAATGTGCGCACCGTTGATACGGACGTGCAAAATTTTGCAGAAGTTGATTTGGATGTGCGTGCACACCGGAATCAACGCGTATCCGCCGACAACGCCCCGTATTCGCCTATTCTGGAATACGTCGTAACTTTGTGTACACATGTCGGATCGAAACGAAACTTGCGCCACCGGACTCGTAGTAATACGCTGGTCCTGTGACCCAAGTTTGGTTCGATTATGAGAACGTTGACAAAATCGCGTATCGTAGGTCCCACAGGCTCCACTTGACGGACGATTTTGTGATCGACTCATCGGAATCCAGTTCTGGAAGTTTCGTTGGGTTCGTATCATCGTTCCTGACTTGTAGACACTAAGTTTGACAAATTTGGAGACCTTTGACCCTGACACGGTTTTTGGTGCAAAGCGGCCCACATGTGGACCCCGTTTTGACCAGAAACTGTCATTTTTGCCCCTGTGTCCAAATTGGACTTAAGGACAGGCGTTTCTAGCTATTTGATATTTTTTGAGACTGATGGTGATATTTATTTCAGCTTTTGGAGGAGTACCTACAGGATCCACTGATACAGGGACAGCTGTTGGTATTCAAACCCCAGGCAAGTGTACCTTGCCAACATTACAGTTCTTGTTACATGTCTCCTTGTCTTATTTATATACATTGTTGTACATGCTTGACCTAGGACCGTGTGACTTACTTAGCGTCCGATTAATAGTCGGGTGCCAACACCGTACGCGGCGTTGTGTATTGTCATCTAGACATGGATACCGAGACCCTATATTTCTCGTACTTGTCTTATCAAGTACATCATAACCCAGGATACTTGATACTATTCATGAGACAGAATCTTTCTGAGATATTCGTGGTAATTCTGTATATGATACAAGCTTTATGACATAGACATTATATTCATAGACATTAGATGACTTGCTGCATTAGATATGATCGTGCGTGACATGGACATGATGTATCGTGGACATGAGACGTGTGATTACATGGGGTGGGGAGAGACACACAGGCTACAGGCTAATTTTATATATATAATTTATAGTAAACTATATAGTAAAATACATAGTTATTACTGCTACCGGCTCCCCGACACAGAGCTTGTAGTGGTCTCAGCCTGAGTTTTAGTGATGCTCTCAACTTGCATTTCACATAGATGGTTACATATTTACCCTGTTTATTTCATTTATTATTTCACTGCATTTATGTTGGATTGAGTTATTTTTTACCTTGCTATGTCCCCTGAGGACCTGGATCCGGATTATGTCCCCAGGATTAGCTGACGAGATCTATCCCGAGGTATACGGGACCGGAGCATTAGCATTAGCAGGTGCCTACATTAGAGCAGAACCAGGACCAGAGGACGAGATCGTACCAGAGGACTTCTCCTGAGTATTGGCTTGGGATACTCATTTATTTCTATTTCTAGTTATTTTCAGTCTATTGCATTGATGTATCAGACTTGTTCTCGGATTGTTCTCCGAGACACTTTTATTAAGATTTGTTAGTTTATTTTATTTGTATTTATTCTGGCATTTGATATGTGATTATCTGTTGTGGATGATATTAGAATAGACTGTGACTTGTATCACTGGACCTATTTATTGTTGTATTACAGCTTAAGTACGCCATGATGGACCCATTAAATTGGGTTTATCCATCGGTGTGTGCTGCTGGCCATTGCCACGTGTCCAGTCCCTCGATATTTTGGGACTGGGGCATTTTTTGCTTTTTTTCTTCTAAGAAATTCGATATGACGGATTGGAAACGGATTCTAACACGATGTTACTACCATTGCAAAAATGCGCATAGTGAACGTTTGATCGTAGCAAAGCGGGTTTCCTTCTCTCGACGTATTCTCTAATCGGTGGGTGGTTCGATCCCTTCTTCTTTACTCGGTCGCGTTAAAAAATAACCCTTGCCTCGAATACGTTCAAATCGACGATGCTCGATTGAATGTAAATATAAATGTTAGCCACAATGCATACTTATACCACTAAGAATAGAACATGGGATAACTGTAATCGTCAAGTCTATCTATGCACGCGACCTAAAACATAATCTTCGTTCGCGAAGCAAGCAGTTGTGATTCGAAACCACGGAACCGTCTAAAGGTATGCATTATCTAAAACATCAGTTTTGGCATGGTGCCTCAGAGTATTTGGTGCCTACGGGTTTATCAAATCGGAACATACGGCTTGGAGAAAAGATTGAATCGGTTGCATGAGTACATAAATAACACTCCTTAAATTTTGCTCAATGTCATGCACATGTTTCATAAGATAAACTATTTCACGTATTTGCATGATCATGGACAACTTATGCACAAGGTTTACCATTTTCTTGAATGGTATCTGGGACACCAGAACCGAGTCAAACTAGGAAGAAATTATGTGAACGCGTTGCAACGCGAGGCATTGCGAGACCTCAGTTAGGCACTGCAACCCGAGCTGTAAGGCGCATCGCAATGTCGCGTGAGTGTCCTTCATGGTGTCAACATTATAACCAATAACCGCATATAAGAATATAACTCATGCTAACGTATTGTCTTATGCAGGGGGTAAGTATTCTCTGTTCCAGTGCAGGGACACTCGCATCGAATGAATAAGCTATCATCGATGCGTGCGATATAAATTCTATGCTACTGCTTTCAAATGTGTCTTACGATATGAACTGCAAATTCACTCTAGTTCCTGATAGCAAGAAAACTTTAATGCATGTGTCCCTTTAATAAGCAGCGTCGGTTTAGGCGAGTGGGCCGACTCGTCCCGCTCACCAGTGCATTCTCAAGTTTACTGATCCCCCAACTCCTCATGTGTCGAGAATGCGGAGGGCGCACGGTACTAGGCCGAAGTTGAAGATCGAAGAGACGACGTAAAATTCTTCATATTTTGAAATATAAATGACGCCAATTTATTTTAAAGATATTTTGTAACAATCTATATGAATAGTGTAATGTATGTGACAACTATATTACGTCATGGCAGCTTGTTTGTTCTTTTTGTTATTTCAAAGCAATATAACCGATACGACATAACAAATATACTTCATATCAATGTAAATTACATTTCGTGTTCAATATTTCTGCTGCAATGCGACTTATACTCTATGTTTCAAATAAATTATCAAAAATATACGTTCTTGCCTTGTGCGTTGCGCAACCTATGCACGTACGACATCATGTCCGGGAGACGACTATCGACTCTTCGGAGTCGGAGCATGACAATCAGTACATACATTATTTAATTTATATAGAGATCGTAGAGGTCGGTATATATAAATTATCACCATACAATATTTACTAGACATGTGGATGATATAATATAAAAAATTGGATGCTTCACCGTAAAAGTTTGTACTTCAAAAATATTCTTATATATATTTACTAATTAAAATTATTCATTAAATATAATATAAATAGTAGTACATATATATATTAATAAAAATTAAGTAATTAGATATTAACTTTTTTCCAAAAATTATAAAAAGTACTAAAGAAAATATACGCGACTTAGAAACGGCTCAAAATTGAACCGTCTAAACCGTATGCATATCATTATTTAAATAAATTAAAAAAATTAATAAAAGAATAACTACCTAAACTCTCCAATAATTATTTAAAAAAAATTTAACCAAACAATTAACTACTTAATATGATATATTTATAACTAAGGTGGTGGAAGACATTTTCTTTGATTACTCAGAGTTAAAATCCTAGAAATAATATTTCTTTTATAATAAATTTATGTTTAATTTTTTATAATA
Source organism: Iris macrosiphon (assembly GCA_036927795.1). NCBI lineage: Eukaryota > Viridiplantae > Streptophyta > Magnoliopsida > Asparagales > Iridaceae > Iris > Iris macrosiphon. Next base: position 137,200,812 of record JAYESA010000018.1, on the reverse strand, counting down.
ATATTTTTTATGCGCGCGTATACACAATACCAGTATATTATAGAATGAGTACAAACACGTGCGTTTATATAGATTACGGTAAGCAACTATGTTACACAAACATCAACATTGAGCTACATCCCAAGAGTGACACAAATCCGAAAAAAAAGTACATGTATTCTAAAACCAAGAAGAAGAAGAGAGAGAGAGAGAGAGAGAGAGAGAGTTGAAGGTGATCGATCAGTCGATGAGCTGGTAAGTGAAGATGGCAAGAAAGGCTACCCAGGCGAGGCAGGGCTTGACCAGGTCCCCGGCGAGCGGGTTCACCCTGCCGAACCTCCTCGCGCAGCCCAGCATCGCCGCGCCCGCCGCGGCGCACGCGGCGAGGCCGGCCCGGCCCGAGGCGAGCCCGAGCACCGCGGGGCCCCAGAGCAGGCCCGCCAGGAGCTGCGCGGAGTAGAGCGGCGCGAGGGCCGCGTCGCGGTGGAAGCCGCCGTCGGCCCAGACGAGCCAGGCCGAGAGGCCCATGAGGCCCGCCGTGGCGGCCGAGGCCAGGTGGAGGGCCCACGCCGGCGGGCGCCAGAAGGGTCCGGGGGATTCGGGGGAGCAGCCACCGGAGAGGTAGGCGGAGAGGGAGGTGAGCATGAGCGGGACGAGCACCGCGAGGGCGAGGGAGCGGGCGCCTCTCTTGGCCATGGCCATCTTTCTGGCCCTTCCGGTGGTGGTGGTGACGGAGGGAGGCGGTTGGTCATGCTTGGTACGTTGCTTGAGAGCTTGGGAAGCCATGGGGATTTGATTGATGAGGAATGATCAATGAAAGGAGGAGGAGAAGATGTGCATTTGGATTTGTTGGGGATGGGTCATATGTAGGAGCTTGTTTCTAGCTGGACACTGCATGGGGGAGGGTGACACGTGGGGTTGGAATAAGGCGAGGCTGGCACGTGTGGGGAGAGCATGACACGTTGTAGGACTGGGTTTGGTGGTGGTGGTAACAACAACCAACTATCAAACTCAACTTGCTCTTATGGTCAGTGAGAAGTGGTATAACTTTTCTGGCTAGACGGAGGTCTCGGAATCAAACCGCGGAGGAGGTGTGGGTACAGAGGGTCCAAATGACATGCAATACAGTAAACGTTAAGTCATGTGTGTATCGTAGCTTTCATTGTTTTGTTAGAGAACACCAAAGTTTGAAGATATTTGACCCACAGAAAAAAGTTTTATTAATTTGTAATTTTAGACCCGAAATGCCGTTTTGATGGACGTAATAACTGATCAGAAAAAAAATATATCGTTTTCGTTGTTTTGTTAGAGAACATCAAAGTTTGATGATATTTCATCCACAGAAAAAAGTTTTGTTAATTTGTAATTTTAGATCCGAAATGTCGTCCTGATGGACGTAATGACTGATCAAAAAAAAAAAACAAAAAAATATGTCCCTCGGAATGGCGTATATTACATAAATAAACGTCCTTCTGAATGACATATTTATTATTTTCGGAGAACTATTAAAAAAAATTCGTTACTGAAAGTCCAATTTCGTCACTAATTTTTTTTTTAATAAAAGACCAAGTCGCATATAAAATAAATATTTGTAATAAAAACGTCCTTCAAAAGGGTTTTTTTAAACAAATTTGTACAGAAAAATGTCATTATGTAGGGCGTTTTTATTACATTACTAATTAAAGCGGTCAGAAAAGTTTATGTTATGTTTAATAGAGAGTTAAAAGTAACCAACGGTTTCTTTGCGTAGAAAACGTCCTTCAGAAGGGAAAGTTAGGTTTCACCGTGAAAGTTTTTGTTAAAAAAAAAACTCTTGCATATGTTTACTAATCAAAATGATTCATTAAAGTTAACAAGGACAAATAGGTAATTACGGGAGCTATCTTTTGGTCTTCCTAAATAGTCTTTGTCTTGTATACATGTATAAATAATATATATAATAATAATATTATAATAATAATTTTAAATAATTAAGACATATATCTTTTAGTTTTTCTAAGTAGTCTTAGTAAACATTATAATAATTACATAAGTTATCTTTTGGTCTTTGTAATAATAATCTTTTTTTAGATACCCGATGATACGAACGAAATTTGTGTGCATGTTACGTTGCAAGCCATTTGGGCCCACTACCCCACACTCTCTCGCGGTTTGATCCCGAGGCCGTCCGCCTAGCCAGGGAGATTATATCTCTTCTCACTAACCGCAAGAGTCAGTTGAGTTCGGTCTTTCTAATAATAATCTATGAAATTCGTACAACGCACGTGCATATATACTCGTAATAATAATAATATTAGTATGAAAAGTCGAATTTTATCGTAGAAGTTTTTGTTCCTAAAATATTCTTATCTATGTTTACTAATTAAAATTATTTATTAAAGTTAATATAGTTAGTTAGATATCATGGTGTATATTGGGCCGGGCAGCCCAAAAATCAGCAAGGGCCCGACCCGGACCCGGTCAACGGACCAGCCCAGTTCAGCACACCGCCTATGCAGGTCCGGGCTGGGTCGGAGAATCCGACCCGTAAGCCCGGCCGACCCGGTCATGTATTTTCGAAGGGCGGGTCTGGGTTAACAATTGAGGCCCGGTCAGACCGGCCGGGTCGCCAACCCGGTCAGGCCCGGTTTGACCCGATCGATTTTTTATTTATTTATATATGACCGTTTGGGGGGTATATTTACCAAAATACTCCCGATTTTGTGGCAGTGTTTTGAACGTTAGAGGGATATTTTGGTCATTCTTGCTAAAAATGACCAAAATTCTCTTGTAAAAATTATATTTTAAGGACATAGGAGGTCATTTTGTATCCTAAAAATCCTATAAATATGCCTAACTTAATAAAAATTAACCACACCAAATTTTTTTTCCTTTGTTACAAAATTTAGAAACAATATAGTATAAAGAGACTATATACTATCATGAAAAATGAGCAACCACCACAACAACTGGAAGATCATCAACTTACCACAACCAGCACCACAACCTCAACCAGCACCGCAACCTTAACCGACACTGCAACTAGAGTTTGAATAAAAAATTTGGCATAATTTTAGCAGAGTTTACAATGAGCGCAATACGAAAATAAGATACTCGAATATAGTTCTTTTTGAATGCTTGCATTGTAGAAAATGACTCAAATGAGACCATAACTGTGGTACAAGAAAGCTACGTATACATATGAAAATGTGTATGAATTTCTAGTAATCATGTATTTTCTTCAAAAAAATTTATCGACTTTAATATATTTTATTATTGTTACATTTATATTTAAACCTATTTTCAACGACATTACCTTTCCTCAACAAGCCATTATCGGTATTCAGGAGTCCTGGATACGCAACGGATATTGAATGTCATGATCCGCACCCGGTATAGGGGCACGAGTGCGTGGGTACGTCCAGCCTACGCCGCAGCATCGGCGGTAGAACGCTGTCTAGGTCATAATGCTATCTAATCATTCTCATACGAGCATCCAACTCCATAAGGAGTCACAGATAGCACAATATAATATAAACAATACTCAATCACATAGCTAAAGCACGATAAGATATCGAGGAAATAAATAAACCAAATTTGCAACACAAGTCTAGATAGAATAATCTAACTCAACAATAATATCCAAGTCTCAACAAAGTATGCCGGAGACAAATCTGATACCATAAACTGCTAATAGAAACTAACTAAATAACTATTAATCCCGGCTAGACCTCCCGGAATCACACCTGGCTACAAGGTCCAAGTCAGCAGCTATTCTCCCTGTGGTCCATAAAATGTCGGACACCCGTCCTCTAAGGCGTAGTCTGGAAAAATATTTCCAGTCGGGATGGAGCAAAGTACATCTCTAACAGCAGTTCTACATCAATGATATAAACTATGTAGCAGTAAATAGATAGAAATATACAAGATGCATATACATGTACGAGAGATATACAATAAAAGAAATATTGTAAATACTGTAAATAAATACGGGAAGGAACAATATGTCAATGAAGAAGAATACTATGACTAAGTGTGTGGGTACTAGCTTTTACATATGATCGGCTTGGGAACTTGTACACGAGTACGGGCTTGGCTAGTCATACGTGCAGTGTATGACCAACACTAACATGAGAACAAGACTTGTACATGAAGGGTATGATCACATATCTACACTAAAATACTCCCCACCCCGACTGGTATAGTAGATCCAACCATGGTGCGCTATGGCACGGGATTCTCTAGGAAGGTAGCAAGTCTCCCCGAGAATCAGTGTCTGTACATGCACAAGATAAACAATGAAACAAGACTTGTACACGATACACCATATACAAGGAATAACATCTCATGACGAGATCCGGATATACCAATCCGTGTAACCATCGTGTCAAGAAATATGGATATTTATACTAAATATAATGAACATAGAGGATATCATAGATAAGAAACTATCAAAGAATGTACTCGCCTGTGGTCATTTGCTGGTATGAATCAGAATCCAAGTCACAGTCCAAATAGCCTATGTATTACAATTTTACCATGTCAAAAGATAATTTATTTTAATTTATTTAATTCTGAAATAATTACTCAAAAATCTTATTTTAATCTTATTATTTTAATTTTTAGGTTAATTCCTAAATTTTGTCCAAAGGAACTGAATTTTATCAACTCGAGACTCTTGGCACACAAATCGAGGCGATCTGTTGACCAAAAAGTCAACCGACACAAACTCAACTTTTATGCATGATTTCTTGTAGATTTCAGAGTCAAAAATATTCTAGAATTTATGGCTCGTCCGAATTCAAATTCGTTTGAAAATTATTGCACATACAAATTTTGTATTGTGCAACGGTGGTTAATTTCTAACCTAGAAGTTCTATAGAATTAAAAGTATAGAAATACTTCGAGTTAAATTCTGGGAAAAACATATGTCAATTATCTCATTATTATCTTTCCGAAACTTTAAATGGTTCATGATTCTGATTTCTGGTTCTCCCGAAATCGCAAAAACACCGAGACACATCTATTTTTGGACATGCTGTGCTCTACGAATTTCCTAGAATTTAATACTCATAATTTCGTAAAAAAAATTATATATTCAGAAAGTTAACCTCAATACGGTTCTAATGCAAGAAATTGGGCTAAGTTTGGAGTCCGGAGTTATGAGTAATGGCTTCTGGAAGATGAAAGAACCCTAAACGATAATTCTCCAAATTTTGGCTCAAAGAAAAAACCCTAGAATTCCTAAATAACTCATATATATATAGAGGAGAGAGGGCAGCCGCGGCTCGGGAATCTGCCACGTGGCGTGCATCCACGTAGCCCCGCCCAAATCGGACGGTCCGGGTTTGACCCGGCTTGGCTCAGTTGAGTCCGAGTCGAACTCGGCTCGGCTCGGCTCGGCTGCACCCGCACCCACCCCGCGGTCGCTAACAGGTAGACCCCCTGTTGGCTGACTGGGCAAAATATTAATTATTATTGGTTTTCTTTTTCAGAAATTAGTTTTTAATACAGTTTTCCCTAATTATCTAAATATAAATGCTAAAAATAATCAAAAAATTCCTAAAAAATTCTAGAAAATATATTTGATTATTTAGAACCTAAAATAAAAGTTTTGGATATTTTTAATTAAGTTTGAAACTAAAATAAATTCTTGAAAGTCCTAGAAAATTAGTGTTACTAGTTTTTAATTAACTAAAAATTATGGAAAAATTCCACTAGCCCCAAATTAACCTAAAAATAATATTTAAGCTAGAATTTCAGGATACGGAGGTTACATTGAATCCTAAAATGCTCCCAACGGAGCCATCCCCAGGTCCATCTACACACTCCCACAAGGACCACTCAAAAAAAAATGCAGTCTCGTTAGACGCTAGCCATGTACATATTACCTCTGAGCTATTGGCCTAACGATCTCCCCAGGGGAGTAACCCTCAGGTCTATCTACATTTTCGGATAGACCACACTCAGCAAACTACTTCTCGATGAGTTTTTGGAACATTGGTTCACGTCTTTATTACCTTTAAACTACTGCCCTAACATTTTTTTTCGACCGAGTTTGCCATGTCCATATTACCTCTTTGTAAACCTTCCGGGTTTGAGTATCGATTATCACGTCCACATTTACCTCTGATATCGGTTGTCATCTCAACTTATCACTCGTACTTAATTCTAAGTACGCCAGCGGTGTTAAGTCCACAAAATCTGCCACATCCATATTACCTCTAGTAGGGCTTGTCTCAAACCTATTACTTGCACTCAGGTGCGTAAGAAGTAATGGGTTCACAAAACCTATCACGTCCATATTACCTCTGATATAGTTTCATTTTAAACTTATTATTTGTACTTTCGTGCACAAGAAGTAACAAGTCCACCAAAGATCCCCCAGTGGGATGTCCTCGATGGAAGCGAACAATTTATGTCCATATTACCTCTGAACTATAAGCTGCTCATGTTACCCATCTAAAGAAAACAGCCATATCCATATTACCTCTGGCTCTATTTTTTTTTTCTTCCACAAAAATATCGGGATCGTACCTAACCTCTCGGTATGACTATCGATCAGCTCATGTCCACGTTACCCCTGAGCTATCGCCCTCACATCCTCCCCAGTAGGATTTGCCATGTCTTTCTTACCTCTGAGAAAACCTCCCTACTTGACTATCGATCATCATGTCCATACTACCTCTGATATCGATCATCGTCTAAACTTAGAACCCGTACTTAACTCTAAGTACGCCAACATTGTTAAGTCCATAAAACTTGCCACGTCCATATCACCTCTGGCAAGGCTTGTTTCAAATCTATTACTTGCACTCAAGTGCGCAAGAAGTAATAGGTCCACTAAAGATTCTCCAATGGGATTTTCGTAAAATACTACGGTGTTATGTTACGTCCATATTACCTCTAGTACAATACCCAAAGTCCACAACATATAATGTGACAAATACAAGGAAGAAATTCTGAAAAAGGAGAGACTTTATTGATTAAAATTCAAGATCATGAGTACATATAATGTAAATCCATTACATTCAAGGATTTTTTTAATAGTATTCAAGGTCATGAGTACATATGATAAAAATCTATTTTAAGGGTTTCCATGAAGTCTCGTTGATGCGAACATTTTTTATTAGAGGCGCCACTCCATGCCGTTGTTGTTACTAACATAAGTCGAGCCTGCAGCATAACTCAATGCTTTCTGGATCATCTATAAACCACCTCACCAAAAATAGGTATTTTGTGTGTATTTTATATTTATTATAATTATTTTAGATTATTTTTATCGATTAAAGTTCAATTATTGTATTATGATACTTTACCATGGTTTGGACATTAATGACATAGGATGACCCCAAAATCTACAACATCCTTCGTAGGAAGTAGCCTACACAAGAGACACTACTTGAAGGATCTTTTCGTGACTCAGAATTCGATCATTTAGCGTTAGTATGGCTGTAGTGTAACAACTATAGTTTATTATATTTAATATTTAGATATTTTTATATATATAATTTATTTGTGATTATTTTCTAATCCAACATTCTTTAATAAGCAACACATAATTCATCCATGTCAAATTAGGCCACTTCCCTCTTTTGTAGAATTTATTTATTTATTTATTAATTATTCTCTTAGAAGCCCAATCAAATCCCAACTACCAAAGATTTACCTTAGATTTGCATATTAATTGTCCATTAATTATTTCCTTAAAAGTCCAATCAAATCTCAACTACCAAAGATTTATCTTAGATTTGCATATTAATTCTCTATTATTTTATTCTCTTAGAATCAAATCAAATCTTATTCATTAGTTAGTTTTTGATTAGTTTTTTAGTATTTAATAACTAACAACCTAATCCGACCCCTCTCTCTTTCTCTCTCTCTCTCTCTATATATATATATATATATATATATATATATATAATCTCATTCTCATCTCTTCTTCTAAAAATTCTAACATAAAATCTCCTCTACAAAATCCTAACTTTCTCTCCTTCCTCCATCACCCTAGCCGCCACCTCAATTACCAAGGCCGACCCCCCCCCCCCACGTGGAAACACCACAACCTCCATCCAAGAACCCTAACATCCCCTTCATTATTCTTCTAGTAAGTTTCTATAATCCTTCTCTCCTTCCATCTTCAATCTCTTCTTGATTTATGAATATATATAGATTATATATATGTGTGGTAATGTAAACTCCATTGTTTTATTTTGAAGAACTAGTGCAACCCCTGAACCCTAATTTTAAGGTTAAACATAACACTTTTGTGCATGCATGAAACCTCCTTCAAAACCCTATTTAATTCTTGTTAATCTATTCGTATAGATGCTAATAATAGGGAATATATTCAGTTTTTATAATAAATTCCAGATTTAATTATTTATCAAAAATTAATTTTTGGTAACTAGTAGGTAACACGTTATGACCTAGTTTTTGTTTTTACTTGGTTTTGGACCCATAGAATTTATAGGAGACGACCCTATGACTAAAAATCCTATTTTTCCAATAAAATCCAGAATTAATAGTTTTTATTAAATAATGTTTTAAAAATGGTTTTTGATAATGTTGGATGGTTAGTGATGTTTTAGTATGGAGTTACTTGCATGTGCAACCAACGTAGGAGTATTAACTAGATAATAACTTAATTTGACTAGAAGAATAATAGTCTAATTAGTGTAATAATTAATTGGTAGGTGTTCGAGACGTTCCTGTGGATAGCTTCGGACCATACTTGTTGTGCTCGCAGCTTGGCTTGGAAGTAAAGCACACCTTGCTTGATTGTATTGTCAGTTTACATTATGCCTAGTTTTTATTTGTTAGTTGTGTGCACGCGTCTTAGAGTAGCAGACTTACCCAGTATATTATGAAGATACGAGGTATCTTCTGACCTGACACATGGTATAGTGGTCTAACCCTTGTCCTTGTCTGGTTGTGGGGTTGGATTATTATGAAGGTACGAGGTATCTTCCGACCTGATACTGCTTTAAACACGTTCACTGTCTGAGTGAGTGCATGGACTAGCGTGTTGACTGGACATCGGTACGTGAGTTCGCATCTTGTGTTAGGAGTTGGTGTTAGTTTGAGTTCTAGATTTTTATTGACGTCGTTGTATTACGTCTGCACCGCGTTTACAGTTCAGATAGTTCATTGGGAGGGAAGAATCTGCTAGTAAGCGTATGAAATTTCTGTTTCTTACTGTAATATGGAAATGGTGCAACTGTGTAACCCCCGAGTTCTGCGGAACGTCTGTTGGGACGATTGTTCTTCTATTTCTCCTCCCTCATGCGCCACTAGAGATGTCTCAAGTATATTTCACATAGATGGTTAGTTACCCTATTTATTGTTTACTACTTTACCTTCATGCATGTCAATTTTTTTTGTGTACTTGTTATGTCCCTCTGAGGACCTGGCACCCTTTCCAGGTGTAGAAGATCATGACTGTTTGCAGGAGCACGGATCAGGACTTGTTACTTCTTTCTCTTTCAAGGAGGTCTTTCCTTCGAGCTTCTTGATCACTAGAAGATGTACTTATTTTGTTGTCTTTCATATCCTAGTTGGTTGTGGATTTGTCTCCACCCGACTATTAGTTCTTCTCGACTATTTTTATACTTGTTTAATTATCATATTTGGTTAGTTATTACTAATTGGTTTTGTGGATGAGATTAGTATTGCATGTGACTGGTGAACTTATATACCACTTGTGAATTATTATTCATAAAACAACGTACGTATGTGCATCGTTTCCATATGTTAGATTTTTCATATACATACGGCTGACATGCTTACGTATTTCTAGTCCTACATATTTTGACAATGGGACATGACATATTAATAGTGGTGGCCCATGCAGTTTGAGAGTATATTGTCTCGGTTACGTTACTGTACCAAGCAAGCCTGCAAATATGATTAGAGTATAGGTCTCATCCACATATTTGACTTTTCTCTTAATTTTCGTTCCGGATTCTTGAACTCACCTACCTTCCTTGACCTTCCAAATTGTACTCGCTCATTTTGTTTGAAATTGGTATTCTTGTTTCCTCATCTTTTCTTATTTAATGTAATTCCCTAATAGACCCTTGAGTATAGCCTTCTGCCATAATATAGGAATCCTTGTTGTTAGGGTTAGAAGATAATTATGATAGCATACCTACTAAAAAAAAATTAAAATATTGGCAGCTTCCAAAAGTTTAGCATACCTAATGAACCCTAGCATCCAACACCTATAAATTGATTGACCATTATCCCTTGATATATTTAGGAATGACTTGAGAGTAGTATAGACACTACTAAGCTCAGTTAGAAATTTGACCATATTGTTTGACCCTAGTATTGAGGAACTAATAGAACTCCAAGGTCGAATATTAGGACTAAACCTAACTCCCATGGTGAGATAATATAAGAGGAATATAAATTTAGATTATTTTCTTGATATTAGCATAGCAACACCCTAGGAAACCAAGAGGAATTAACCAATACCTTAGTAAAAGCAAGGGTACCGTACCTTCAGCTTAGTAGATCCTTTAGAACCTATGATTATCGTTGAGTCATACTTGAGTCTTCATGAGTCAACGACTGTGCCATCTCATCCAACTATCTATATACTTTTCCGTCTTGAGTTAATCCCTCCCTCTATCATGGAACAATGGTCATAGCTCTTTATCCAATTAAAACCTATTGAATGATTAGAACCTTTCCCTTAATCCTACCTCTAACGTAGAGACTAGCATACCACCTCCCCTTAGGAAAACATGATATTATCAAGGGTCTCTCTATTTACTTTCATACCTTGTTTCTCCAAAACCTTAACGCTCACTATTTATGCGATGACAAAAATTTCCCTTCATCTTTCAAATCGTGCCATGTTTCCTGAATCTAATACTATTTAGTATTTTCTTCTTTCAATTATTTTGCTCCTTGAGGCATACTTATTATTCTCCTACGTGACAGTTGTAATCTCATTCCATAACCGTTGATCTTAAACGATGATAGAAATCAGATCGTGCCACCTTACCCTTCTAATTGTAGGCCAAGTGATTCCTTTTATGTTAGGATATATAAAGTTTGGTAGGATTATAGTTTGTTAATCTTGAATTTTAAATTTTTGTGCTTGTAGTTAGAACTTGGTAGTTTGAATTATTCATTTAGATTATGACTTTATGATTATCCTTTAGTTTCAAATCAAGTAATCTATTCCACATATCTCAATATAGGTTATATCCTCTCTCACTTGAGAGCCAGTAATTTCTCCATTCGTAAGTTACAGTATTAGTTTATTCTTGTAAGTTGGGTAGCATGTCTCACAACCTAGTATCTCATAGTCTTTTTGACCCATTAATGAAGTATAATTGAATGACACTAACTATATGCTAGCATAAGAAGATAGTGTTTATTCAGACTGTAGAACTTTAGAGGCTATACCCTCGTTCGGTCGACCAAAGACTTAGACGAGAAGTTAACATGGAAACTATAGAGGCAAATACCGGACGAGTCTTCGATTCTTGATGAACTCGAACTATTGTACTTTAATTCATCATAATCTCACATACTTATATTATTTGGACTATCTTGACTCATGCTACTATTACAGTCTAGTTTTGTAAGCTTATTCTTTAGTGAGCTTGTTCATGACATATGTATTATTGGGGTGCCATACTAATACATTGTCAAATTAGAATCAGTGTATTATGGTCTAGCTAACCTTAGTGCGGTTGGTTCGCTCTTCGCATGACTATTTTACATGGATTGAGATATAGTTGACTTAACTTGTTAGAAAATTATATTTGCCCTTTAGATAGGTCAGATCATATTGTATCGATTATATAATTGTACTGATATGAGCATGCGAATAGAAATTACCAAAAATAAGATTTCAATCCACAACTGCCTTGACAACTCTCTTTTGAATTTTTCAATCGCCTTTGAACCCCGTACTTGTATTCTATCACCTCCTCCTTGAAGTCTTTATTGATATTTTTTTGTCTTCCCCTATTTCGGAAAGACGAACGCTCATACTTGATATAAGTTTGATACACGGATAGTAGTAGATATACCCCATAGGCCAACCACATTACTATGTGACTATCTTTTGTAATTAAGGGCAAGTCACCTGTGATAGGTTTTGTGTTAAGATTTTGAGGATTAATAAGCACTATTGAATGATTAGGGAATTTTTTTTGTATAGCCTAGTGTTTATGAGAGATGGGTATTATAAGTTGGGTAGAAGTTGCATTATCAACTTCAGCCGAATGTAATATGAATGTGAAAATCTTAGACCGTGATCAAGTAAGATAAGATTGAGAGATTTAAGTAAATTAATTTCGAGATTCTTTTTTATGATGAGGATTTAACTTTAAAGTTAAGAATGCCTTATAGAATAGATTTTGAAATTTTGATATTGCGGACCAAGTATTTATAATTTGAGAACATGATTTAAATTTTGAATATTGGAGATTGAATCATCGATTTAAAGTTTGAGGATAAACATAGAATTATATACGTGAGCATTAACGGATAGAATTTAAAATTTTATGATTTAATGGTTTGAATTAAAAGTTAAATTATGATTGTTGGATCACCTATTTGAAATGTTGATGATGGAAATTAAATTTAAAACTTAAGTTAAAAATAGGAATAAGATTTGATTAGAGTTGTTTATTATTTAAAATCTAGAGGAGATTATGATAGTTGGAAATCGTGATTTAAAATTTGATATGGGTAATTTAAATTTAAAGATGTCATATATATTTAATTTAAATCTTGATTATTTTAATTCAAGAAGAGATTATGATAGGTTGAATTTTGATTTAAACAGTAGTTATTTCAATTTTGAAGAGATTGTGATGGATTTGAATAGATTTTGTCATTTAAATTTTTGAGAAGATTGCAGTTGACTTACCTTAGATACGAATGTGAATGATTTAACAAATCATGACTTATTTTTAATTTTGAGGACACAAATCTTGTAAGTTGGATAGATTGTAAACTCCCTCACCCAAAATAAGTATTTTGTGTGTATTTTATATTTATTATAATTATTTTAGATTATTTTTATCGATTAAAGTTCAATTGTTGTATTAGGATACTTTACCGTGGTTTGGACATCAATGACATAGGATGACCCCAAGATCTATAATGTCCTTCGTAGGAAGTAGCCTACACGGGAGACACAACTTGTAGGATCTTTTTGTGACTCAGAATTTGATCATTATTTGATCATTTAGCGTTAGTATGGCACTAGTGTAACAACCGTAGTTTATTGTATTTAATATTTAGATATTTATATATATATATAATTTATTTGTGATTATTTTTCAATCCAACCTTCTTCAATAAACAACCCATAATTCCTCCATGCCAAATTAGGTCACTTCCCTCTTTTGTAGGATTTATTTATTAATTATTTTTTAGAAACCCAATCAAATCCCAACTACCAAAATATTACCTTAGATTTGCATATTAATTGTCTATTAATTATTTTCTTAAAAGTCCAATCAAATACCAACTACAAAAGATTTATCCTAGATTTGCATATTAATTGTCCATTATTTTATTCCCTTAGAATCAAATCAAATCTTATCCATTAGTTAGTTATTGATTAATTGTTGACTATTTAATAACTAACAACCTAATTAGAAAACCTCATAATAAATAACTACCCATCATAATTTGACTCTCTCTCTATATATATATATATACCTCCATTACCAAGGCTGACCCTCCCCCCCCCTAACGTGGATACACCACCTCCTCCATCCAAGAACCCTAGCATCTCCTTCATTCTTCTTCTAGTAAGTTTCTTTAATCTTTCTCTCATTCCTTCTTCAATCTCTTCTTGATTTATATATATATATATATATATATATATATATATATATATATATATATATATATGTGTGTGTGTGTGTGTGTGTGTGTGTGTGTGTGTGTGTGTGTGATGATGTAAACTCTATTATTTTATTTTGAAGAACTCAGGCAACCCCTGAACCCTAATTTTGAGGCTCAACTCAACACTTTTGTGCATGCAAAAAACCTCCTTCAAAACCCTCTTTAATTCTTGTTAATATATTCGTATAAATGCTAATAATAGGGAATATATTCAATTTTTATAATAAATTTTAGATTTAATTATTTATCAAAAATTAATTTTTGGTTACTAGTATGTAACCCGTTATGATCTAGTTTTGGTTTCTACTTGGTTTTGGACTCATAGAATTTATAGGAGACGACCATGTGACTAAAAACCATATTTTTCCAATAAATTCCAAAAATAATAGTTTTTATTAAATAATGTTTTAAAAATAGTTTTTGATAATGTTTGATGGTTAGTAATATTTTGGTGTGGAGTTACTTGCATGTGCAATCAACATAGGAGTATTAACTAGATAATAACTTAATTTGACTAGAAGAATAATAGTCTAATTAGTGTAATAATTAATTGGTAGGTGTGCGAGACATTCATGTAGATAGTTCCGGACCAGACTTGTTGTGCTCGCATCTTGACTTGGAAGGCAAGTACACCTTGCTTAATTGTATTGTCAGTTTAAATTATGCCTACTTTTTATTTGTTAGATGTATGCACGCGTCTTAGAGTAGCAGACTTATCTAGTATATTATGAAGATACGAGGTATCTTCTGACCTGACACATGGTATGTTGGTCCAACCCTTGTCCTTGTCTGGTTGTGGGGTTAGATTATTTTGAAGATACGAGGTATCTTTTGACCTGATACTATTTCAAACACATTCACTGTCTAAGTGAGTGAGTGAGTACATGGACTAGCGTGTTGACTGGCCATCGGTACGTGAGTTCGCGTCTTGTATTAGAGTTGGTGTTAGTTTAAGTTGTAGATTTTTATTGACGTTGTTGCATTATGTCTACACTATATATACGGTTCGGATAGTTCATTGGGAGGGAAGAATCTGCTAGTGAGCGTATAGAATTTTTGTTTCTTACTGTACTGTAAAAATTATGCAAGTATGTAACCCCCGAGTTCTGCGGAACGCCTGGTGGGACGACTCTTGTTCTATTTCTCCCCCCTCATGCGCCACTAGAGATGTCTCAAGTATATTTCACATAGATGGTTAGTTACCCTATTTATTGTTTACTACTTTACCTTCATGCGTGTCAATTTCTTGTGTACTTGTTATGTCCCTCTGAGGACCTGGCACCCTATTTATTGTTTACTACTTTACCTTCATATATGTCAATTTCTTGTGTACTTGTTATGTCCCTCTGAGGACCTGGCACCCTATCCAGGTATAGAAGATCATATTTTTTTGCAAGAGCATGGATCAGGACTTTCTACTGCTTTCTCTTTCGAGGAGGTCTTCCCTTCGAGCTTCTTGATCACTAGAAGATGTACTTATTTTGTTGTCTTTCATATCCTAGTTGGTAGTAGATTTGTCTTCACCCGACAACTAGTTCTTTTTGACTATTTTCATACTTGGTTAATTATCATATTTGGTTAATTATTACTAATTGGTTTTGTGGATGAGATTAGTATTGCCTATGACTGGTGAAATTATATACCACTTGTGAATTATTATTCATAAAATAGTGTACGTATGTGCATGGTTTTCATATATTGGAGTTTTCATATACATACGGCTGACATGCTTACGTATTTATAGTACGTATTTTGGCACTATGGCGTGACATATTTTTAGTGGTGGCACATGCAAGTCGAGAGTATATTGTCTCGATTACGTTACTGTACTGAGAAAGCCTGCAAATAGGATTAGAGTATTGGTCTCATCCACATATTTGACTTTTCTCTTAATTTTTGTTCCAGATTCTTGAACTCACCTACCTTCCTTGACCTTCAAAATTTTACTCACTTATTTCTCTTAACATCGGTATTCTTATTTCCTTACCTCTTCCTATTTAATGTACTTCCCTAATAGTCCCTTGAGTATAGCCTTCTGCCAGATTATAGGAATCCTTGTTATTAGGGTTAGAAGATAATTATGATAGCATACCTACTAAGAAAAACAAATTAGAATATTGGCAACCCCAAAAGTTTAGCATACCTAATGAACCCTAGCATCCAACACCTGTAAATTGATTTACCATTATCCCTTGATATATTTAGGAATGACTTGAGAGTAGTATAGACACTACTAGGATTAGTTAGAAATTTGACTATATTAGTTTACCCTAGTATTGAGGAACTAATAGAACTCCAAGGTCAAATATTAGGACTAAACCTAACCTCCATGGTGAGATAATATAAGAGGACTATAAATTTAGATTCTTGTCTTGATATTAACAGAGGAGCCGGAGCATGCACTCTACAACCATGCAGGAAGATCAAAGACAGTAATGAAAATTAATCCAAATTCTGTCATCGACGTCGCAGGCCCCCGGCCTGTAGCAAGCCACATAAATGGCAGAAATGCAGCTAGAGTGCTGCATAAACATGGACAACTCCGCGTATGATGCATGATGTTTATCCTCGTCTCCTGGATCGGTTCTTGGCGAACCGTCCTCGTCTCTTTGATCATTTCTTGAGGAGGAACTGTCTCATAAGGTTGGCCTTCTCTTTGAATGACGGGTTTCATGATATCCTTTCATGCTCCATCTTGGGCACCGCGAAAGTTGATAAAACCTGCATAAGAAGAACACACATCAGTCTCAAACGAAGATTGTAAAAATGTACAACGGTCGCATGCCACTTCCAAGTCGCAGCCACGCTCAGAAGGGGATACTTCGAGATAGCCAAGGCCGTACGCATGAGCAAAAAAAATTCTCAGCCATGCGGCCAAGCCGCAGATGGTCTGATTCCTCATCCATGCGGCCAAGCCACATATAGGCTCTGTGCATGTTGCGGATGACTGCACAACTAGACGACAGAAGTTCGTGGGGGCGGGGCCCGTGCGTGTTCTAGATGATTTTCTATCTACACTACGAGGTCGTGTACTTGTGTCCCTGTATGCGTGTCCTTGCCACCATGACACACTCTCTTACCTCCAAAGAGAACACCAGTATCAGGGGCCCACGGGTCAATGTTGCTCTTGACAAACTCCTCGACAAGATGAACAGTAGCCCTCGGCATCTTTCACAAAAAGAAAGGGAAGCTGAGAGACAAAATTTCTCTCTCCTCCTCCATAGCCCGCTTATTTATAGGCTCATTGGGCGCGTGAGAAGATCGAGGTGATAAACCAGGCAGTTATGAGGATGAATCCGATGCCTCGATTTACGTGATCCATATTTATCTCCTCAAAAACTATCTTTGACTATGAATCCAAAGAAATATCCTCGAGGATCGAGCCAAATCCTGTATTAAAAAGAGATTTGACAGCATGGCGAAGACTTTTCCATTCGACCTACCCTCCATGCGGTCAAAAGACATCTACTCCATGCTTCTTATTCAAAGTATCCCAAACTTATCAGTTTAAAAACTTTGAAGGGGGTCTTGTAGAAGCATGGAAAATCTAGATCCATGTGCTCAAAAAATATGTGCCCTAAAGTCGACTAAGAAGAAATCAAGCCGCAGGATGACCATGCGGCCAAGAAAAAGAAGCATTCATATGCCACCAAATATTGGCCGCACAAAGCCCTGACAACAAGATTATGTCTGACAAAGAATCCTGACAAAAATAATTTTTTGAATGCCTCAAAAGATGTGAGCACACTAAGCGACAAGAAGCTCTCGTCAGACTAATAATGACTTCTGAAAAATGTGCAACGCCATATGTATGAGGCCTCATGCGTCCCAGACTCAATACGCTCTATGCGACTCTGGTCCTATATATCCCAGACTCCATGTGTTACATGCGTCTCTGGCCCCCATGTGTTCCAGACTCTAAGTGTCCCATGTGTCTCTGGCCCCATGCATCCCATGTGTCTCAGGCTTCATGCGTCCAATGTGGCAAGGTTCCCTGAGACAAAATATTTCTGTTGCGATTCTCTCCAACCGGATGCGGACCACGTGTCAAGCTAACCAAGTCACGCAAACAGAAGACGAGAACCGCCAAGATCTCCAACAACAACAAATCCCAACAAAATGTCCACGTGGCAGCTTGCCCTGGATTCAATCAATATTATGCGCCTACAGTTGCAACCGTATTCTGTTGTAGGAGCTCCCTCCGGCCACCAAACAAAAGTACATGCAGCACCTATAGCCCATCAATATGATGGCTATAAATAGAGACAACTTGGAAGACCCGAAGGCTGGCTTTTTCTGCTTCAGAGAGACCATACCCCTCCAGACGAGCTACGTACGTGCACACAAGCTCAGTAGAGAGAAGAGAGAAGATAATATCCCCTATTCACTCGTCGGACCGTCAATGGAGTAAAAGAGTCGATGTAGTACTCGATCTCCATTATCACACTACCCAGATAAAAAATATTGTACTTATTCGCCATTAAATGAGTTTGTGTAAAACTTTGTATTTAGAATAAAAAAGAGTACAAAGAATCCTAAACATAATTTTCTAGGTACAATATTGTATTCTAGGGTATGGCAATGTACAAGGAGTGCTATGGCGGCTCCTTTTCTGTAAACCCCCTGATTTTCAGGAATTTTTAAAATTTATTTCTCACATTTTTCTGGAATTTTTTGTAATTAAAACCTAGGTATTTTGTATTTAAATAAATTTTAAATAATGCTAAATAATATTAAAATATTATGAAAATAATATTTTCTAGTATAAAATGGAAAATTAGACATAGGATAATTTTTCGGGAATTTATTGGACCCCGGAAGCATTTTTAAAGACCTAAAAACCAAATTATAATTAAACCAAAATAAACCCTGAAATAAACCCGGTTCAATTGAACCAAACCAACCCAAACCGGACCGGTTTAACAAACCCAACCCAAATCCTTATTGGGTCGGATCCGGGCCCAAAACCCAGACCCGACCCACTAACCCGAACCGCATTTATAACCTTAGCGGATCGGGCCGGATCCGCCGCCTGACCCGACCCGGCTCCGCCTAACCGACCCGCTAGCTACAGTGCCCCAGCCCCTCTCTCTTCCCCGACCCCTCATCTCCCCGCCGTCGGCCGTTACGCTGCTAGCCGCCGCTTCGCGTCCCAGCTGCTCCGCTTCAGCTCCCCGCAACCGCCAGCCCCTCCTCTTCCTCTCCCCCGCACGGGCCGCCCGTCCGCCTCCTTCCCTCGCCTATAAAACCTCACGTCCGACGAGCCCCGCAACCATTTTTTCCCCTCTCCTCTGCCGCCTGTCCCCCTCCGTCGTCGACCCAGCCGCCTCCTCCTCCTGCTCTCCTCCGCCAGCGCAGCCCGACCTCGCTGCCAAAGCCCCGGCCGCCATGCCTAGCCGCCTCCGACGAAGCCCTCAGTCGCAGCGTGCCCTAACCCTAGAATAGGGTGAACAGTGCCGTGTCCATTGTGTCGTGTCATGTCGAGACACCTTGCAGACACGAGAATCTCGGTTTTTCGGAGCCCTGTTCAGTTAATCCGTTCTCTCTCCTCGTTGCTCCGTTTTCTGTTTCGTCAGTTGTGATGTGTAGGCTGCATGACCCTCTCGATGCCCGTGCAACCCGCTTGGTGCGTCGCGTCCTATGGCGATCACGAACAGCGATCCAAAAATAGGAAAAACAATATCCCATTTTCCCCCGGAAATGAGTGTGCCCCGCCAAACGGGACGACTTGGTCGCATGCGGTCTTCACCGAAGCGTGCGCGCCGTTGATACGGACGTGCGGGATTTCGCAGAAGTTGATTTGGATGTGCGTGCACACCGGAATCAATGCGTATCCGCCGTCAACGCCTGTCACGCCCCAGTCCCAATATACATAGGACCAGGATACGTAATCATGCCAGCCGTATGAATATGGCACTCCAATATATGGAAACCATAACACACGTACGCTGTAATATGAATAACAATATCCACAGTGGTATAAATCCATCACAAATCATATGGTATAATCTAATCTCATCCACAGAATCATATATAAGGACATAATCAATAACTAGCACTAGATCTCAATGTAAAGCACCTAAAGGGGGTAGTCGGATGGAAACAAATCCACTACCGGACTAGAATGAGGAATAAATAAGATACATACAATATAAATATATCCTCTAACAATCACGAGGCTCGAAGAGAACTCCTCGGAACGTACGCAACCAGTCCGAATTCGCGCTCCTGCAATACTCATGAACAGATACACCTGGCAGAGAACCAGGTCCTCAGAGGGACATAACAAGAATACTTAAACACATGCCATAAAGTAAATACTGTGAAAACTCAAGGGTGACCTAACCATCTAAGTGAAATGCACTTTGAGGACAACTTGAGTATATGGGAAAGTGTAGGCTAGACATATGCTGACGTAATTCATCAGTCGTGACAACTGGCTAATATATGCCACACATGCCCCCATAGGAGGGCGCTCAGTAATAACGTCCATCTCCGAAGAGCATGGCATCTGTATAATATAACGTCCATATCACCCCGAAGAGTGTGGCATCAGTGTAGTATATATCGTCCATATCACCCCGAAGAGTGTGGCATCAGTGTAGTATATATCGTCCATATCACTCCGTCGAGTGTGGCATCAGTGTAAAGGAAGTGGGGTGTCCCATACGCCTACAAGTCGTCCTCCCCGCCCAATGATCTAAGCATGTTGTATCCACAACACGCGTCATAGTCTTTCACTAGAACAGTAGCCCATCCTTACACCCAAACAAGGACAAGGATCAGGCCATTGTATCATGACAGTCTATGCTCCGACTACTAATAACTGCTAAGTCTTCTAACATGCATCACTATTAGCAGTTATACCCTATCCGTCGCACGCCTACACGTACAGGTGGCCAACCACATACGCAGGACCGTGCCCTACATGAGACTCACAACACGTGTACAAAAATGTGTCAAGACCTGGGAGTCATACCAATAACTCCACACTTTAGGTGGGTCCACTAGACACTAGGTCAGACACTATCCTAACGTCGACGCATCCGTTGACTGCACCCGAGTCTCTCTCGGATGCGCACAAGTTAAGATAATAAACATGCATCTAATGTACAGAATTTAAACAGTATAACAAAGGCAAGGTATACTTGCCTGGCAGGCGGCTGTGTAGTCCCAATAACCATCTTCGGAAGTCGCATAGAACCAATCCAATCAGTCCTCGGTGTCAGCGTGCGCAGGTACAGAAATCGGGGATGACTGCTGCGGGTTGTCGGGCAAGGGTGACGGGTCCTTGATGGTCACGAGGACGAGGGTGATATTGATGGTGGGTGAGATGATGATGATGAGGGTTATGATGGAAGTAATGATGGTGATACCATTGGTGATGATTGTGAAGCTACTAGGGGGTGACGATGATGAGTGCAGATGATGAAGATGGTGCTGTGGATACTGGTGATGACGAGAATGATGGTTAGGGTTGATGGTGATGAGGTTGTTTGATGATGTCGATGATAAGGAGGTGATGATGACAATGATGACGTGGACAGTGGTGATGATAAGGGCACTGATGATGATGACTAGGATGATGATGACGAGGACTACTACGAGGATACAACGACGTTGATAATGGCGACGATAATGCCGATGGCGATGATGGTTACGACGTTGATAAGGGCGATGACGAAGTCGTGATGGTGGTGGCGTACATAAGATGATTATGGTGATGGTGTTACTCGATGGTGGTGGGGTTGACACTCCGACCAGCGAGGAAGGGTGGTCCGGCCAGCAAGAAGAGGACAGGGAGGAGCTCAGGAAGGGGAAATCAGGGAAGAGGGCTCGGTATTGCTCCGGCCAGGTGGAAGGGGAGGCTGGCCGGGGCTGTGCAGGGAGGAGGAGGAGAGGAGCAGGGAAAGGGGGTCGAGGTTGATGGGCTGATGGTCGACGCGCTTCAAGCGAACGGGACTCGGCGAGATTCAGTCGAGCGGGGGGCTGCTCGGCGTGGGTGGCTGTCGTCGGGACGGGGGTGTCGACTGGTGGAGGCTCGGGAAGAGAGGAGATCGGGATGGGGAGATCCGGTGGAGGAGTGCAGGCGAGGGAGATGAAGAAGCTGACGAGGGGGCGGAGGTGAAGGCTGAGGGAGGCCCGGCGAGTGAGCGCCGGCGAAGGAGGAGGGAATGAGGACAGCAGAGGGGAAGAGGGGATGGAGGCCTGGTTCAGCGGCTCGGCTGCTCGTCGTGGACAACCGTGTTCCGGTGGCGTTGTCCCAGCAGGTTGGTCGGGGAGAGGCGTGGGGTGCGACGACGGGATGACAGCGGCTCCTCCGACGCGGTGCAGGCAACAACGAGGTGGAGGAAGGAGAGATGGGCAGTGGCCCGACGAGGAGGATGCTCAGATGAGGCACGGTGCTGCTCCGGCGAGACCGGCGGGTGTATGCAGGTAGGGAGGTTGAAGATGACAGGAAGGGGGAGGGGGTATTCGGCTGGTAGTTTTATTTAGGTTTGGTTGGAAGGAAAATAATGAGGGGAAAGGAAAATCTTATGTATATTTATTCATGAAGGGTTTTGGTTTGACCTAGGAAGGTTTGACCTAGGTCAACACTCTCTTGGATTGGGCCTTGGGCTCACATGGGGATGCTTGGAAGGGCTTTAATTTGCAATAATAAAATGCAAGAATAGATTTAATATACGGGGCGATGTGCGCGCGTTGCATATCCCGGAAAATTACGAAAAGGTCCACGTGAAGGGAAAATTGGGTTTCTTCACGTATTGCCCGATGGTGGGGGCACCTCGATACGTTTTTGCAATATAGCCCCCAACAATTGGAAAAATTGCACAAAGGCAAAAATTAGATTTAATTAATTTAATTGAATGCGCACGATGTTCTGGAATTAATTCGGAGTACCTGGGAATAGAATTAGGTCGGACACAAGCGTCTGGGTGTAGAGGATACAGTATTGAATATTAATAAAATTCGGATGATACAAAATGGTCAAGATTATGTCTCCAATTTCGATTGGGACGCACATGGGTACAAAGATGTGATTTTATTTTAGAATTAGGAAATAACGTCTGCGACGTTTATTGTGCGACTAAAAATGTTGCACCAGAAAGCATGATTAATTTTATACAGAGGTCAGAATAGATGGTGGTCAAGTCTAGGACAGTGTTGTGGAATTTGTAGACAGGCAACGGCCAGTGTAGTGCTCCTATGAATGAAGCAACGGTAAGGTGTGCTAAGCGTCATAACCAATACAAAATTACATAAACACTGAGTCCTATTTCTATTTGGATTTAATCTAGCCCTAGTTTCTCTATTTGTGTCGAATAAACCTAATTTTTTTGATGAGGGGGTTTACAACACCCCATATCCGCCAGTTCTGAATCTCGTCGTTACTTGATGTACAAATGTCGGATCGAAACAAAACTTGCGCCATCGGACTCGTAGCAATACGCTGGTCCTGTGACCCAAGTTTGGTTTAATTCTGAGAACGTTGACAAAATTGCGTATCGTGTGCCCCGCGGCTCCACTTGACGGGCGATTTTGTGATCGGCTCATCGGAATCCAATTCTGGAAGTTCTATTGGATTCGTATCATCGTTATGGACCTGTTGACACAAAGTTTGACAGATTTTGAGATCTTTGTTTCTGACACATTTTTTGGTGCAAAGCGGCCCACATGTGGACCCCGCTTTGACCAGAAGCTGTCATTTTTGTCCCTGTGTCCAAATTGGACTCAAGGACAGGCGTTTCTAGGTATTTGATATTTTTTGAATCTGATGGTGGTGTTTATTTCAGCAACCGGAGAACTGCCTGTAAATTCTGCTGCTACCAGAGCTATAGTTGGAGCCAGAACCACAGGCAAGTGTACCTTGCCAAATCCTGCAGCTTTGTTACTTATTTTCTTGACTTATTTATTAATTGTTGAACATGCTTAACCTAGGACCGTGTGACTTTACTTAGCGTCAGATTAATAGTCGGGTGCCAACACTGTACGCAGAGTTGTGTAATGTCACCTAGAGATGGATATCGTGACCCTTTACATTCTTGTACTTGCCATATCAAGTACGTTATACCCAGGACAGCTGACACTAATCATGAGACAGAATCTTCCTGAAATATTCAAGATGATTCTGTATAGGATACAGGTTTATGATATATACATTTTTACATGCTTAGATGTTATTATATGACTTGTTGCATTAGTTTTGATCTTGCGTGACATATATATTGTGAACTGTGATGTGAGATTACATTGGGTGGGGAGAGATTTACCATACAAAAGGCTGATTATATATATATATATATATATATATATATATAATACTTTAATAGAAGTGCCTTAGACTCTGACACAGAGCTTTGGTACCGTACTGGTCCTTCGAGAAAATACTGCTATGGGTTTCTCCGACACCGATCATGTAATAGTCTCAGCCCGAGTATGACTAAAACTCTCACTTGCATATCACTTAGCTGATTATATATTTACCCTATTGATTCATTTATTGCTGCACTGCATTTATTTTGGCATGAGTTATCTTGTACCTTGCTATATCCCCTGAGGACCTGGATCTGGATTATGTCTCCAGGATTAGCAGAGGATATCTATCCTGAGGTGTACGGAACATGAGTACTTCTCGGAACAGTACCAGAACCTGAGGATGAGGTGATCGCTGAGGATTTTTCCTGAACATCTACTTCTTCTATGCTCAGTTTTAATGACAATTAAACTCTTTTAAATTCCTGTTTAAATGAACAATTGTAACAGACTTGAATATCGGGTTGTTCCCCAATTTTATTTACTTGTGACTGGATGATGTTATTTCTTTTGTTGTTATTGCTGTATTTATTCTGTGGATGAGATTAGTAAACCCTGATTATTGTAATACAACTTAAGTATGCCCCGATGGATCCATTAAATTGGGTTTGTCCATCGGTGTGTGCTGCTGGCCTTGCCACGTGTCTAGTCCCTCGATATTTTGGGACTGGGGCGTGACATAGTTTTTATGGTGGCCCATGCAGGTCAACGAATAAATTGTTCGGTTTCAACTTAGAGACCGAACAGGCCTGCAATAAGAATAGGATAAGTTTTAGGATCTCATCCACTTGCTTGAAACGTTCTTGATATCTGTATCGAATTCGAATTAAATTTTAACTTGCATCTTGCCTGATTCCTGTGCACCTCTTATAGTTTATTTTTTTTTGCAGAGCAATGGATCCGAGAACCGACGACAAAAATCCTTTAGGTACACCGCACGATGCTGTGGTCACCTATGATGAAGGAGTAACACCGGAGAATAGAGGACAATCTTCTCAAAGCGATCAAGCATCCCAGCATAATTCAAGGTTCCGGCGTGACGACATCCCATCTCCGCAGCAGTTCGTTCCACCAATGCCCGTATTCCCACATGGACAGCTTATTGACGGGCAACAGATATTCCAAATGATATACACAATGATGCAAGCCCAGCAACAAGTCCAACACGAGGCTCAGCGTCGCGAGGCTGATTACTTGAGGAACAGCCTAGTAAATGCACTGGTGCAGGCCAACCTACCAGTGTCATGACCCGCACCCGGTTTAGGGGCACGAGTGCGTGGGTACGTCCAGCCTACGCCGCAGCATTGGCGGTAGAACGCTGTCTAGGTCGAGTACTATCTAAACAATCTCACGCTAGTATCCAACTCCATAAGGAGACTCGGATAACACTATAAAAATATTAACAACATACTCAATCACAACTACAACACGATAGGAATTTAAAGAAATAAAAGAATACAACACAAGTCTAATAATCATACCTGCAATCAGTAACAACCAATCCCCAAATATCAGAAACAAGTCCACTAAGGTCACAGTCTGAAAAAATATTTTCCAGTCAGGAAGGAGCAAAGTACATCTCTAAATAGCAGTTCTATATAAATGACATAAACTATGTAGCAGTTCTAGATGGAAGTATACCAGATGCATGTATAGGTACGAAAAATGTACAAGGAAAGAAATACTGGAAATACTGTAAGTAAATGCAGGAAAAGAAATAATATGTCAATGAGCAAGAATCCTATGACTAAGTGTGTGAGTACTAGCTTTAACATGTGATCGACTTGGGAACTTGATCAGGCTGGTTACATGTGATTAGCTATGATTCATGGAAGGTCAGGCTAACCGTTGGTTAACTATGATGCATGTAGAGGTCAGGCTAATCACACGTAACAGCTATGAGGCACGGAGATGGTCAGGCCACACCCGACGTGAGATGTGGGGTGAGCTATGATGCATAAAAAGTTGGGTATGATCACATATCTACACTAAAATACTCCCCACCCCCGACTGGTATAGTAGATCCAATCATGGTACGCTATGGCACGGATTCCCTAGGAAGGTAGCAAATCTCCCCGGGAATCAGTGTCTGTACATGCACAAGATAACAAGGAAACAAGTCTTGTATAAGCTACACCATGAATAAGGAATAACATCTCATGACGAGATCCGTGTATACCAATCCGTGTAACCAACGTGTCAAGAACATGGATATTTTCACTAGATACAGTGAACATAGGAGATATCATAAATTAGAAACTAATCAGAGAATGTACTCGCCTTGGGTCCTTAGCTGATAATTATTGATGTCTTGTTCCAGAGTATCTCCTGGGTAAACCAACAGTCCTATAAACATATCACAAGCAAAACCACATTTGCATCAGATGCTACGCTAACACACAGTCTATAAACACTGAAATTGGGACTACTCTAGATATGATACTGGCCACCTAGGATCATTTAGTAGATAGATATATAGGACACATTACCTGTTTTTAATCATTAATACCTACCATATATATATATTTGCAATACAAATATGTATATACCAAATTGAATTTATACCATATATATATATACCAATTAAACATACTTCGTTCGTATATATATATATATATATATATATATATATATATATATATATATATATATATATATATATATATATATATATACATACATACATACTAGTTGAACCATACGTATACTCATATATATGCAAAAGTACATTTTTAGAATATACATATATATATTGTCAACATCATTAGTATGGTTGTAAACCACGTCAAGAATTACCTCAATTCCAGTATCATGCAAAGCCTTCACCATTTCCTTAAACTCTTGAGAAGCAGCCAAAGGTCCACCACCAGCACTTGCATAGCGGCTCATTGGTGCAAAGAAGTTAATTGTAGAATAGCCCCATGTATTGATCAAGTGATCCCTAGGGTTCGGAAACCTCTGAAATTCAAACTCATCAAATTCGAAAATCGGCAACAGTTCCACGGCATTGATACCCAGTTCAAGCAAATGTGGAATCTTGTCAATAACACCAAGATAGCTCCCACGAATGCTTTCATTCACCCGCTTGATTCATCCACCGTAATTGCGCGTACATTCATTTCATATAGGACAAGATCTGCCTCAGCTATGTTTGGTAGCTTGTAATTATCCCCCCCCCAGTCAAAAGGCAAGGTATCGAAGTCATAAGTTCCGAGAAACCTAGACATCTTCTCTGTAGTATTTCCAAATAAGTTGCGGCCAGCAACTAGTTTTGCATAAGGATCAAGAAGGATGCTGCTGCTATCAAATCGATGGCCTTGCTCCCATTCATTTGGACCACTAATACGATAGCCGTAAAGAACACCAGCATGGGGCAACCCCTCAACACAGATATGCCATATGTCTCCAGTCTTGTTCTTGTGAGGATCCAATGTGACTTCAATCATGCCAGCAACTAGTTTTTCACTCCTCTCTGGAATAGAAAAACAAAGAGTGACTGAAGAAGCATGCTGTGAATATATAGAAAAATTAATTCCAGCTTCAATCTGTGATGCTCCAAGTGGGAAAGCATTGCCAGGAGAGTATTTCATTGGAACGTCAACTTCCAATTCTCCAGAGCTCTTTTCCTGTAACTCACTTCTTTTTGCATGTTGATCATAAACTTCTTCACTATTACACTCAATTATATCATTTTGTCTGGCCTTGACAAACATCTTTTGCCATCTGGATGCACTTGTACCTTTACTTGATCCCACTCGAAGAAAAGAGGAAGAATCGACTCTGGCTCTGGTGGTGGAAACGAAGGAGAAGAAGTTAGAATTATTGATTACTTGCACCGGACTGAGAAGTGATTCCATGAAGAGGGAGGGAGAAAATAAAAATGACCGAGAGTTGGATCGGCGGATGGGATGTTTTATACGGGTTGGTCTCTGGTTCCCGTCACCGGCCTCCTCATTCCCGTCTTCCACCAGCCGGTTGTAGATGGCGGTCCTGACATCGCACGAGGACGCGGCCGCCGCCGGCCTCGGTGGGGGACGAGCTCGGAGCGGGAAGCTCGGAGATGCAGTCAGCGGCTCGGGGGCTCAGGGAGATGACTGGGATCGGAGCTGACCGGATCGTCGGCCCGGAAGGGGTTGGCTAAGGGAGGAGTTTGGAGAGTAGAGGGAGGCCGGACTGAATACAGGGACAGCAGTGATGAACAGTGTCCCCCCACTCCCCCTTTATTTCAAAAACAAATAATAAAAGGAGAAGAAGAAGGAAGAAGAAGAAGAAGAGAAAAGAAGAGAAGAGAAGTGGAGAAAAATTAGAATGAGGAGGCTACGATTGTGGAGGCTTGAGGGAGAATGTGGGGGCTTGTTTTGGGGATTAGGGTTGATGTGACATAACATTAAATAGGGAGAGAGGGTGTGTGAAATCAAGGGTGGTTGTTGACCCCCTTTAAATGAGTGGTCAAGATTGGTCATGAAGAAATGTTCATGTGGGGATGAGGGTGATGATTAAAAATATTAGGGATTCCTCATTGGTTTAAAAAAATAGGTGTTGACACCAAAAATGCAAATTTGCAAATTGGCCCCTTAAATTTGGGTATTTGCACAGACGCATGAAATGACAAAAATTTGGCAGGCGATTCGCTGTCCGGTGTTTTGTAGGGTCAGGGGGCGCTGTATGTTTGGTATGGGCTCTCAATTAGCAGGGCACTGGAATTAATTTGGGATTTTCAGGATCGGTTAAAATGGTATCCTCAATTTAAATAGAAAATAAATGCAAGTTGTGTTCTAAAATTAATTAGGAGTACCTGGGGCCAAAATCAAGTCAGGTCATCAATACCAGTAATGAAGAAGACTCAGAACAGAATATTACCCTAATTTGGGCCGCATGAAAAATAGGTCAAGATTGCCTCCAATTTTTTATTGGAACGCCCAACGATACAAAAATAGGAATTTAATAAATAAACGTCCGCGACAATTTTTGTGCGGCTAGAAATAATGCACAGAGAGCACAATTATGAGCTGCAAAAATAGCAGAATGGAAGGCGGGCATGTCTAGGACACGATTGCAAAATTTGTTGGAAGACAAGGGTCAGGGTAGCGCTCCAAATATCGAAGCAAAGGTAATGCGAAAATAATTAAATAAATTACGGTAATTTATTACAATCTCTAATAAATAAATTATAAATAAAACAATTAATTACATAATTCCATAATTTGGACAGGTTTTCATCTACTGGGCTTCTAGGTCAAGTCTGCTAGCTCAAAACAAATGAACACTGTATATAATTATATTTAATTACCCATCTCACATAATTATTTAAACTAAATATACTATCATGCAATTTATTTAATTGAAACTACCATAATATTAAATATTGTAAAAAGTCGAAAATACCCCTGTTTTCAGAATGTGGTAGTGACAACCAGCTCGATGGCCAACGACGGACTCTATCACCGATTTTCGCCAGCTGAAGCCCCTTACCTTCTCAGGCAAGAAAGAGCCCATAGAAGTTCATGAGTGGCTCACCAATACTCAACATCAATTAGAAGCAGCTAAGCTTCCAAGGGAACGTTGGATGACTGTCGTCAGAATACAATTGACGGACAATGCACATCACTGGTGGCTATCTGAGGAGAGACGGCTCGGACCAGACCGAGTCACTTGGGAGGAGTTCTCTAGACTCTTTCAAGAGATGTACATTCCAGCTATCGCTCGATCAGAACTGCGGGACAAGTTCAATCGCCTCATTCAGGATACTATGACGGTGGAAGAGTACAACGCAGAATTCATTCGTCTGAGTCGCTTTGCCCCTACCTTAATCCCGACAGAAGAAGAAAAGGCTGAGAAGTTCTTTGATGGGCTAAACTTTGAGCTACAAAGAATGATCGGATCTATCGCACCTACTTCGTATACGGACGTCCTTGCTGTAGCTCGACGTATGGAGCATGTCACCAGGCGAGAGTCCAACCTGAAGAGGCCTTCCACATCAGCACTAGCCAGAGCACCGAATGGAGAAGCTGCCAAGAAACCTTATCTGCATCAAGCACCACAGGGAGCTGTATCCAAATCCTTAACTCTTCCTACTTGTTACTACTGCGGCAAGATAGGCCATGTTGAGAAGGAGTGTAGACGTAAATTCGGACTATGCTTAGGTTGCGGATCCAGACAGCATGCAGTGAGGGACTGCCCTGAGCGTAGAGAATGAGCACCAAGAGCAAACCAACAAGCTCTACCAGCACCAGGAGGGTATCAACCAAGGCCACCCTTGGTACCTCAAGCAGCACCTTTCTAGCAGGCCCAGCAACAGCAGAAGGCACCACCTCAAGGACGCGGACAAGCTTTCGCGATGACTTTGGGAGACGTGCAGAATCATGGAGTAGTTAATGCGCGTAAGTTTTGTAGTTTTCTGTTTCTAGTATTGTTTTAGTTCGTGCCCGTTGGTTCGTGACCTTAGACTTAACCTGATAGTTTTAACTTGCTAATAATTGATAACCTAGTATATTTTTATAAAGGATAAACTGGTTTTCTAAAAACTGTAATTTTCTATATTTTCTTCATTCGGAAAATTTTATAACTTTTAATTCTTAAGGAAATAATTTTTCCCTATGTGTTTTAAACCCTCAACCTTGACTCTTCTTAATCGTGATGTGTTTCGAACAATATTTGCAACCGTGTCATCTCTATTGACCGGTTATTCTTTGATTGCGAGGACACAATTCTCTTAAGGGGGGGTAGATTATAAACCCCCTGATTTTCAAAAATTTTTAAAATTTATTTCTCATATTTTTTTGGAATTTTCTGTAATTAAAATATAGGTATTTTGTATTTAAATGATGTTAAATAATATTAAAATATTATAAAAATAATATTTTCTAGTATAAAATAAAAAATTAGACATAGGGTAATTTTTCGGGAATTTATTGGACCCTGGAAGCATTTTTAAAGACCTAAAAACCAAATTATAATTAAACCAAAATCAACCCTGAAATAAACCCGGTTCAATTGAACCAAACCAACCCAAACCGGACCGGTTTAACAAACCCAACCCAAATCCTTATTGGGTCAGATTCGGGCCTAAAACCCAAACCCGACCCACTAACCCGACCCGCATTTATAGCCTTAGCGGATCGGGCCGGATCCGCCGCCCGACCCGACCCAGCTCCGCCTAACCGACCCGCTAGCTACAGTGCCCCAACCCCTCTCTCTTCCCCGACCCCTCGTCTCCCCGTCGCCGGTCGTTACGCCGCTGGCCGCCGCTTCGCGTCCCTGCCTCTCCGCTTAAGCTCCCCGCAACCGCCAGCCCCTCCTCTACCTCTCTCCCGCACCGGCCGCCCGTCCGCCTCCTTCCCTCGCCTATAAAACCTCACGTCCGGCGAGCCCCACAACCATTTTTCCCCTCTCCTCCGTCGCCTGTCCCCCTCCGTCGTCGACCCAGCCGCCTCCTCCTCCTGCTCTCCTCCGCCAGCGCTGTAAACCCCCTGATTTTTCAAAATTTTAAAAACTGGATTTTTCACAATTTTCTGGAATTTTCTGGGAATTTTCTGTAATTTAAAAACAGGGTTTTAATTTTTAAATGATTTTTAATTGATATTAAACAATATTAAAACATTATAGAAATAATATTTTTTGGTGTAAAATGAAAAACTGGACTTAGGGCAATTTTTTGGAATTTATCGGGCCCCGGACCTATTTTTAAATGCCTAAAAAGTATTTTATTATTTATTTAATTAATTAACTGATAATTAATTATTATTTATTATTATTAATAATTTTATTATTTTTTTTTTATTTTTTTTTTCGGCCCGCGGCCCGTTGGGCCCGGCCCAGCCCAACCCGGCCCAGAACCCGCCCAGCGGGTCGGGTCAGATCCGCCGCCACCCGACCCGCCGCCCGTACCCGCTCCCCCGCTCGCCCCACGAACCCACGCCCCGCGCCGCTTCCGCCGGCCGCGCTGCCCGCCGCTCCGCGCTGCCCGCCACTCCGCCCGGCCCTCACCCCCACGATCTCCCCTCCACCGCCTTCCCCGCCACGACCTCCACCGCGCTGCCAGCCCCTCACCCCCGACCGGCCCCTATAAAAACCCTCCCACGTCAGCCCTCTCCGACCTCCACCACCGCCCGTCGACGCCACCGGACCGCTCCGCCTCGCCGCTGCGCCCTCCGTCGACCACCGCCCGTAGCGCTCCGCCCCTCCTTCCTTCTCCGTCGAGCCCAGCCGCAGTCGACAGCAGCCCGCGCCGCCTCCAGCGCCGCCGCCTTCGCCCGAGCGACGCGCCGCCCTCCGCCGCAGATCCGCCGGAGCTCGCCTGAAACCCTAACCCTAACCCTAAATTGAATCCCCTGTGTACGACACGAGTCGGACACGTGTCGGACACGATTTTGACCCCGGTTTCTCGGGTCCCTTCAGGTGCGTGTAACTTTTTGCTCGTAGCTCCGTTTTCGATTCCGCAAATTGCGTTGCGAAGCCTGTATGACCCTCTCGGTGTTCGGATAAACCGTTCGGGGCATCGCGTCCTGTGGTGATCGCACACCGCGATCCAAAAACAGGAAAAACCCAGACCCCGATTCACCCCGAAACTGAGTACGTCCCGCCAAACGGGACGACTTGGTCGCGTGCGGTCTTCACAGATACGTGCGCCTCGTCGATACGGACGTGTGGGATTTCGCGGAAGCTGATTTGGGTGTGCGTGCACACCGAAATCAACGCGTATCCGCGGACATCGCCCCGTATCCGTCTTTTCTGCAATTCGACCTAACTTTGTGTACACACGTCGGATTGAAACAAAACTTGTGCCATCGGACTCGTAGCGATACGCTGGTCCTGTGGGTCAAGTTTGGTTCAATTCTGAAAACGTTGACGAAATCGCGTGTCGTGGGCCCCACAGGCCCCGCTCGACGGGCGATTTTGTGAACGGCTCATCGGAATTCAATTCTGAAAGTTCTGTTGGGTTCGTATCAGCGTTTCTGACCTGTTGACACTAAGTTTGGTGAATTTGGAGACCATTGACCCTGACGCGTTTTTCAGTGCAAAGCGGGCCCACCGGTGGACCCCGTTTTGGCCCGAAACTGCCGTTTCTGCCCTTGTCTCCAAATTGGACCCAAGGACAGGCGTTTCTAGCTGATTGATATTTTCTGGATCTGATGGTGATGTTTGTTTCAGCAACCGGAGTACCGCCTGCAATTCCCGCCGAAGTCAGAACCGCAATTGGAACAGGAACCACAGGCAAGTGTACCTTGCCTAATCCTGCAGCTTGCTACTTATTTTCCTTGACTTGTTTATACATTAGTGGGCAAGTAAAGCTTGCCAAATCTCAGTAATTCTTGACATAGTATTTTAATGGATTTCTTGTGGAATTAAATATAAACTTGTTTTAACTGTTAAAACCTAGGACCGAGTGGCGTACTTAGCGTCCGATTACCAGTCGGGTGCCAACTCCGTACGCGGAGTTGTGTAACATCACATAGGCATGGTTATCGAGACCCGATAATTCTCGTACTTGTCCTATCAAGTACACCAGAACCCAGGACACTTGACACTATTTCATGAGACAGAGTCTTCCTGAGACATTCAAGGTCATTCTGTATAGAATGCATGGTTATGACATAGACTTTACATTCTTAGACATTTGATTCATAGCTATCAGACTTGCTGCATTAGTTATAATCGTGCGTGACATGGACATGAGGCATCGTGGACATGAGACGTGAGATTACATTGGGTGGGAGAGACACACAGACTACAGGCTGATATTATATATAAAACATAGTATATAACATAGTGTAGTTCATAGTTATTGCCGCTACCGGCTCCCCGACACAGAGCTTGTAGTGGCTTCAGCCTGAGTTCTAGTGCTGCTCTCATATTGCATATCACTTAGCTGGTTACATAGCTTACCCTCTTGTTTAATTAACTGCTGCAATGTATTTATTTTGGCTTGTATTTTCTGTACCTTGCTGTCCCCTGAGGACCTGGATCCGGATTATGTCCCCAGGTACAGTTGAAGAGAATTACCTAGAGGTGTACGGTACCGGAGCACTCCTTGGAGCAGAACAAGGAACAGAGGACGAAGTAGTGGCCGAAGACTTCTCCTGAGCACTGGCTACATATTCACAGTATTTCCATTTCAGTATTTTATTTCCTGTCTGTTTCCTTAAATGTAACAGAATATTTCTCGGATTTGTTTCCCGAGATAACCTTATTTCATATTGCATACTTATTTCCATTTCATTATTTCTGGCGTTTAATCTGTGTTTACCCTGTGGATGAGATTAGAAATACCTGAGACTTGTAACATATTACTGCTAGACTGCAGCTTAAGCATGCCCTGATGGATCCATTAAATTGGGTTGTCCATCGGTGCGTGCTGCTGGCCATTGCTCACGTGCTCAGTCCCTCGTCATTTTGGGACTGGGGCGTGACATGGTTTTTGTGGTGGCCCATGCAGGTCTACGACTAAATTGTTCGGTTTCAACTTAGGGACCGAACAGGCCTGCAATAAGATAGGATAAGTTTTTAGGATCTCATCCACTTGCTTGAATCGTTTTTGATATCTGTATCGCATTCGAATTAATTTATTGACTTGCATCTTGCCTTGATTCCTGTACGCCTCTTAGTGGGTATTTTTTGATACAGGAAAATGGACCCACAAGAATGCAACGAGACTCCCGTCGGAACACCCCAAGCTACAGGTGTCACCTATGACGACGAAGTGACACCAGTCGAAGAAGTTCCACCAACTCAACAGAGCCAGCAGGCAGGTCAACCTACCTCCCGATTCCGACGCGATGATATTCCACCTCCGCCGCAGTTCGTTCCACCAACGCCCGTACTCCCACCAGGACAGCCAATTGACGGGCAGCAGATATTTCAAATGATCTACGCGATGATGCAAGCTCAGCAACAAGTCCAACACGAGGCTCAGCGTCGCGAAGCTAACTTCTGGAGGGACAGCATCGTAACTGTACAGGAGCAGGCCAACCTACCAGCTCGACGGCCATCTACAGGCTCTATCACTGACTTCCGCCAACTGAAGCCTCGCACTTTCTCCGGCAAGGAAGAGCCCACAGAAGTTCACGAGTGGCTCACCAACATACGGCATCAACTTGAAGCAGCCGAGCTCCCCCGGGAACGATGGATGACGGCCGTCCGAATGCAATTGACAGGCAACGCGCACCACTGGTGGTTGTCTGAGGAGACGCGACTCGGACCAGACCGAGTCACTTGGGAGGAGTTCTCCAGACTCTTCCAAGAGATGTACATTCCGGCTATCGCACGATCCGAACTGCGGGACAAATTCAACCGTCTCACTCAGGACTCTATGACAGTGGAAGAGTACAACGCGGAATTTATTCGTCTGAGCCGCTTCGCCCCAACCCTGATCCCGACGGAGGAAGAGAAGGCCGAGAAATTCTTCGACGGACTGAACATTGAGCTGCAGAAACTCATCGGATCCGTCGCACCTACCTCCTACTCGGATGTTCTCGCTGCAGCCCGACGCATGGAACGCGTCACCAAGAGAGAGTCTCGCCTTAAGCGGCCAATCACCTCAACACCAGACAGAGCACCACCGGAAGAATCTGCAAAGAGAACTCACACGAACCAGCCACCTAGGGCAGCTTCGCAGACCCTTCCTACCTGTCACTACTGCGGCAAGATAGGCCATGTCGAGAAGGACTGCAGACGCAAGTTAGGGTTATGCTTGATTTGCGGGACCAATCAACACATAGCCAAGGACTGTCCTCAGCATCGAGATGGAGCACGAAGGGCAAACCAACCAGCTCTACCAGCACCGAGGCCACCTCTGGCACCTCAAGCAGCACTCTTCCAGCAAGCCCAGTAGCAGCAGAGGAATCCACCTCAAGGACGCGGACAAGCTTATGCGCTGACTGTGCAGGACGCTGATGCGAGTAAGTGATTCGTAGTTATCCGTTTCTAGTCTTGTTGTAGTTCGTGCCTAGTGGTTCGTGACCTCAGCCCCAACCTAGTAAATTGCAACTTGTTAATAATAACCTGGTTTTCATAAAAGTTATAATTTTAACTAGATTTTCCTGGAAGTGCATAACTTTCATTATTAGGGAAACGGTATTTCCCTGAAATATCTTGTGATGTGGTTTCAAACGATGCTTGCGACCACGTCATCTCTATTGACCGGTTATTCTTTGATTGCGAGGACGCAATCCTCTTAAGGGGGGTAGATTGTAAACCCCCTGATTTTTCAAAATTTTAAAAACTGGATTTTTCATAATTTTCTGGAATTTTCTGGGATTTTTCTGTAATTTAAAAACAGGGTTTTAATTTTTAAATGATTTTTAATTGATATTAAACAATATTAAAACATTATGGAAATAATATTTTTGGGTGTAAAATGAAAAACTGGACTTAGGGCAATTTTTCTAGAATTTATCGGGCCCCGGACCTATTTTTAAATGCCTAAAAAGTATTTTATTATTTATTTAATTAATTAACTGATAATTAATTATTATTTATTATTATTAATAATTTTATTTTTTATTTTTTATTTTATTTTCGGCCCGCGGCCCGTTGGGCCCGGCCCAGCCCAACCCGGCCCAGAACCCGCCCAGCGGGTCGGGTCGGATCCGCCGCCACCCGACCCGCCGCCCGTACCCGCTCCCCCGCTCGCCCCACGAACCCACGCCCCGCGCCGCTTCCGCCGGCCGCGCTGCCCGCCGCTCCGCCCGGCCCTCACCCCCACGATCTCCCCTCCACCGCCTTCCCCGCCATGACCTCCACCGTGCTGCCAGCCCCTCACCCCCGACCGGCCCCTATAAAAACCCTCCCCCGTCAGCCCTCTCCGACCTCCACCACCACCCCTCGACGCCACCGGACCGCTCCGCCTCGCCGTTGCGCCCTCCGTCGACCACCGCCCGCAGCGCTCCGCCCCTCCTTCCTTCTCCGTCGAGCCCAGCCGCAGTAGACAGCAGCCCGCGCCGCCTCCAGCGCCGCCGCCTCCGCCCGAGCGACGTGCCGCCCTCCGCCGCAGCTCCCCCGGCCGGCCTCCCCCGCCCTGGGCCGCCGCAGAGCCGCCGGAGCTCGCCTGAAACCCTAACCCTAACCCTAAATTGAATCCCCTTTGTCCGACACGAGTCGGACACGTGTCGGACACGATTTTGACCCCGGTTTCTCGGGTCCCTTCAGGTGCGTGTAACTTTTTGCTTGTAGCTCCGTTTTCGATTCCGCAAATTGCGTTGCGAAGCCTGTATGACCCTCTCGGTGTCCGGACAAACCGTTCGGGGCATCGCGTCCTGTGGTGATCGCACACCACGATCCAAAAACAGGAAAAACCCAGACCCCGATTCACCCCGGATCTGAGTACGTCCCGCCAAACGGGACGACTTGGTCGCGTGCGGTCTTCACAGATACGTGCGCCTCGTCGATACGGACGTGTGGGATTTCGCAAAAGCTGATTTGGGTGTGCGTGCACACCGAAATCAACGCGTATCCGCGAACATCGCCCCGTATCCGTCTTTTCTGCAATTCGACCTAACTTTGTGTACACAGGTCGGATTGAAACAAAACTTGTGCCATCGGACTCGTAGCGATACGCTGGTCCTGTGGGTCAAGTTTGGTTCGATTCTGAGAACGTTGACGAAATCGCGTGTCGTGGGCCCCACAGGCCCCGCTCGACGGACGATTTTGTGAACGGCTCATCGGAATTCAATTCTGAAAGTTCCGTTGGGTTCGTATC
The DNA here is from genome assembly GCA_036927795.1 of Iris macrosiphon. Taxonomy (NCBI): domain Eukaryota; kingdom Viridiplantae; phylum Streptophyta; class Magnoliopsida; order Asparagales; family Iridaceae; genus Iris; species Iris macrosiphon. The sequence continues at coordinate 137,162,957 of JAYESA010000018.1, read as the reverse complement.
AGCGTTTCTGACCTGTTGACACTAAGTTTGGTGAATTTGGAGACCATTGACCCTGACGCGTTTTTCGGTGCAAAGCGGGCCCACCGGTGGACCCCGTTTTGGCCCGAAACTGTCGTTTCTGTCCTTGTCTCCAAATTGGACCCAAGGACAGGCGTTTCTAGCTGATTGATATTTTCTGGATCTGATGGTGATGTTTGTTTCAGCAACCGGAGTACCGCCTGTAATTCCCGCCGAAGTCAGAACCGCAATTGGAACAGGAACCACAAGCAAGTGTACCTTGCCAAATCCTGCAGCTTGCTACTTATTTTCCTTGACTTGTTTATACATTAGTGGGCAAGTAAAGCTTGCCAAATCTCAGTAATTCTTGACATAGTATTTTAATGGATTTCTTGTGGAATTAAATATAAACTTGTTTTAACTGTTAAAACCTAGGACCGAGTGGCGTACTTAGCGTCCGATTACCAGTCGGGTGCCAACTCCGTACGCGGAGTTGTGTAACGTCACATAGGCATGGTTATCGAGACCCGATAATTCTCGTACTTGTCCTATCAAGTATACCAGAACCCAGGACACTTGACACTATTTCATGAGACAGAGTCTTCCTGAGACATTCAAGGTCATTCTGTATAGAATGCATGGTTATGACATAGACTTTACATTCTTAGACATTTGATTCATAGCTATCAGACTTGCTGCATTAGTTATAATCGTGCGTGACATGGACATGAGGCATCGTGGACATGAGACGTGAGATTACATTGGGTGGGGAGAGACACACAGACTACAGGCTGATATTATATATAAAACATAGTATATAATATAGTGTAGTTCATAGTTATTGCCGCTACCGGCTCCCCGACACAGAGCTTGTAGTGGCTTCAGCCTGAGTTCTAGTGCTGCTCTCATATTGCATATCACTTAGCTGGTTACATAGCTTACCCTCTTGTTTAATTAACTGCTGCAATGTATTTATTTTGGCTTGTATTTTCTGTACCTTGCTGTCCCCTGAGGACCTGGATCCGGATTATGTCCCCAGGTACAGTTGAAGAGAATTACCCAGAGGTGTACGGTACCGGAGCACTCCTTGGAGCAAAACAAGGAACAGAGGACGAAGTAGTGGCCGAAGACTTCTCCTGAGCACTGGCTACATATTCACAGTATTTCTATTTCAGTATTTTATTTCCTGTCTGTTTCCTTAAATGTAACAGAATATTTCTCGGATTTGTTTCCCGAGATAACCTTATTTCATATTGCATACTTATTTCCATTTCATTATTTCTGGCGTTTAATCTGTGTTTACCCTGTGGATGAGATTAGAAATACCTGAGACTTGTAACATATTACTGCTAGACTACAGCTTAAGCATGCCCTGATGGATCCATTAAATTGGGTTGTCCATCGGTGCGTGCTGCTGGCCATTGCTCACGTGCTCAGTCCCTCGTCATTTTGGGACTGGGGCGTGACAAGCGCAGCCCGACCTCGCCGCCAGAGCCCCGGCCGCCGTGCCTAGCCGCCTCCGGCGAAGTCCCCGGCCGCAGCGTGCCCTAATCCTAGAACAGGGTGAACAGTGCCGTGTCCATTGTGTCGTGTCGTGTCGAGACGCCTTGCGGACACGAGAATCTCGATTTTTCGGAGCCCTGTATAGGTAACCCATTCTCTCTCCTCGTTGCTCCATTTTTTGTTCCCTCAGTTGTGATGCGTAGGCTGCATGACTCTCTCGATGCCCGTACAACCCGCTCGGTGTATCGCGTCCTGTGGCGATCGCGAACAGCGATCCAGAAACAGGAAAAACAATACCCCATTTCCCCCGGAACTGAGTGTGCTCCACCAAACGGGACGACTTGGTCGTGTGCGGTCTTCACCGAAGCATGTGCGCCGTTGATACGGATGTGGAGGATTTCGCAGAAGTTGATTTGGATGTGCGTGCACACCGAAATCAACGCGTATCCGCCGTCAACGCTCCGTATCCGCCTGTTCTGAATCTCGCTGTAACTTGGTGTATACACGTCAGATCGAAACGAAACTTGCGCCATCGGACTCGTAGCAATACGATGGTCCTGTGACCCAAGTTTGGTTCAATTCTGAGAACGTTGACAAAATTGCGTATCGTGGGTCCCGCGGCTCCACTTGACGAGCGATTTTGTGATCGGCTCATCGGAATCCAATTCTGGAACTTTCGTTGGGTTCGTATCATCGTTTTGGACTTGTTGACACTAAGTTTGACAGATTTTAAGACCTTTGTTCCTAACACATTTTTTGGTGCAAAGTGGCCCACATGTGGACCCCGCTTTGACCAGAAACTGTCATTTTTGCCCCTGTGTCCAAATTAGACTCAAGGACAGGCGTTTCTAGCTATTTAATATTTTCTAAATCTGATGATGATGTTTATTTCAGCAACCGGAGAACTGCCTGCAAATCCTGCTGCTACCAGAGCTACAGTTGGAGCCAGAACCACAGGCAAGTGTACCTTGCAAAATCCTGCAGCTTTGTTACTTATTTCCTTGACTTATTTATTAATTATTGTACATGCTTAACCTAGGACCGTGTGACTTTACTTAGCGTCCGATTAATAGTCGGGTGCCAACACTGTACGCAGAGTTGTGTAATGTCACCTAGAGATGGATATCGTGACCCTTTACATTCTTGTACTTGCCATATTAAGTACGTTATACCTAGGACACCTGACACAAATCATGAGACAGAATCTTCCTGAAACATTCAATGTAATTCTGTATAGGATACAGGTTTATGACATATACATTTTTACATGCTTAGATGTTATTATATGACTTGTTGCATTAGTTTTGATCGTGCGTGACATGTACATTGTAAACTGTGACGTGAGATTACATTGGGTAGGGAGAGATTTACCATACAAAAGGCTGATTATATATATATAATACTTTAATGAAAGTGCCTTAGAATCTGACACAGAGCTTTGGTACCGTACTGGCCCTTCGAGAAAATACTGCTACGGGTTTCTCCGACACTGATCCTGTAGTAGTCTCAGCCCGAGTATGACTAAAACTCTCACTTGCATATCACTTAGCTGGTTATATATTTACCCTATTGATTCATTTATTGCTGCACTGTATTTATTTTGGCATGAGTTATCTTGTACCTTGCTATATCCCCTGAGGACCTGGATCTGGATTATGTCCCCAGGATTAGCAGAGGATATCTATCCTGAGGTGTTCGTGTCACGACTCGCACCCAGAAATTCGGGCACGAGTGCGTGGGTACGTCCAGCCTACGCCGCAGAGTCGGCGGTAGTACGCTGTCTAGGTCAATTCCAGATTTACTAAACTAGCTCATTCATAATTAACATAGGCAAGATAATAATGAGAACAGAAACTTAAGATTGCAATTGAAATAAATGCGACAACAGATTCAAATGTTTAGTACAGAAATCAGAATGAAATCGGGGACAAACCCGATTACTAAGATAAAGAGCAAATAAATAAAATAGCTACTGCTATCTACTCTGCAGCAGGGGTCTCCTGGGTGGGATCTGGCTCCTCATAAGTATCATCTGTACCCTCATAGGGACCATAATATGTAGGGGCAAGGTCCTCATCATCGTCTAAATCAACAGATCCAGTCAGGAAAGGAGCAAAGTACACAGTGCACAACAAGATTAAACTAAATATTTATGACAATTAAAATGAATATCAGGTTGAGAAACTGCATAAAAGAACATCAATATCTCAGAGTTAATGTTGTAAACAGGAATATGAGAAAACAGAAATAAATAAGACAGGAAGTGAACTACAACAGTCAGCAAGAAATATAACATGACCAGAAACTATCTGTGTGAACTTGTGTTTGTTTTTAGAATACATAGTTGGCATATAGGGGTTTATAAGGCTAATTCGGCCATCATAAACGGCTATTAAATAGGGGAAATCGAGATCCGGCTGAGGTACAGTCGTGTACCAACAGCTATTAAACATGGCAGGGGAAAGGGTAAACTACATGCCTTCTAGTATTCTTCCACCCGACATAAAAAATAAGACATGAACTCCAATATTCAAGACATGAAATCCTGCATTTCTAACACTAGGTATAATCATTAAGGGTACTAGTAAGGCAGGGAATTAATTATCACAATATAAAGATTTAACTTGAAGTGCAGGTACTTGCCTGTTGTTTGGATTTGATTAATTTGGTTCTTGGGGAAATTTCCAGAGATGAGTCCAAAAGCTGAAATAGACATTACCATCACGCTCAGAAGATGTCAAATAGCTAGAAATGCCTGTCCTTGGGTCCAATTTGGAGACAAGGGCAAAAACGACAGTTTCGGGTCAAAACGGGATCCACCGGTGGGCCCGCTTTGCACCAAAAAATGTGTCCGGGTTAACGGTCTCCAAATTCACCAAACTTAGTGTCAACAGGTCAGGAACGCTGATACGAACCCAACGGAACTTCCAGATTTGGATTCCGATGAGCCGAACACAAAATTGCCCGTCGAGCTGGGCCTGTGGGGCCCACGACACGCGATTTCGTCAACGTTCTCAGAATTGAACCAAACTTGAACCACAGGACCAGCGTATCGCTACGAGTCCGATGGTGCAAGTTTCGTCTCGATCTGACGAGTGTACAAGAAGTTAGGGCAAAATGCCGAAAAGTCGGATACGGGGCGATGTCCGCGGATACGCGTTGATTCCGGTGTGCACGCACACCCGAATCAGCTTTCACGAAATCTCACATGTCCGTATCGACGACGCGCACGTATCTGTGAAGACCGCAGGCGACCAAGTCGTCCCGTTTGGCGGAGCGCACTCAGTTCCGGGGTGAAACAGGGTCTGGTTTTTCCTGTTTTTGGATCGCTGTGTGCGATCACCACAGGACGCGATGCCCCGAACGGTTTATCCGGGCACCGAGAGGGTCATACAGGCTTCGTAACGCAATTTACAGAATCGAAAACGGAGCTACGAGCAAAAAGTTACACGCACCTGAAGGGGACCCGAAAACCGGGGTTGAACCGTGTCCGACACGTGTCCGACTCGTGTCCGAGTCCAAAATTAGGGCTAGGGTTAGGTCTGGGAGCTGTGGAGGCCGGCCGGAGGCTGAGGCGGCGCTGGCTGGCCGGGGGCGGCGGCACGGCGGCGGAGGGAGGTCGGGGTCGACGTCGCAGGGGCTCGGGATGCGGCGGCGCCGGCAGCGGGTCGCTGGAGGTGGCTCGGGCAGCGGGTCTGAGAGAAGAAGGAGGAGGAGAAGGGCTGGTGGTCGCCGGGGCAGCGGAGGGGACTTGCTGGGCGGCCGGGGCGAGTGGGTGGTGGTTCGCCGGCTGGAGGGTGGCCGGAAAAGTGGATCTAGGGTTTCGGGTTAGGGGAAGAAGGAGGAAGAGGGAGGAAATATATAGGGGAGCCGAGGAGGCCGAGGTGGCCGGCAATGGCGGATCGGGAGAGATCGTGCCGCGCGGGGCGCGGGGCTGACGCGGACTCCGGCGACATGGCCGGAGCCGTCGCCGGGAAAAGTGGGGACGGAGTCGTGGGGGAACCGGGTCAGTGGCGGGTAGGAGGCGGCGGGTCGGGTCCGGGCAGACCCGCCCGACCCGCAAGGGAACGGGCTGGGCTTCGGCCCACTGGGCCGGGCCGGCCCAGAAAAAAATATAAAAAAAATAATATTATAAATAATATTAATAATAATAATAATAAATAGTTAAATTAATAAATAATTAATTAAAATAGTTTTTAGGCATTTAAAAATAGGTCTGAGGCCCAAAAAAATCCAGAAAAATTACCCTAAGTCCAGTTTTTTATTTTACACCCAAAAATGTTATTTTCATGATATTTTAATATTATTTATTAAAAATTAAAAATTATTTATTAATTAAAACCTTGATTTTAATTTCAGAAAATTCTCAGAAAATTCCAGAAAATTAGGAAAAATCCAAGATTTAATAATTTGAAAATTCTGGGGGTTTACAACATACCCAACTTATAAAAATTTCGTCCTCGAAATTTAAGAATAACAAAGGCACGAAAGAAAAAGGCCGAGAATTAAAATATACCTCAGGGTTCAAAAAGATAAGGGTAGCGCTCTCTAATCTCGTCTTCTCGCTCCCAGGTGGATTCGCCGGGAGAATGGTGCTTCCAAGCTACGCGAACCAGGGAAATAACCTGGTTCCGTAGAACTTTCTCCGATCGATCCAGTATCTCCACGGGTTGCTCTTGGTAAGTCAGACTTGGGCCTACTTCGAGCTCTGAGTGATCCAAAATGTGGCTGGGGTCTGACACGTACTTTCTCAGCTGCGACACGTGGAAGACGTTATGGACTCCATCCAGAGAGGGTGGCAATGCCAGTCGGTATGCCACTTCTCCGATTTTCTCCTGAATGCCAAAAGGTCCAATAAATCTTGGGCTGAGTTTTCCACTCCTTCCGAACCTAATGGTGCCACGTGTCGGGGAAATCTTCAAGAATACCAGCTCTCCAACCTTTAACAAAGTCATAATCAAGTCTTAGTTCCATAATCAAAATGTTTAAATTGACTTAAATTTCATAAATTTAATTACCTCAAATTCCAAGGGCCTTCGGCGGCTATTTGCCCAATGTCGTTGCCTGTCTTGAGCCACTCGAAGTCTGTCCCTTATTTGCTTTACCTTCTCAGTTGAATCGATCACCATCTCTGGTCCCAGCAGGACTCTTTCTCTAACGTCGTCCCATGATAGCGGGGTACGACATCTTCGTCCATACAGAGCTTCAAATGGAGTCATCTCAATACTTGCTTGGTAACTGTTATTATAAGAGAACTCCACAAGATGTAGGTAGTCTTCCCAGGATCCTCCAAAATCTAGAACACATGTACAGAGCATATCTTTAAGTGTCTGGATTGTACGTTCTGATTGTCCATCTGTTTGGGGATGATAAGCTATGCTGAATTTGAGTTGAGTCCCCAAGCTGGCTTGTAAGCTCTTCCAGAAGTGAGAGGTGAATCTTGAATCTCGGTCGGAGATAATACTTACTGGAACTCCATGCAGCCTGACAATGTGTCTGATATATAAATCTGCCAGCTTCTCTGTAGATAGCCCTACTTTGAAGGGTAGAAAATGTGCAGACTTGGTCAGTCTATCTACTATCACCCAGATTGCATCCTTTCCACTAGGTGTCCTTGGAAGTCCAGAAACAAAATCCATTGTGATATGTTCCCACTTTCACTCCGGAATGGGTAGGGGTTGAAGCAATCCTCCAGGTCTTTGTCTTTCTGCCTTGACTTGCTGGCACACTAAACAACGAGATACGAACCTGGCTACTTCTCTTTTCATGCCATGCCACCAAACATGCGTCCTCAGGTCCTTGTACATCTTGTTGGCTCCTGGATGTATAGAGTATTACGATCTGTGCGCCTCTTGCATAATTTCTTCTCTTATGTCTCCTTGAGGTACACATAATCTATCGCCATGCCTCAGTGATCCATCTTCATGAATTCTGAAATCTTCCACTAATCCAGCTTGCACTTGTCCTCGAAGGCTTCGCAGGCCTTCGTCTTGAAACTGAGTCTCCTTGATCTTGTCTATTAAAGTAGACTGAATCTGCAAGTTCATCATTTGGCCTTCTTTTCCTGGGATAATTACTTTAATACCTAAACTTTCCAAGTCCTCTAGCAGGTGTCTGTCCATAGTCAAGTACATCGCCATAGGATATCTGCTTAGAGCATCAGCAACTACATTGGCCTTCCCAGGATGATATTGAAGGGTGATATCAAAGTCTTTCATTAGTTCCAGCCACCTTCTTTGCCTCATGTTCAGCTCTTTCTGAGTGAAGATATATTTTAGACTTTTATGGTCCGTAAATATTTCCACCCTTTCTCCATAAAGATAATGCTTCCATAGCTTAAGAGCAAAAATGACAGCTGCCAATTCTAAATCATGAGTTGGATAGTTTTTTTCATGGGGTCGAAGCTGTCTAGAGGCATATGCTATTACTTTCTTGTTCTGCTCTAATACACAACCTAGATCTTTTCCAGAAGCATCACTATAAATAGCGAAACCTCCGGTTCCAGAAGGTAAGGTCAGAATAGGGGCAGTAGTCAGCCTTTTCTTCAATTCCTCAAAAGAATGCTGACATTCATCAGTCCAGGTGAACTCTTCATCCTTCCTTGTTAATTTTGTCATGGGCTCCGCAATTCTTGCAAAGTCCTTTACAAACTTCCGATAGTAGCCAGCTAGTCCCAGGAAACTTCTAATCTCAGCTACAGAGTCTGGAGTGGGCCAGGATTCTACTGCCGCTATCTTCTTAGGATCTACTGCTATTCCATCTCCAGTCACAACATGTCCCAAGAATTCTACTTTGTCTAGGAAGAAAGCACATTTAGATAATTTTCCATAAAGTTTTTTCTTCCTCAAAGTCTCCAATGCTAACCTCAAATGTTCTTCATGTTCTTCGGGGGTCTTGGAGTAGATCAAAATATCATCAATGAAGACCACTACAAATTTGTCTAGGTATGGCTGGAAAACTCTGTTCATTAAGTTCATAAAAACTGCTGGAGCATTCGTCAACCCGAACGGCATTACTAAGAATTTGTAGTGTCTGTTCCGGGTATTGAAAGCAGTTTTAGGGATGTCTTCCTTTCTCACCCTTACTTGGTGGTAACCAGACCTCAAATCAATCTTTGAAAATACCCGAGCTCCACTCAACTGATCAAATAGGTCATCTATCCTGGGCAGGGGATACTTATTCTTGATTGTTAAGGCATTCAAGGCCCTATAGTCAATACACATTCGGATGTTCCGTCCTTCTTGGGCACAAATAATACTGGAGCTCCCCAAGGTGAGACACTAGACCTAATGAAGCATTTGTCTTCTAGTTCTTTGATTTGCTCATTTAGTTCTATTATCTCCTTCTTGTTGATTCTGTAGAGATTTTGAGATACTGGTGCTGCTCCTGGCACTAAGTCAATAGAGAATTCAACTTCTCGGTCTGGGGGTGAGCCTGGGAGATCCTCAGGGAAGACATCAAGATATTCAGAGATGATGGGTAGTGGCAATTCTTCTGTTACTAGGGCTCCACAAATTTTGTTATTACCCATTTCTCTAGAACCTCTAGCAAATTCAAATTCTGGCTTGTCAGGGGGGCTGAAGATTACACTACCTCTGTTGCAGTCTATAGTGGCATGATGTTGACTTAACCAATCCATACCCAGTATAATATCAAAACTGGGAACTGGCATTACAAGTAGCCTAGCATACAGTTCTCTTCCACACAATATAATAGGATAATTGTTACAGGCATCACTAACCGGGATGATTCCTCCACCGGTAATGATCTTATAACAATTCCTAAGGGGTTTAGTGATTAAGCTATGCTTCATAAGGAAATCTACTGACATGAATGAATGTGAAGCTCCAGAGTCAAATAAAGTAATAGCTGGTATTGAATTTATAAGCACAGAACCTGTGATCACGTCTGTTGTGGCTTCAGCTTCTTCCAGAGTCATTGCATAAGCACGGCCTTGATGCGGTGCACCCCTCTGTTGCTGCTGTTGGTGCTGAGCAAAGCATTGTTGTTGTGTTGGAAGCGGGGGTCCCCTCTGCTGTGCTGCTGGGGGACTGGCCTGGATTGGAGCCTTGGGTGCAGCGGTGCGTCCTTGAGCAGCTGGACAGTCCCTCATTTGATGCGCTGCTGAGCCGCAGTAGAGGCAGGCACCTAGCCTCTTCCTGCAGACTTGCCAAGTATGACCTGGTTTTTGGCAAAAGTTACAAGCAGCAGCTTGTTGGTTCTGTCCTTGAGCCTGGTGTTGGGGTGCTGGAGCTCGAGGGAGAGGACGCTGAGTTTGCTGCGGGGCCCTCTGCTGTTGTTGTTGTTGTTGTTGTTGAAAAGGGCGTTTGTTGGGTCCCGTATTTCCGGTATCTCTCTCCCGTTTCAGTTTATGCCCCATATCTCTCTCAACGCCTTGTGCCACGCTCAGGATTTCTTCATAGGTGCGAGCTCGGCTGATGGTGACAGCAAGGCGAATATCCGGAGATAGCCCCTTCTTGAATCTACGGGCTCTGTCCTCCGGGGTACGAACCATGTACTCCGCAAAGTGGCTTAACCTGCTAAATTCAGCAGTATATTCATCAACAGACATGTTACCTTGTTCCAGTCTCTCGAATTGGCTTTCGAGAGCTTCCCGAGCCACTTCGGGGTAGAATTTCTCCTTGAATAGCCTCTTGAAGTCCTCCCTGGTGAGGTCAGGAGCAGATAGTTGGGGTTCATCTCTGAACCAGGTTCGAGCAATGTCGAATAGTTGCAGGCTTGCGGACTCCACTTTGAGATCATCAGGAACCCGAGCAGTCTTCAAGAGTCTCTCGACATTCTCTATCCACTCATCGGCATAGAGAATGCCCTCAGTTCCGTAGAATTCCAGGGGTCTAAGATTCTTGAAGTCTTTGGCACTCCCTGGCCTCTTGAGTGGCGACTCCTGGGACTTAAGAGCTTCTGAGAGGCTGGTCCACAGAAGTACAGTCTGTTCTTTCTGGGATTCCACTAGTCCCTGGAATACTCCAAGTAGCTGTGCCCCATCCAGAGTAACTGCCGGAACAGATGGAGGCGGCGGGAGTGCAAGAGTCTCGGGCATATTCTGCTCAGCTGGTTCTGATGTGCCTCCTACTGTGTTCCTTGTCTGGACCATTCTGAAAGATTAAGGGATAGGAAGATCAGAATAGAATACTTGGAAATCAAAGGCGATAGGAAAAAATTGAGCAGAAATGATATCAAGATTTGAAATAAGGACCCTATACTGTGAATGAGCTTTTCCTAGAATCCTCAATCTTATTCTATACCCTATCCTAGGGTATTACCCTATTTAAGGATAGGACCTGCATGGGCCACCATAAAAATGTGTCACGACCCACACCCGGAAATTCGGGCACGAGTGCGTGGGTACGTCCAGCCTACGCCGCAGAGTCGGCGGTAGTACGCTGTCTAGGTCAATTCCAGATTTACTAAACTAGCTCATTCATAATTAACATAGGCAAGATAATAATGAGAACAGAAACTTAAGATTGCAATTGAAATAAATGCGACAACAGATTCAAATGTTTAGTACAGAAATCAGAATGAAATCGGGGACAAACCCGATTACTAAGATAAAGAGCAAATAAATAAAATAGCTACTGCTATCTACTCTGCAGCAGGGGTCTCCTGGGTGGGATCTGGCTCCTCATAAGTATCATCTGTACCCTCATAGGGACCATAATATGTAGGGGCAAGGTCCTCATCATCGCCTAAATCAATAGATCCAGTCAGGAAAGGAGCAAAGTACACAGTGCACAACAAGATTAAACTAAATATTTATGACAATTAAAATGAATATCAGGTTGAGAAACTGCATAAAAGAACATCAATATCTCAGAGTTAATGCTGTAAACAGGAATATGAGAAAACAGAAATAAATAAGACAGGAAGTGAACTACAACAGTCAGCAAGAAATATAACATGACCAGAAACTATCTGTGTGAACTTGTGTTTATTTTTAGAATACATAGTTGGCATGTAGGGGTTTATAAGGCTAATCCGGCCGTCATAAATGGCTATTAAATAGGGAAAATCGAGATCCGGCTGAGGTACAGTCGTGTACCAACAGCTATTAAATATGGCAGGGGAAAGGGTAAACTACATGCCTTCTAGTATTCTTCCACCCGACATAAAAAATAAGACATGAACTCCAATATTCAAGACATAAAATCCAGCATTTCTAACACTAGGTGTAATCATCAAGGGTACTAGTAAGGCAGGGAATTAATTATCACAATATAAAGATTTAACTTGAAGTGCAGGTACTTGCCTGTTATTTGGATCTGATTAATTTGGTTCTTGGGGAAATTTCCAGAGATGAGTCCAAAAGCTGAAATAGACATTACCATCACGCTCAGAAGATGTCAAATAGCTAGAAACGCCTGTCCTTGGGTCCAATTTGGAGACAAGGACAAAAACGGCAGTTTTGGGTCAAAACGGGGTCCTCCGGTGGGCCCGCTTTGTACCGAAAAACGTGTCTGGGTCAACGGTCTCCAAATTCACCAAACTTAGTGTCAACAGGTCAGGAACGTTGATACGAACCCAACGGAACTTCCATATTTGGATTCCGATGAGCCGAACGCAAAATCGCCCGTCGAGCGGGGCCTGTGGGGCCCACGACACGCGATTTCGTCAACGTTCTCAGAATCGAACCAAACTTGACCCACAGGACCAGCGTATCGCTACGAGTCCGATGGCGCAAGTTTCGTCTCGATCTGACGAGTGTACAAGAAGTTAGGGCAAAATATCGAAAAGTCGGATACGGGGCGATGTCCGTGGATACACGTTGATTCCGGTGTGCACGCACACCTGAATCAGCTTTCACGAAATCTCACACGTCCGTATCGACGACGCGCACGTATCTGTGAAGACCGCACGCGACCAAGTCGTCCCGTTTGGCGGGGCACACTCAGTTCCGGGGTGAAACAGGGTCTGGTTTTTCCTGTTTTTGGATCGCAGTGTGCGATCACCACAGGACGCGATGCCACGAACGGTTTATCCGGGCACCGAGAGGGTCATACAGGCTTCGCAACGCAATTTACTGAATCAAAAACGGAGCTACGAGCAAAAAGTTACACGCACCTGAAGGGGACCCAAAAACCGGGGTTGAACCGTGTCCGACACGTGTCCGACTCGTGTCCGAGTCCAAAATTAGGGCTAGGGTTAGGTCTGGGAGTTGCGGCGGCCGGCCGGAGGCTGAGGCGGCACTGGCTGGCCGGGGGCGGCCGCACGGCGGCGGAGGGAGGCCGGGGTCGATGTCGCCGGGGCTCGGGATACGGCAGCGCCGGCAGCGGGTCGCTGGAGGTGGCTCGGGCAGCGGGTCTGAGAGAAGAAGGAGGAGGAGAAGGGCTGGTGGTCGCCGGGGCAGCGGAGGGGCCGTGCTGGGCGGCTGGGGCGAGTGGGTGGTGGTTCGCCGGCTGGAGGGTGGCCGGAAAAGTGGATCTAGGGTTTCGGGTTAGGGGAAGAAGGAGGAAGAGGGAGGAAATATATAGGGGAGCCGAGGAGGCCGAGGTGGCCGGCAATGGCGGATCGGGGGAGGTCGTGCCGCGCGGGGCTGACGCGGACTCCGGCGACGTGGTCGGAGCCGTCTCCGGGAAAAGTGGGGACGTAGTCGTGGGGGAACCGGGTCAGTGGCGGGTAGGAGGCGGCGGGTCGGGTCCGGGCAGACCCGCCCGACCCGCAAGGGAACGGGCTGGGCTGGGCTTCGGCCCACTGGGCCGGGCCGGCCCAGAAAAAAATATAAAAAAAATAATATTATAAATAATATTAATAATAATAATAATAAATAGTTAAATTAATAAATAATTAATTAAAATAGTTTTTAGGCATTTAAAAATAGGTCTGAGGTCGAGAAAAATCCAGAAAAATTATCCTAAGTCCAGTTTTTCATTTTACACCCAAAAATGTTATTTTCATGATATTTTAATATTATTTATTAACAAATAAAATTATTTATTAATTAAAATCTTGATTTTAATTTTAGAAAATTCCCAGAAAATTCCAAAAAATTAGGAAAAATCCAAGATTTAATAATTTGAAAATTCTGGGGGTTTACAGTTCGGAACAGGAGTACTTCTCGGAACAGTACCAGAACCTGAGGACGAGGTGATCGCTAAGGATTTTTTTGAACATCTGCTTCTTCTATGCTCAGTTTTAATGATAATTAAACTCTTTTAAATTCCTGTTTAAATAAACAATTATAACAGACTTGAATCTCGGGTTGTTCCCCGATTTTATTTACTTGTGACTGGATGATGTTATTTCTTTTGTTGTTATTGCTGTATTTATTCTGTGGATGAGATTAGTAAACCCTGATTGTTGTAATACAGCTTAAGTATGCCCCGATCGATCCATTAAATTGGATTTGTCCATCGGTGTGTGCTGCTGGCCTTGCCACGTGTCTAGTCCCTCGATATTTTGGGACTGGGGCGTGACATTTTATTTGTTGACTATCCGATGCAGGGTGAAGAAGCTTATGCTCTTTCTTTGTTTGGCTCTGTATGCTCTCTTTTCCTCCTCTCCCTCTCTGTGTGTCTCCATTCTCGTCTCCTACCCTTGGGTATATATATAGTCATCCTTGGGCGCGCATATGTTTTGGGCCGCATAGATGCTAGAGGGTGCCACGTGTACCTTCTTAAAGATGTACAATTGTAACCATGACCAGGCCAAGCTGACACGTGGGCACTTCTTAGAATTTTTGTTGCTGAAGATCTGGGCGATTCTCATCCTTTTGTGTGCGTGACTTAGTCAATTGTGACATATGGCCCACACTTGGTTGGATAGAGCTACTTCAGTTGTAACAACTGGACTTGGTCTTCATGGAGCCTGAAACACATGTGGCCATAACTGCATGGGACGCCTGGAGTCGGGGACGTGTGGGTCCAGAGACGCATGGAACACAGAGAATCTATGACGCATGGGCCAGAGATGCATGGACCGCATGGACTCTGGGATGCATGGGCCAGAGACGAGTGGAGTCTGGGACTCTTGGGCGAGTGCTGCCTGGTTCGCATGGAGTCTGGGATGCATGGGGTCCTTGTTTGTGCTGTATACGTGGCGCTGCGCATCTATCAAAAAGTAAAGTTCTGTGTTGACGTGGGACTTCTGATGTTTAGTCTGTTCACGTCTTTTGTGGTATTTAGAAGATATTTTGTCAAGATTCTGTGTCACGCCCCAGTCCCAAAATACCGAGGGACTAGACACGTGGCAATGGCCAGCAGCACACACCAATGGACAAACCCAATTTAATGGATCCATCGGGGCATGCTTAAGCTGTAATATAACAATAAGTAGATCCATGATACCAGTCACAGTCTATACTAATCTCATCCACAACAGAACAGTATATGAACTAAATAGCAAACTGGAATAAATGCTGAAAGTAAAGATACTGTCGAATATCCAACAAGAAATAATACTGAGTCGGGTGGAGACAAATCCACTACCGATAAATGGAAAAGTAGAGACAAGAAAATATAACTAATACATGCTAGAAAGTAACTAAGTATAAGCAGGGCCATCAACTGCAATCGTACCCTCGTCTGGTGTCGGTCCGTAAAGTTGCGGGTGCTCCTCGTCTGCTAAATCTGGAGAACAAAACCAGGTCCTCAGAGGGACGTAACAAGATACAAAAGAATATGAGGCAAAAGTACAATAAATGAACATGCAAGATAGACCAGAAAATAAACACAAGAGGAATAAATAAGACACGAGAAATCACTACATCTAAGATGGTGGCGTGCCGATGGTGCTATCAAACATGACTACAAGCAAATTGGGGTAACCGCAACTCAATGGGAGATCAAGGTCCTATAGAAAGTAGGCCAATGGGGACTCCCAATCTATAGTTTAGCTATTTCGCAGCCCTATGGGAGCTCACGAATGAGGTAGTCAAATGAACAAGTCTCTATCGCAGCACAATGGGTACTCACAATCGAGAATGCTCAAGTGTAGTCAGTGCCTAATAACGATCATCTAGGAACTAAAGTAACCAACCGAGTCAACTCAAGAAAGCGTAGGGTAAACATATACCATCACAATATGTCTATAGAACAAATAGTGATCCATGGAAAGGAGCAAATAATGTACATGTACGTAAAACGAGAAAATAAGACTAGAGCAGCAGGAATAAATCAATATGAAAAACGCATCAAGAAACTATATACGACAAGAAAATAACAATTAAAAAGGGAAGCATGCAAATAATGTGCAAGAGTTGGCAAGGTATCTTGCACGACAATGCATAAATAAGTCCATGAGGTAAGTAGCAAAAATTGTAGGATTTGGCAAGGTATACTTGCCTGGGGTCCTGGCTCCAACTGTAGCTCTGGTCTCAGTGTGATCTGCAGGTACTACTCCGGTTGCTGAAATAAACATTACCATTAGATTCAAAAAATATAAATTAGCTAGAAACGCCTGTCCTTAAGTCCAATTTGGACACAGGGGCAAAAACGACATTTCCGGGTCAAAGCGGGGTCCACATGTGGGCCACCTTGCACCGAAAAGCGTGTCAGGGTCAAAGGTCTCCAAATTCCTCAAACTCAGTGTCAACAAGTCAGGAACGATGATACGAACCCAACAGAACTTCCAGAATTGGATTCCGATGAGCCGATCACAAAATCGCCCGTCAAGTGGAGCCTTTAGGGCCCACGATACGCGATTTTGTCAACATTCTCATAATCGAACCAAACTTGGGTCACAGGACCAGCGTATTGCTACGAGTCCGATGGCGCAAGTTTTGTCTCGATCCGACGTGTGTACACAAAGTTACAGCGTGTTCCAGAATGGACGGATACGGGGCGTTGTCGGCGGATATACGTTGATTCCAGTGTGCACGCACATCCAAATCAACTTCTGTAAAATCTTGCACGTCCGTATCAACGACGCGCACGTTTCGGTAAAGACCACGTGCGACCAAGTCGTCCCATTTGGCGGGGCGCACTCAGTTCCGGGGTAAAATAAGGCATTATTTTTCCTGTTTTTGGATCGCGGTTTACGATCGCCACAGGATGCGACGCACCGAGCGGGTTGCACGGGCATCGAGGGGGTCATGCGGTCTATACGTCATAACTAACAGAATCGAAAATAGGGCAGCGAGGAGAGAGAAAAGAGTACCTGAACAGGGCTCCATGGAGACTGATTCTTTGTGTCCGCGAGGAGATGCGACACGGGGGAAACTATGTCCGGTCTAGGGTTTCCGGTGTGTTCGGGTCAAGGGATGCTGTGTCCGGGTCAGGGGATGCTGTGTCCGGGTCAGGGGCTGCTCGGCGGACATGGCGGAGGCGGTGTCGTGTGGTGGAGTAGCTGTGGAGGCGGAGCAGTCTGGGGATGTCGACGGAGAGGATGACGGTCGGGGGACTCGGTGACGGCGGAGAGAGAATTCAGGTGGACTCTGCAGGGGTTACGAGGCGGGGGAAGGCGGAGGAGGTAGTTGAGGGGTACAGTAGGTCGGAGAGGTGAGAGCGGGGACGATGGTGATGGGTGGAAGAAGAAGGAGGAGGCGGCTGCGCTGGGCTCAGGCGGGCGGCGATCGACTGGGACGAGGGGAGAAGACGGAGCCAGGGGAAGTCAAGGTCTAGGTGGAGGACGGCGACGCCGGAGGAGTCGAGGACGGGGCTCGTCGGCTGGGCTGTGGGACTCGAGCGTGGCGAGCTAGGGTTCAGGCGTGGAGCGGGGGATGATGCTGGACTCGTCGGACTAGGGTTCAGGCATGGGTGAAGTCGACGGAGAGCGGCTGCGCGGGATCTGGAGAAAGGCGGCTGCGCTAGGGCACGAACGTCGAGGCCATTTAAAGGCCGCTACAGTGATCCCGAGGGGAATCCGACTTAGGGTTCAGTTTGGGTTTCGGGTCCGGGTCCGTTTGACTCGGATCCGACCCAACCTGTTATGCTGGGTTGGCTTGATTCGGTTCAATCAGCGGTTCGGGTTGGTTTAATTTCAATTAAATTCGGTTTATTTAAGGGGTTTAATTAGGGTTTATTTACCTTGGTTTTTAGGGCTTTAAACGGGTTTTCGGAGTCCAATAAATTCACAGAAAATTACCCTATGTCCGGTTTTCTATTTTACACCATAAAATATTATTTCTATAATATTTTACTATTAATTAACAAAAATTAAAAATTATTTAATTACCAAATGCCTAGGTTTTAATTACAGAAAATCCCGAAAAATTCCAGAAAATTATGAAAAAGTCCAAATTAAAAATTACTGAAAATCAGGGGGCTTACAATCTACCCAACTTATAAAAATTTCGTCCTCGAAATTTAAATATGGTAGGGTTCATCTATCCAATCTCACTTGATTACAGTCTAAAGGATTCCTCTCAAGTGAACATTGCGGTCTCTACCCAACTTAGAATTTACCCATCTATCATCTAAGGCTATACATCTAATAAAGCTATGTCCCAACTTATTTAATCAAATTATTGAATCCTCAAGTCTTTAACACCAACCATATCACCTATGATATTCCCTTAATCATATATAAAAGGGTCATCAACAATGCGACCGGCCTGGGGTATATCTAGTACTGTCTATATATCAAACTTATACCAAGCACGAGGTTTCGTCTTTCCGATATAAGGGAAAACGAAGATCAATAATAAAGAGTTCAAGGGTGAGGTAATAGAATAGAAGTATCAGGATCAAGGCGTTTAACGAATTCAAATGTGATTTGTCAAGACAATTATGGATTAAAAAATTATTCTGGTAATCCTTTGTTCGCATGCTCGTATTAGTACAGTTATGTAACTGATACGATATGCTCAGACATACCTAGACAAAAAGTATACTAGTCAACTATATATCTCAATCCACGTGAAGTAGTCGAGCGAAGAGCGAACCAAAATGCACTAAGGTTGATCAGACCGTAATACACTAATTCTGAATAGACAATTTGTATTAGTGTGTCGACCCAATAATACATATGTCATGAACAAGCTCAATAAAAGGATAAGCTTATAAAACCAGGCTATATTAGCAGCATAAGTCAAGGTGGTACAACAAATATAAGTACGCTAGATGATGATGAAAGGAGGTACAACTTAATTCAAGTTTACAAAACAACCCAAATAAGCACAATAATGAAAAGACTCTATAATCTCTACAGTTATCAATTATAAGCAAGTTCAAAATTACTTAGGTTAAGGCTGAGGTCACGAACTAATAGGCACAAGATAAAACAAATCTATAAACAGATAACTACGAAAAATTATGCACATTAGCTACTCCATGGGTCTGTGTGTCTTCCAAATTCATCGCTGGAGCTTGTTCACGTCCTTGCAGTTGATTCCTCTGTTGCTGTTGAGCCTGCTGGAAGAGTATTGCTTGTGGTGCCAAGGGTGGCCTCGGCTGATATCCTCCTGAAGGTGGTGGTAGGACTCCTTCAACTTCCGTTTGCGGTGCTCCTAATGCTGGATAGGTTGGCCTCGGTACTGGTAACGCTTGTTGGTTAACCATTGGTGCTCTTTCTCGACGCTCAGGGCATTCCCTCAATGAATGCTGACTGGATCAGCAAGCTAAACATACTTTCCTTTTTCGTTTGCACTCATTCTCAATATGGCCTCACTTGCGACAATATTGACAGATAGGTAGTGCCTGTGGAGATATTTCTGGTGGCTGGTGCATGTGAGACTTCTTCGCAACTTCTTCCTGTGGTGCTCCGTCTGGTGCTGATGTGGCTGGTTGATGAATCATCAATGCTTTCTCTCGATGCTGAGAACAGTCCTTAGCTAAGTGTTTATTGGTTCCGCAAATCAAGCATAATCCTAACTTGCCTCTGTACTCCTTCTCAATATAGCCTACCTTGCCACAATAGTAACAAGTAGGAAGGAATGAGGCTCTGGGTGCTGCTCTCGGTAGTGGATTCATCTGTGGTCGCTTTGCAACTATTTCTTGTTGTACTTGGTCTGGTGCTGATGTATACGGCCGCTTCTGGCTGGACTCTATCCTTGTGTTGCACTCCATGGGTCGTGCTGTAGCAAGAACATTCTCGTCTAAGGTAGTTGCATTTGAGCTGATTAACTTCCGTAACTCCGAGCTAAATCTGTCGATGAACTTCTCCGCTTGGTTTTGCTGAGCTTCTTCCTGAACCTTCTGATGGGCTTGCATCATCGCGTAGAATATTCGAAACATTTGTTGTTCGTCCATAGCCAGCCCTGGTGGAACGGTAGGCGTCGGTGGAGCAAACTGCGTCGATGGTAGGACGTCATCTTGCTGTATTCTCGAGGCATGCTGGCTTGCTTGCTGTGATGATGGACCTTCACTAACTGGTGTCACTTCATCTCCGTTGGTTATCACAGCACCTTATGGTATTTCTGGATGATTCTCGTCGCGTGCTTGTGAATCTATTGCTCTGCATCAAAATAAACTATAAGAGGCGCACAGGAATCCAAGCAAGATGCAAGTTAAGAATTAAATTTGAATCCGATATAGATATCAAGAACGTTTCAAGCAAGTGGATGAGATCCTAAAAACTTATCCTATTCTTATTGCAGGCTTGCTCGGTCCCTAAGTTAAAACCGAACAATTTAGTCGTTGACCTGCATGGGCCACCACAAAAACCATGTCACGCACCAGTCCCAAAATACCGAGGGACTAGACACGTGGCAATGGCCAGCATCACACACCGATGGACAAACCCAATTTAATGGATCCATCGGGGCATGCTTAAGCTGTAATATAACAATAAGTAGGTCCATGATACCAGTCACAGTCTATACTAATCTCATCCACAACAGAACAGTATATGAACTAAATAGCAAACTAGAATAAATGCTGAAAGTAAAGATACTGTCGAATATCCATCAAAAAATAATACTGAGTCGAGTGGAGACAAATCCACTACCGATAAATGGAAAAGTAGAGACAAGAAAATATAACTAACACATGCGACGTGTGTACACAAAGTTACAGCGTGTTCCAGAATGGACGGATACGGGGCGTTGTCGGCGGATATGCGTTGATTCCGATGTGCACGCACATCCAAATCAACTTCTGTGAAATCTCGCACGTCCATATCAACGACGCGCACGTTTCGGTAAAGACAGCGTGCGACCAAGTCGTCCCGTTTGGCGGGGCGCACTCAGTTCCAAGGTGAAACAAGGTATTGTTTTTCTGTTTTTGGATCGCGGTTTTTCGATCGCCACAGGACGCGACGCACCGAGCGGGTTGTACGGACATCGAGGGGGTCATGCGGTCTACGTGTCACAACTGACGAAATCGAAAATGGGGCAGCGAGGAGAGAGAAAATAGTACCTGAACAGGGCTCCGTGGAGACTGATTCTTCGTGTCCGCGAGGAGATGCGACACGGGGGAAAGTGTGTCCGGTCTAGGGTTTTCGCTGTGTCCGGGTCAGAGGATGCTGTGTCCGGGTCAGGGGCTGCTCGGCGGACACGGCGGAGGCGGTGTCGTAT
The DNA here is from genome assembly GCA_036927795.1 of Iris macrosiphon. Lineage (NCBI taxonomy): Eukaryota > Viridiplantae > Streptophyta > Magnoliopsida > Asparagales > Iridaceae > Iris > Iris macrosiphon. The sequence goes on along the minus strand of JAYESA010000018.1, from coordinate 137,142,046 downwards.
GGTGGAGTAGATGTGAAGACGGAGCAGTCTGGGGATGTCGACGGAGAGGATGACGGTCGGGGGACTCGGGGACGGCAGAGAGAGAATTCAGGTGGACTCTGCGGGGGTGATGAGGCGGGGGAAGGCAGAAGAGGTAGTCGAGGGGTGCAGTAGGTCGGAGAGGTGAGAGCGGGGATGATGGTGATGGGTGGAAAAAGAAGGAGGAGGAGGCTGCGCTGGGCTCAGGCGGGCGGCGATTGACTGGGACGAGGGGAGGAGACGGAGCCAGGGGAAGTCGAGGTCTAGGTGGAGGACGGCGATGCCGGTGGAGTCGAGGACGGGGCTCGTCGGCTGGGCTGCGGGACTCGGGCGTGGCGAGCTAGGGTTCAGGCGTGGAGCGGGGGATGATGCTGGACTCGTCGGACTAGGGTTCAGGCACGGGTGAAGTCGACGGAGAGCGGCTGCGCGGGATCTAGAGAAAGGCGGCGGCGCTAGGGCACGAACGTCGAGGCCATTTAAAGGCCGCTACAGTGATCCCGAGGGGAATCCGACTTAGGGTTCAGTTTGGGTTTCGGGTCCGGGTCAGGTTTAACTCGGATCCGACCCGACCCGTTATGCTGGGTTGGCTTGATTCGGTTCAATCAGCGGTTCGGGTTGGTTTAATTTTAATTAAACCCGGTTTATTTAAGGGGTTTAATTAGGGTTTATTTACCTTGGTTTTTAGGGCTTTAAACGGGTTTTCGGAGTCCAATAAATTCACAAAAATTTATCCTATGTCCGATTTTTTATTTTACACCATAAAATATTATTTCTATAATATTTTACTATTAATTAATAGAAATTAAAAATCATTTAATTACCAAATGCCTAGGTTTTAATTACAGAAAAATCCCGAAAAATTCTAGAAAATTGTGAAAAAGTCTAAATTAAAAATTACTGAAAATCAGGGGGCTTACATTCTGTGCTCGAGGTAATCCGGTTGACAGGATGCCACGTCAGGTCCATCTGCTGTCCAAGTTGTTTCTGCTCATTGGGACGCATGGATATAGCCTTATTAGGCCGCATGGTGACTCTGAGGTCTTATTTATTCTGAGCCCTCATTTGGGGACACATGGCTGTTGGACGCATGGACGCGTGCTGCCAAGCTGGAACTTTTAAGACTTGGCTCAACCATTTTGGGAAGCTTAATCGCCTTCATGCAGACTTATTGGGAACTTAACTATTTGATTGCATGTAGACTTTTCGGAAGCCAAACCGTCGGATTCGTCCTTTCTTGGTTCATCATTGCAATTATTGTCGTTACTTGAACCGTCGTTCTATTTTATAAATACCACTGCCGTGGTCCATCATTTTCTACTTCAAGAAACATGTCGTCCAAGGGAGATTATAATTGGGAACCCTGGCCACCCACCTCGCTTCCTCGTCGTCTCCTCCCTGCTACGTCCCAGTGCTCGAGCATCGGAGGGTCTGGACTTGGAGGGTCTCGTCAGGGATAAGCTTTCAGTTCTCCGCCGACTATCGTAGCATTTCTGCTTGGACGGAGGGCACGGGACGAGGGTGAGTTGTCTGCTGCTGAGAGCTTAGTCTTTATTGGGGTTGACTTTGGAGGCTCTTGCTAGGCCTCTATGGTCCACTCCAGACTTTGTCCTGCTGCTCCTAACTCCAGAGGAGAGGGAGAGATTGTAATAGAGGAAAGGAATGCACATGCAGTTTCATCGTGCGGGCATACATTCGCTCCAGGATGTCGCGACTGTGCTTCGTGAGGCTCGCTGCTCATCTGACTGATCTCGTCTTCCTCTTTTTCTTTTTCTTTTTTATGGGCCTTGATGTCTATATGTTATAACCCCTATTTTATAAATAAACTTTTGTTTTGATCAATATTTCTTTTATGCGGCCCCTGTACTCTGAGGATGATCAGGCCGCATGAGGGCCACATATGCGGTTGGTTGTTCTAGTCGCATAGGTCTCGTGCGGCTCTTATGCAGCTTGCTTTCATATTGGGGATGCATGAGCTCTTATGCGGCCTGCATAATTTTTATGCTTCTACAAGACCCCCTTCAAAGTTTCCAAGACTGGCCAGTTTGGAGTACTTTGAATAAGAAGCATGGTTGAATTTTGGCCGTATATGAGCGATATGCCGCATAGCCAGTCCTGCCAGACTGTCGGATCATTAACTGAGTGGATTTGCTCAATCTTTGACCGAATCTCTTTGGATTCATAACCATCTCTTGACACGGGGCTCGAGTTATTGGTTTCCAAGGAGATTAAGATAGATCACAGGAATCGAGGCTCCAGGTTCATCCTTATTAACCGTTGGGTTCATTGCCTTGATCTCCCCGCACATTTGTTGGAGCCTGTAAATTGGCGGACAGAAGAGGAGAGAGTAAACTTTTATCCCTTCGCTTCCTTCCCTTTTCTTTGTGAGGGATGCCGAAGGCTGTGACTCTTCTCGCTGAAGGGTTGATCAAGGACGGTCTCGATCCATGGCCCCCCGATCTGGGTATTTTGCTTGGAGGTAGGGCAGTACTGCACTTGTTAGGCTGGGCTGTGAAGGATATAGAGGCACCAATACACAATCATGTTGTCGGGGTTTGTTCAGACCCTTCACAAGGTTTTGCCGCATGGATGGAGACTCATCTTGGATATGCGCAGACCTCTTTACAGAGCTCTGTCGTGTGGACGAGCGCTCCTCTGTAACATGCGCGACAAACTTTGGTGTGGCCGCGTGGGTGAGGGATCCTCTGCTTAATGCTCGCAGAGCTTATCTCTAGCTTGGCCGCTTGGTGAGATCTTATCTTGCTTGTGTGTGTAGACTTGGTTGCATGTTTTCGTGGTCGGACAGCAGTATGCGACAGTTGTGCCTTTATGCAATCTTCGCTAAGACTGATGCATGTCTCTTTTTTGCAGGTTTTGTTATTGCTAGTGCTGCTCATGATGGATCATGTAAGGATATCATAACACCCGTTATTCAAAGAGTTCAAAGAGACTGTCACCCCTATGTGGCGATTCCTCGTCAAGAACTAATCTAGGAGACGATGATGGTTCACCAAGAACTGATCCAGGAGACGAGGATAGTTCGGCAAGGATTGATCCAGGGGACGAGGATGAACATAATACGTCATGCGCTGAGTCATCCTTGTTCATGTAGCATGCTAGCTGCATTTTTCCCCTTTTTGCACTTGCTACCGGCTGGGGGCTTGTGGCAGCAATGATAGGATTTGGATTAATTACCACTCATGTCGTCGATCTTTCCGCCTGGTTGTAGAGCTTCTTCTCCTGCTCTTCCCTTGCTATCCATCAGTATGGATTATTTTTCATATATTGGGGTTTGTATTGTGTAGTGGTGAGCCAGAAAGCATTGAGCTCTGTTGTTGGGCCCACTTGTGTCAGTGGCAGAAATAATACGGGGGCACCTTTTAATGAAAAAGGTTCTTGTTGGCGAGAACTTATGGGAACCTTTAAAAGGGATTTCCATCATATGTACTCAAGACCTTGAATGTTAATGAAAACCCCTAAAATGTAATAGATTTTCATCATATGTACTCATGATCTTGAATAAAAGTTTCTCCTTTTTGGGAACTTCTTCCTGTATTTTTCGTATTATATATTACAATTTTTGGAGATCGTACCATAGGAAATATGGATGTAGTACGATACCGCAGTTTATTGAGGATATCCCATTGGGAGACTTTTGGTGGACATATTATTTGTTGCACACGATGAGTGCAAATAATAAGTTTAAAAATAATCCCTATCAGAGGTAGAAAGGACGTGATAGGTTTTATGGGTCCATTACTTCTTGCGCACTTGAGTGCAAGTAATAGGATTGAGACAATCCCTACCAGAGGTAATATGGACATGATAGGTTTTTTGGATCCATTACTTTTTACGCACTTTGAGTGCTAGCAATAGGGTTGAGACAAGCCCTGCCAGACGTGATATGGACGTGGCAATTTTTGTGGACTTAGCACCGCTGGCGTACCTTGGTGAGTACGGGTGATAAGTGGAAATGACAACCGATATCAGAGGTAATGTGGACGTGATGATCGGTAGCCAAGACCCGGGAGGTTTGCTCATAGGTAATATGGACATGGCAAACTCATCCACAGAGAAATATTGGGACAGTAGTTCAGAGGTAATATGGACGTAAACTAATATCCGGGACGCTCACTTGGGAGGGGTTTGTTGAGTGTGGTCTATCCGAAAATGAAGATAGACCTGAGGGTTTGTGCAAGTGGACCAAAGGACTGCTCCGTTGGGGAGATTTTGAGGATCCATCATCTATTGCGTATCGGGACTCCTAGATACAGATAATGGATTAGTAAAGAAGGGGAAATGGTGTACATAGGTACTAGTGGGGGATGAAGAACCAAGTGTGTAAAGACGGTATATCTTGATTGCCCGGATGGGATAAGGGGAGTACAAATCTAGTTTAGACAGTACTTTTTCAGGAACATGTCGTTGATAGGCATCATGAGCAAGTCATCGTTGGGTTTCGTGAGCCGGTAGGTGCCGTTGGAGAATACCGATTCTACGACGAACGGACCTTCCCATTTGGGTTAGAACTTGTCGGTCGTCTTGTGGGTCATAACCATCGGCCTCCTTACGATCAGGACTAGATCACCCATTTGGTAGGTCCGCTTCTTCACCTGTTTGTTGAAGGCTCCCGAGAAACGCACTTGGTATAGCGCAATGCGCTGTTGAGCTAAGAGACATTTCTCGTCGAGTGCTTCTAACTCTTGTAGCCTTCCGTGGTAATTTTTGTCGACGGTTAATTGGTTGTAGAGAGCCACTCGGAGTGAAGGGATTTGGATCTCGAGCGGGAGGACCGCTTTGCTTCCGTACACCAAAAATAAATACGTATTTCCAATAGTTGTCTGGACCGTTGTATGGTAGGCCCAGAGGCATTCACCCAGCTTTTCATTCCAGTCGCATTTATTGGAATACACAAACTTCTTGAGAATCTTTATGATGATCTTATTGAAGGCTTATGCCAGACCATTTGTCGCTAGGTTGTAGGCAGTCGACGCTATATTCTGAATCTATTTTTTGTCGCAAAAATGGTAAAATGCGTGACTTGCAAACTGTGGACCATTGTCATAGATGATCCTTCGTGGCAAGTCGAAGCAGTATATGACGTGATACTTGACGAAGATGATCACGTTGGACGTCTTGACTTCCGCCTGTGGTACAGCTTTGGCCCACTTGGAGAAGTAGTCGGTGATGGCGAGGATGAACCGATGTCCCTTAGATGAAGGTAGAATAATAGGTCCAATGATGTCCATACCCCAGGCTTCGAACGGCCAGGACGCAACAGTCGGGTGTAGGAACTGGCGAGGGTTGGTGGAAGAAGTCTGCATGGATTTGGCACACTTGGCACTTTTTTTGTAGTCGACGGCATCCGCTACCATTTTTGGCCAATAGCAACCCATTCTACGGAGGCAGTCCTATAGCTTGGGACCTGGTGTTTGATGATAAAAACAAAGAAGAGGATTTATACGAAACCTTTGTTTACAAACGCAGGCTGTTAAACTCCCCTGGTATACAAAATACTATCAGAGGTAATATGAACATGATAGGCTTTGAAAATTCACCAGCAGAATCGCCATTTTGTTTGATGATAAACAAAGAGGGTTTGTACGAAACCTTTCTTTTTTGCTTACAAACAAGAAAAAGAGTACAATTAATCCTATACGAGGATGTTAAGTACAATAAAAATAATTCTGGGGAAAAATTGCTATAGGAGTCTGATCTGCGGTCGATCACTTTGTCCCTTGGACCACACGATGATGAAGAAGTGCTATAGAAGAAGAAGAAGCTTCAAAGATTGTAGGAGGGATTAAATTCTCGTTGCCAAAGTTGTCAATCAACACTCTCTGTCTGTGCTCTCTCTCTATGATCTTTTGATCTCCCCTCTTTTTTCTTCCCTAGTCTCTCCATCTATGTCTGTCTTTGGCCCCTTTTACCCTGTGACCAAGGGTCTCTATTTATAGAGATCAGCTAAATAACTGTCCAGTCGGCGTAAAAGCCAAACTGTGAAGAAAGTTGCATCTTTTACGCGGCGGTTATAATAACTGCTACCCACGTTCGAATGACCCTCTAAATCTGTGTATGACACGTGTCCCATTATAAGGTAACGCATATAACTGCTTCTCGAAGATTATAGCATGCAAGCCATGTAGGTAACTGCCCCTCGCATAAAGATGGTTGGCGTGAAAGCCAAAAAATTGTCTTGTTGGCGTAAAAGCCAAATAGCTGTCTCGTTGGCGTAAAAGCCAAATAGTTGTCTTGTTGGCGTAAAAGCCAAATAGCTGTCTTATTGGCGTAAAAGCCAAATTTTGCGTAAAACTTGTTGCTGCATGAATAATAGATAACCAGTGTAAAAATAGCTAATTATCCTTCCTGACTGAGGTCTTGAGCGTATTCTGGGCCAAATAGCCTTATCACGTACCTTTGCAAATATAGCCTGAGTTGGCGTATTTCGAGGAGATAGCATATGGCGTACTCCTGTAATTAAAAATAGCTTGGTTGGCGTATTTTGAGGAGATAGCATACGGTGTGCTCCTATGGTTGAAAATAGCCTGGTTGGCGTAAAATGCCAGGATGGTGATGTAAGCGTTAACATCAATCAGGGAGGACATCGTTATGTCGCTTCCCCCGTCATAGAATCTTTTGAGAAGAAGACTCTTAAAGTCGTCAAACGACGAGATGCAGTTGTCTTGTAGGCTGTAAAACCAGTCGAATACAATCCCAGACAATGCCCCCACAAAGATCTTAGTGAGGAGTGCGTCACTGCGAGGTAGGTGCCATGTTGCAGTCTCAAAATAACTCATGTATTGAAGGGGGAAAGTCTTTCTGTTAAATGGGTACAGGTTGAAGGGCTTATACTTTGGCGGGTATAGAACATCCCTCCACTCGTGGGGGTACGGTTTTCGTATCCCGAGCTCGTGCAGTGAATCTCGGCAGCCCATAGAATCTAGGTGATCCCAAAGTTCCCTGATTTCCCTTATTTCTTCTTTGGCTTCGTCTCCGGCGGAAGGAGCAGATGATCCAGGCAGGGGGTGACTACCGCCTATGGGTGAATCTCTTGCATCAAAATTCGCGTTGGTCCCCGGGGCCAAGCTTGCCTGTCCAGAAGTCCTTGCTGGTTGGGAAGCCATATTTGCTTTGATTTCCAGCATTGCCTGGTTCAGGGCCTGCATCGATGAGCTCACCGTCTGCATCATGGCCTCAAGAGTCTTGAGGCATTGTCGGTCGCTGGGGCCTTCATGATCGTCCCCTGCCATGTATGTAGTCCTCTCATGGGGAGAGATGGACGGGGAAGTGGATGTCACACTTTTCGTCTCCGATTCTTGTCAGGAGTGGTCGTCAGGTAGCGTGGCCTCTTCCTCGGATTCAGAGGGACTACTACACCCAGTGTTGGAAGCTACGTCATCTAGACGAGGGTGGCGACCTCCAGGGATATCAGAGTTCATTTTTTAGGAATCACCGCCTTCTCGGAATGTTGGGTTGTTGTATAGGTTCGGGGGAGTACTACCCCTATCTCGTGTAACCCTCAGGGGCCCTGAGGAAGAACTACCCCCAACGCTGATAGTTTTTTCTTCGTGTGGGTACCTTGGAAAATACCTTCCATGGGTCCCACTGCGGGTCCTCCTGGTAGTCGTCTTCTCAATGCGCTGGTTGAGAGTGACGGACTGGAGGTGCTGGACTTCTTTTCTCCTACGATGGAAGGATCTTTCTGAAAAGAATAACATGAGGCGAATGGTAGCTCATCCTCCTATGGTGTTTGCACCTGATCTCCGGGTTATTGTCGGGTAGGTGCCTTCGGATGCAGTTGTTAGAATGTCGACTACCTGCTTGTGGGTACTTCCACTTTGTTACAGCAGCAATTAATGATAATTTTGGCACAGTGGTGTCCTGGGGAGGTTGCTTTACGCGCCGCAGTTGTCTCCCTCGTCTTGCGCTTGTGACTAATCAAACGAGGGTTGATCCGTGGTGGCACCTTTTCTGTGAGCAAGGGTAGACCGAGCGCGCAGATGCGTGGGTGTTGATTTTGCTCCCGAATCTAGGGTTCGTACAAAAACTTTTCCCAGATCATCAGTGGAAGACTTTTGAGACGGACCCTGCCCATTTTCTACTGCGGGCTGGACGTATGGGCCGGTCTTATATAGCTTTCCATCAGGGTACCGCATAATGGTTAGCGGCGGCCGCTGACGGTAAACCAAATAGACAGTTGCTTGAGCTTGACGAGCTCGTACTGCCCCAGACTTCTTCGACTTAGCATGCGCCTGCGCATAGTACGAAGAGTCCAAGTTTTATTTTTCCTCAAAGCGGCGCATGAGAGCACGGCCAGATGAGATTCTGTCGAAGACAGAGCTTCTGGGAGTGTCAGAGACGCATACGGTTAGGTTGGAAGACGCATACTGCTTTCTTCTTCGCATCCTTCATAGTGGCTGCATGGGCTGCGCATCAACCCTCAAACTCTTAGCATCGTATTGTTTTCCTCTGCCAGAGTTCGGGTGCTGAGCATTCTTCTTTTCAGGCAAGGAGGCCGCATGAGCAGGGATAGCCAGAGTAGACGCATGCGGTGCGTCTTCAGTATCGGAGAGAGAGGCAGAGAGTGCATGCTCCACGGATGGGTGAGGCACAGCAGCCTTTGTTACCCATGTCTTGTGGCTCTTCAAGTGCTGAGCACCCTTCTGGTTTGAAGCGGCTGTCGCATAAGCAGTAGACGCATGATGTACGGTCCTTACGGTAGAGAGAGAGACGGGGAGTGCATATTCCGCAGTTGGGTGAGGCATAGCGGCCTTTGCAACCCATGTCTTATGGGTCTTCCTAGGCTTGCCAGCCTTGGAGAAGCGCCGCCCTCAGAGATCATATCCTCGAAAGCCTGCTGGTCGAAATGGACCACCAGCATTCTTTGAGTCAACCCGAGCTTGGCTACGTCAGATTGTGCCACAACTTTCTCAACAGAGAAGAAAAAAGTTCCCAGCAGAGTCGCCACCTTATTCGCCATTAAATGAGTTTTTGTAAAACTTTGTATTTAAAGAACAAAGAAGAGTACAAAGAATCCTAAACAGGATTGTCTAAGTACAATATTTTGTTCTGGGCTGTGGCAATGGACAAGGAGTGCTATGGAGGCTCATTTACTCCGTTGACTATCCAATGCAGGGCGAAGAAGCTTATGCTCTTTCTTTGCTTGGCTCTGTATGCTCTCTGTTCCTCCTCTCCCTCTCTGTGTGTATCCCTTCTCGTCTCCTCCCCTTGGGTATATATATAGTCATCCTTGGGCGCACATATGTTTTGGACTGCATGGATGCTGAAGGGTGCTATGCGTACCTTCTTAACGAGAGACAGCTATAACTGTGAGCAGGCCAAGCTGATGCGTGGGCGCTTGTTGGGATATTTTGTTGCTGAAGATCTGGGCGGTTCTCGTCCTTTTGTGTGTGTGACTTGGTCAATTGTGGCACGTGGCCTGCACTTGGTTGGGTAGAGCTACTTCAGTTGTAATGCCTGGACTTGGTCTTCATGGATCCTGAAACACATATTGCCAGAACCGTATGGGAAGCCTGGAGTCTGGGATGCATGGGGCCAGAGACGCATAGAACGCAGGAAATCTGGGACGCATGGGCCAGAGACGCATGGACCGCATGGACTCTGGGGCGCATGGGCCAGAGATACGTGGAGTTTGGGACGCATGAGCAAGTGTTGTCTGGTCCGAATGGAGTCTGGGACGCATAGGATCCTTGTTTGTGTTGTACACGTGGCGCTGCACATCCTTCGAAAAATGAAGTTCTGTGCTGATGTAAGACTTCTGAAATTTAGTGTGTTTATGTCTTTTGAGGCGTTCAGAAGATCCTTTTGTCAGGATTCTGTGCCTGAGGTAATCCGGTTGTCAGGATGCCACGTCAGATCCATCTGCGGCCCAAGTTGTTTCGGTTGATTGGGACGCATGGATATAGCCTTATTGGGCCGCAGGGTGACTCTGCGGTTTAATTTCTTCTGAGCCTTCTTTTGGGGACATATGGTTGTTGGACGCATGTACGCGTGCTTCCAAGATGCACTTTTAAGACTTGGCTCAACCATGTTGGGAAGATTAACCGCGTTCATGCAGACTTCTTGGAAACTTAACTGTTTGGTTGCATATAGACTTCTTGGAAGCCAAACCGTCGGATTCGCCGTTTTTAGGTTCATCATTGCAATTATTGCCGTCATGTGAACCGTCTCTCTCTTTTATAAATACCATTACCATTGTCGTGGTCCATCGTGTTCCACTTCGTGAAACATGTCATCCATGGGAGATTCTAATTTGGAACCCTTGCCACCCGCCTAGCTTCCTCGCCGTCTCCTCCCTGCTACGTCCCAGTGCTCGAGCATCGGAGGGTCTGGACTTTGAGGGTCTCGTGAGGGACGAGCTTTCGGTTCTCCGCTGGCTGTCGTGATATTTCTTCCTGGACGGAGGGCACGGGACGAGAGTGAGTTTGTCACGCCCCAGTCCCAAAAACGTAGGACTAGGAACACGTAAGCATGCCAGCCGCATGGATATGGCAACTCCAATATATGGAAACCATAACCCATACGTACGCTGTAATATGAATATAAACTCACATGTGGTATATGTAATGTCACAAGTCACAGATATGCTAATCTCATCCACACAACAAGTCATAGAAAAGAAATACTAAACTAGAATAAGGAGTCTAAAATATCTAAAATAATAGTCGGGTGGAGACAAATCCACTACCAATGACTATAACCAAAACTAAAATGAGAGAGGAGTATAAAATCTCCAATATAAAATAATGTGAAGACAGAAGTGTATCAGCTAAAAGAATCCATCGCCAGATAATCAACGATGCTCAGGAGGTAAAACCTTCTCGACAGAAAATAATGCGTCAGGTCCAGGCCCGTACTCCTGCAGATACTCAAGAGCAGATACACCTGGCAGAGGACCAGGTCCTCAGAGGGACGTAACAAGATACAGAAAATACGAGCCAACTTGAATACAGTAAACATGCATATAATTTGAAAATAAATAAGTACGCTGTACAAGACAATCTATATGAATGCAAATGAGGACAACTTTTCGACGTATGGGCAAGGGTAGGCTACTCGATCTAATCCTCACAACCTCACGCTCGTCAGTGGACATCATCAGCCGACATACCGCGGGGGTAGCGACCCTCGGACTCCATCAATCGATATACCGCGGGGGTAGCGACCATCGGACATGATCTACCATAGTGCGTGCTAGTGACTACGGTGTTACCAGAGTGGTTAAAAGCCCATACGCCTAATGATTGTCCTCTATGATACTAAGTGTCCAGTGTGTGTCAACATATCTAATATATAGTAATGGCTGAAAGGAACTACACATGCAATAAATAAACAGAATAAAATAATTATACAGAAATATACTAAGCATGTAAAATACTGTAACAATTTGGCAAGGTATCTTGCCTGGTAAGAAAGCTGCAAGGTGTACTGTCCAGAAGTCAAACGCACAGGATCAAAAGCTATGGCCACAGAACAATGTCTCCGGATGCTGAAATAAACATCACCAACGTTCCCAGAATAAGCAAAATAGCTAAAAAGCACTTCCCTTTCGTCCAATTTGGACACAGGGGCAAAACGGTAATTTCGGGCAAAAGTGGGGTCCACGTGTGGCCCACTTTGCACCGAAAAGCGTGCCGAGGGTAACAGTCTCTAAATGGGACAAACTATAGGTCAAACAACTCTAGATGTCAATACGAACCCAACGGTATGTCCAAATGTGGATTTCAATGAGCTGAACAAAATTTTGTCCAAAAAGTCAACTGTGGGGCCCGCCAATTGGCTATTTGGTCAACCGTCTCAGAATTGCGTAAAAATTGGATCACAGGACCAGCGCGTTACCACGAGTCCAGTGGCACAAGTTTTGTCGCAATCTGACAAGCGTGCACAAAATACGCGCGAGTTCCACAAAAGTTGCGATACGGTGTGTGTCCGCGGATACGGCCTGATTTCGGCGCGCACACGCGTCCGAATCAGTCTCCACAAATTTTCACGTATCCGGTTACGCTGCGTGCACCGTTCGGTACACTTGGTACAAGACGGGGCGGTCCCTTTTGGCGGGGCGCGCTCCGTTTTCCAACTTTTCAAAATCAGGAAAAAGTGGGTGCGCGCATATTTGTGACGAATTTAACTATGTCCACAGCAACTAATAGCATAGGGTTATTTAACAGAAAATAAACTAGGTCAAGTGTTCTATAGGTATCAAAAAGAATCACCGAATTCGGATCTCTGTGGTGGGAGATACGAACTCGGCAATATAGGTGGTCACCGCAATTTTCTGCGATTCCAGAATTGGGTCTGCTCCGCCCACTTTGGATGATATTTTTCACCTAGGGGCACACGTTTTCCGAGGTTGTCTATAATACAACTATGGAAGAGGGTTAAGGGGTGAGCATACCGGTGAAGACGGAACGGAGTTTGGTTGAGCGAGTCGACGGAAAACAATTCCGGAGCGAAGGTGCTTCGAGTGGGATTCTGCAGGGCGCGAGGTCGGAGTCGTCGGGATGGTTGGATGGCTTGGCGGGGCTTCTCTGGCTGCGGTGACGGCTCTAGATGGGAAGAGGAGGTCTGGAGATTTAGGTTAAGATTTTTGAGAGACAACTATATATATATATATATATATATATATATATATATATAATAGGGAAGAGAAGGGGAATAGGTTTCGGCCGCGTGCAAAGGGTCGGGTCTTAAGCAATGCCAAGTTGCTGCTTCTAAGTTGCTGATAGTATACTAAGGGGCGGGTCCCTGCATATTTGCTGAAGTGGGAATAGCAAATGCTAAGGAGTGGGATAATAGTTGCTGATAGTTGCTAAAGTAGTAGTTGATTATTATTATTATTATTATTATTATTTAATACTTCTTTTTTTAATCTTTTCTTTTCTTAATATATATATATATATATATATATATATATGTTTGTGTATAAATATATATTATATATATTCTCATAAGAAAATTTATAGATTAGGGTAATGCACACCATTAGGCTAGCAACTGCTCAAGGGGTCTCCTACATGGAATAAATTTCGAAAAATTTCTGATGGTCCCATAAATCCTCTAAGTGCCCGAACACCTAAAATAAAAATTATTAAAAATCTATTTCTCCTATTTAGCCACTAAATACCATATTTAAATTATTAATTAATAAAAAAAATACAATTTAAAAAAATAGGGGTTTTACAGAGTTGTCTGCTGTTGATAGCTTTATGTCCTTGTTGGGGTTGACTTTGGAGGCTCTTGCTAGGCCTCTAAGGTCCACTCCGGACTTCACCCTATTGCCCCTAACTCCAGAGGAGAGGGAGACGTTTGAATGGAGGATAGGAATGTGCCGCAAGTTTCATCGTGCAGGCATATGTTCGCTCCAGAATGTCGCGGTTGTGCTTCGTGAGGCTCGCGACTCATCTGACTGTTCTTGTCTTCCTCTTTTTGTTTTTATTTTGTATGGGCCTTGATGGCTACATATTGTAACCCCTATTTTGTAAATGAAAATTTTGTTTTGTTTTGATCAATATTTCTTTTACGCGGCCCACGTACTCTGAGGATGATCAGGCCGCATGAGGACCACCTATGCGGTTGGTTGTTCTGGTCGCATAGGTCTCGTGCAGCTCCTATGCGGCTTGCTTTCATATTGTGGGTGCATGAGCTCTTATGCGGCCTGCATAATTTTTATGCTTCTACAGTATATAGATTGTCTGTCTAGGACTTCTTTGTAATCTTTTTGTTTGTTTTTAAACGAAGGTTTCCCAAACCTACCGTAATGGCGAACAGTCATAGATAAAGATATGGTTACGTGGGATTCAAGAGGAGGTTGAGAGGCTATACCTTGAAAAGAGCATTCCAAAAAAAGTTTCATAAAAAAAACAAAGTGAAATATGTTAAACCAGATTGTAAAAACCCCCGTCTCATTATTTTTAGGATTTTTCGTAATTATTAAAAATAGAGAAAATTTGAGTTGCACCCCACCTTATTTAACTATATTTAAGGTACACCCCACTACTTTACCATAAACCATAAAGTATAATATCCACCACTTCCGTCAAAAACTAACGGTCAACTTCGTTGACCGTTAATTTTTGACCAAAATACCCCTAAAAGTTATCATTATTACCAGTCCCCCCTCCTTACCTCTTCCCAAGCTGAGGAGAGGGGACTGGTAATAATGGTAATTTTCTAGGAGTATTTGCATCAAAAACTAATGGTCCATTGACATTATTTTCAACGGAACGGAAGAAACGTTAGTTTTTGACGAAAATACCTCTAGAAAATTACCATTATTATCAGTCACCCATATTCTGCTTGGAAAGAGTAAAGGGGTATTTTGGTCAAAAATTAACGGTCAAAAGAGTTGACCGTTATTTTTTACGGAAGTGAGAGGTATTGTGCATTATGGTAAAGCAGTATGGTGCACCTTGAATATGGTTAAATAAGATGTGATGCAACTCAAATTTTCTCTAAAAAATATTAAATAAGGCTAGGAATTTCAATGCAATAAACTCAAATATTAAATATTAGGGTGATAAACTAATAAAAAAGTATATAATTATTAGGCTATTGATTGTATTTTAAATTAATTAAATAAAGGATAAAGTGTAAAAAAATCTCTTCCAAAATTTATACTCTTACGGAAAAAAAATACTCCAGACATTTTTTTTTTATGCGGATAAAATCTCACATTATGGGTTACATTTATCAAATCACCCCCTCCAAGGAATAGTCATTGCAATTCGAACATTAAGCCAAATTTTGATTGACAAATTCTTTAAATTTTCAAAATATATTTGTGCGTGACCATTAAAGATTGCAACGATGTTATCATATATAGGTTTGAAATATCTCATATTTTATCATTTCTTTTTCCTTTTCTCACTCATGTCTCACTATGTTTTCATTATGTTCCACATTTGTATTTTCTTTTTCTTTTTTGTGAAAATAATCCAAAAAAAAATGTATTGACGGTAAATTGACACTCCGTTGACGTCGTCGTCCAATTTGAATATAATTACACAAAATTAAAAATTAGAAAAAAAATTAAACTACAGTCTTTTTTTTTCTTCTTCCAAAAAGTGTGAAACTTGCAAGATATTTTTTTTTTATCCTAAATGCTAACACTAATATTTATAGCCTATAAGATAAGTATGTAGATATGCAGATATAAATAAAAAATTCCAATGATGATAATACTAATAATAAAATAATAATTTAAATGTTTATATATATATATATATATATATATATATATATATATATATATATATAAGTGGTATCGTGCTGGCTGAAAGGCAAAAAGGGTTTGGCTTCTTATCAGGAAAAAAATTGGGTGATTCTGGTGGTTTATTGGTGTTGTGTGTTTGGGAGAAAAAGATGGTGCAGTGTGTTTGGGAGGAAAGGGTTTGATGTTGGGGGCGGATCCAGGCCTCTTCTGGCCCACCCCAAAATTTTTTAATTTTTTAATTTTATTTATTTTTAACTTTTTCGTATATTTAAAAAAAAAATTGTAGGAATTAGCCTGCACCAGTCCACCAAAATTCAGTTTAGCCCATTCTCAGTTTATATTTCTGGATCCGCCCCTAGTTGTGGGTGTTTGAGAGAAGGAAATTGGCATGAGTGTGTTATGTGGGAAGATATGTTGTGTTGCTTGGGTGGGAAAGGAAAGGCTTGTTGTGATGCATGAAAAATGAAGAGTAGGATGGATAGAAAAAACAAAAAATTGTATAGGAAGCATTCAAGTTTTATGTATTTACGTAAAAGATATAAATTTTAAGAAATTTGCGTCCCAATACGCACTATAAAAAGACGTAAAAACTAATTTCATTTCAAAAATATATATATATATATAAACAATATAGGCAATTTACTCTCTTAAATAGAACGTAAATATACTTGATTGTCAATTTACATCCTATTATAGGACGTAAATCTCGTCGGCTCGATTACAATTAGCTGAAAATTAAGAAGTGGCGCTTTAAGAGGGAGGAAGGCAATTTACGTCCTAAAATAGGGCTTATTTTGCCAACTAACGTCCTATTATAGGACGTAAATTTTCTTCGGGTTGGTGGGGGTTGGTTGAGTTCTGGTTATATATGAAGAGCATTACTAGAATAAGCGGGATTAGCAACATTTTTTAGCGACGTTTTTAGCGACGTCAACGAAAAACGTCGCTAATATAATATAAATTAGAGACTCCATGTAAAAATGTCGCTAGACGTCGCTAATTGGCGACATTTAGCGACTTTTATTCAGTTTTTAAAAGATTAGTCGCTATAAGTTTAATTAAGGTCGCTAAACGTCGCTAATATATTTCATTTAGCGACGTTTAGTGACGCATTTAGTGACGTATATCTTTTAGACATTTAGCGACGTCATTAGCGACGTTAAAGACATCGCTAACTTAGCGACGTCATTATTGGCGTCGCTAAAACGTCGCTAAATTTGTTTCATTTAGGGCTGATTTTCTCCATTTCCTTTAATCTCTCCCTCTCCCTCTCCCTCTCCCTCTCCCAAATTTGAACCCCCCCCCTCCGGCTCCTCCTTCCTCCCTTCGGCGACCCCCCTCCGGCCGCGTCCTCCCCCCTCCGCCGTCAGCTCCTCCTTCCTCCGGCTCCCCTTCTCCCTCTAGCGTCCTTCCTCCGGCTCCCCTCCTCGGTGAGCTCCTCTCTCTGTCTCCTTTCTCTGTCTCTCTCTCTTTCTCTCTAACACGACACGACACAACACGACACGACATGACACACACTAACCCTAACCCTAACTCGAACACACACACACACACGCACGCGGACACACACTAACCCTAACCCTAACCCTAACCCTGCTTGTTGTGCATTGCTGCTGCAGTTGCTCTTCTTGCTGCTGCAGTTGCTCCCCTTGCTGCTACTGTGCATCCCCTTGTTGCTGTTGCTCTTCATTACAGTGCACAAAAGTGCACTGCGAGTCCCTCTTGGCCTGCACAACACTCCCGTATCTCACACTCAAATCCTGGCCTGCCCAACACTCCAACACTGCAGTGCACAACCTGTACATACTATGCACTTATACATGGGGAAGATATCATAGGTGATGTAGGAAAACTAGGATTTGGTGCAGTGACATTTGGATTGAGCACGAGTTGCTTAAAATCTTGGAGTTGTTCTCTGGTTATGAGAAAATTGGTAATATGTTGCAGTTTTGCAAGGGTTTTGATGAAAAATTGTTGTACTGGGGTTGTTTGATTTGTTTGAGGAATGGATTGAGCTACTCCAGTAGGGATCATACAAAATTATGGTAGATTTGGTGCCATTCCAGCTGGATTTATACCAAATTGTGGTATATTTGGTATGTTTAGAGGGGATTGAGGTGTTGCCATGGATGGAGCATATGGTGGAAACTCAAACCCTCTTCTTGACATAGCCAATTCCTCTAACAACCTATCAAATTTTTATGGTTCAAGTGATGAATTGTACCTTCCGACGCAAGTATCCTCCCATTTGTATCAGGTAGGTATTGATTCTTTGGAGAGATCCAGCTCTGGAGCCATGGCTGCTCGAGTCGTGCTCTCCACTAGCTTCAAGAGCATGATCCAAAGGCTCTTATACCAATTGATACCAAATTGATGGGTCCTCTTTCCATTTGGTCAGGAATTGGAGGAGAACAACCACACTTAGCCAAGTAAACTGAATAAATTGTAAAGAAACAAAGAACTAAATTAGGAAAGAACTAGGGTTTTTATTCAAACCATATGTACACACACACACACAGGGCATTGTGTATCAAGTTAGAGCAGTTCTTACCTTTCTCCAGAGAATCATACTGTATGTAATAATTTATAGGATACATATTATCATTTTTGCAGAAGTATCTAGAAATAGATATGAATTACTATCTGCATCATCGTTCGTGGATGTACAACCGTCATATTGATAAAATGCGCGGTGTGCGGGATGAATTCATTGAGGGTGTACAGCAGTTCCTGCAGTTCGCCAAGGCGTTCCCTCGGTACATGGACGGTACCAAAATTAAGTGTCCGTGCGTGAGATATCGCAACTTAAAATATCATCCAGAAGTGGAAGTCACATATCATTTGTACTCGAAGGGCTTCATGCCGAATTACTATCAGTGGACCGCACACGGAGAACTTGTGTCTCTAGCATCGAAGTCGGAGCCTTATGTGGAGCCGTATATGGATGTCCACGACTACGCTGCTTACGACGACGGGTGGGTGAACATGGTTTTTGATGCGGCGGGGCCTAGTTTCAATCCGGACAATTATGATGCAGCTGAGGAGGCACCGAATGCCGATGCTGCAAAGTTTATGGTGTTGTTAGAGAATACAAGGACTCCACTATATCCTGGTTGTGAGGATCATTTACCGTTGGAGGTGGTTACAAGATTATTGAGCATCAAGTCTGATTTTAACATGTCGCAAGAATGCTATAATCGACTGATCGATTTGATTATAGAGATCTTATCCGATGGTGCAAAGTTGTCTAAAGACTTCTATCGATCTAAGAGGATGGTGAGATCACTCTGGATAGGATACGAGAAAATTGATGCATGTCGCAACGGGTACATGTTGTACTACAAAGACGACAAGGATGAAGATGTGTGTCGATTCTGTGGTGCTGATCGCTACAAGGCCACTGGTATAGGAAAGTCTGTCGGTGCAAGGAAGCCTACCGATTCGATGCACTACTTGCCTTTGACGCTGCAGTTGCAGCAGTTGTTTATGGTTAAGGAGAATGCAGAAAACATGAGTTGGCACGGACGGAAACAGATTGAAGGAGTATTGGATCATCCATCCGATGGAGAAGCATGGAAGCACTTTGATCGAGAGTATCCAGATTTTGCTTCGGATTCGCGTAATGTCAGATTGGGGCTCTCCTCTGACGGTTTTACCCCATTCGGACTTTCGGGCTCCCAGTATTCATGTTGGCCTGTGATCTTCACTCCGTATAATCTACCGCCTTGGATGTGCATGAAGACTCCGTATATGTTCCTAATCGTTATTATCCTGGGTCCGAACAATCCGAAGAGGAACATCAATGTGTATTTACATCCTTTGATAGATTAGTTGAATCAGCTATGGGAAGTAGGCACCAACAGCCTTTGATAGATGAGTTGAATCAGCCTCTGAAGTTCCGGAGGAGAGGAAGGCGTTCTGGTTTGCGCACTTTAAGGTAAAAGTATATTATATAAATCATCTAATTTATGCATATTATATAACTTATTCTTGATGCTCACTTACTAAATTATTTATTGTAGCAAACGTATTTCTATCCTCCGCACCGGGCTGAGTTGATCGAGCGGATGTTTCCTGACGTTGCCGCCAAGCTTATCCATGATGCTCTGGATGACCAGAAGGCTCATGATCGTGCTGGAAAACCGATCCAAGGTTGGATCACGTCTGAGCAGTGGACTGCGATGAAGGCTAGATTCGACGATCTGAGCTACAAGGAAAGGTCTGAGAAGGCCAAGACGGCTAGGCAGAATGCTGCAAAGTGTTGTGGTGGTTCAATTCCGATGACGGAATATTTTTGTCGTTTGGTATATTTTTTATTTAAGATATATTATTTTAATGTAAGTACGATAAATGGTAGTAGGAAAAAATATTTAATTTTAGTACTAAATAATATATTTTTAACAGGTGCTGAGGGGTGAGGATGCAAACATGGTGACCGTCTTCTTGGCCACCCATCGCAAGGACGAAAATCTCATCGATAAGAGGGTCTCGCAGACCTATGTAAGTATTACTTTACTTTGTGTTAATTTTAATATAACTTAGGCAATTATCGAGTATCCAAACTTTTCTAAGCAGAGTATCTTAGGCTGCGTGAGCGGGCGACTACTAGTGCACCTACAGCTGGAGAGACTGGTACTTCCTCGCAGCCCGCTCCAGCTCCATTGGCGGACGACCTGTGGGTGACCACTGCTGGTGGTCTCCAGAGGGGTACGTACTACGGTACGGGATCCTATAGTGTCACGCCCCAGTCCCAAAATACCGTGGGACCGGACGCGTGATAATGGCCAGCAGCACGCACCGATGGACAACCCAATTTAATGGATCCATCAGGGCATGCTTAAGCTGTAGTCTATCAGTAATATGTTACAAGTCTCAAGTATTTCTAATCTCATCCACCAAATAAACACAGATTAATTACCAGAAATAATGCAATGGAATTAAATATGCAATATCAAATAAGGTTATCTCGGGGAAACAATCCGAGAATTATTCTGTTACAATTAAGGAAACATAGACTGGAAATAAAATACTAAAAAGGAAATACTGTGTAGCTGAAGCCGGTGCTCAGGTGAAGTCTTCGGCCACTATCTCGTCCTCAGTTCCGGGTTCTGCTCCAAGGAGTGCTCCTGTACCGTACACCTCGGGGTAGTTCTCTGCGGCTATACCTGGGGACATAGTCCATTCCAGGTCCTCAGGGGACATAACAAGGTACAAAAAATACAAGCCACAATATATGCAGTGCAGCAATAAAATAAACAGCAGGGTAAATATGTAAACCAGCTAGTGATATGCAAGTGAGAGTTTTAGTCATACTCAGGCTGAGACTACTACAGGATCAGTGTCGAAGAAACCATAGCAGTATTTTCTCGAAGAGCCAAAACTTGTGCCAAAGCTCTGTATCAGAGACTAAGACACCTCCAGATAACATTATTTACATTATAATCAGCCTTGATATGGTAATACTCTCCCCACCCCATGTAATCTCACGTCACAGTTCCAGAATATATCAGGTACAAGTCACACAAGTTTAAACTAATGCAATGAGTCAGGCTAGAATCTAAGCATGTAAACTGGAAATGACATGAAAATGTAGCCTATACGGAATCACCAGGTATATCTCAGGCAATTCCGTCACATGAATAGTGTCAGGTGTCCTGGGTTAAGCAGTTAAACAAGTTTACTTAGGCATCTACAAGAAATCAAGTAAATACTATAACCAGAAATATCTGAGAATTGTCAAGCTTTACTTGCCCACTGATGTATAACCAAGTCCAAGAAATAGGTAGCAAAGCTGCAAGTTTTGGCAAGGTACACTTGCCTGTGGTTCCGGCTCTGATTGCGGCTCTGACTTCGGTTGGATTTGCAGGCGGTACTCCGGTTGCTGAAATAAACATCACCATCAGATCCAGAAAATATCAATCAGCTAGAAATGCCTGTCCTTGGGTCCAATTTGGAGACAAGGACAGAAACGGCAGTTTCGGGCCAAAACGGGGTCCACCGGTGGGCCCGCTTTGCACCGAAAAATGCGTCCGGGTCAAAGGTCTCCAAATTCACCAAACTCAGTGTCAACAGGTCAGGAACGTTGATACGAACCCAATGGAACTTTCAGAATTGGATTCCGATGAGCCGAACACAAAATCGCCCGTCGAGCGGGGCCTGTGGGGCCCACGACACGCGATTTTGTCAACGTTCTCAGAATCGAACCAAACTTGACCCACAGGACCAGCGTATTGCTACGAGTCCTATGGCGTAAGTTTTGTCTCGATCCGACGTGTGTACACAAAGTTAGGTCAAATTGCAGAAAAGGCGGATACGGGGCGATATCCGCGGATACGCGTTGATTTCGGGGTGCATGCACCCCCGAATCGACTTCCGCAAAATCTCACACGTCCGTATCGACGACGCGCACGTATCTGTGAAGACCGCGCACGACCAAGTCGTCCCGTTTGGCGGGGCGTACCCAGTTCCGGGGTGAAACAGGGTCTGGTTTTTCCTGTTTTTGGATCGCGGTGTGCGATCACCACAGGACGCGATGCCCCGAACAGTTTATCCGGACACCGAGAGGCTCATACAGGCTTCGCAACGCAATTTGCGGAATCGAAAACGGAGCTACGAGAAAAAAGTTACGCGTACCTGAACCCCGCTGAAAAATCGGGGTTTCGCTGTGTCCGACTCGACACGGACACTGTGTCCTGTGTCCGTGTCCGACACAGGAAAAAGGAATTAGGGTTAGGGTTAGGTATTCCGGTGCTGCGTTGAGGCTCCGGCGGCTGGGACGGCGGCGTGGGGGGGCTGGCTGCGGCGAGGCAGCGCGGCGAGGCGCACGGCGGCGACGCTGAAGGCGGCGCTGGGAGGGGATTGCTGCTGCTGCTCGCCGCTGTTGGAGGTGGAGGGAGGAGCTGCGGGCGGTGGCTGCGGCGCTGGGCGACGTCGGCGGCGAGGTGAGAGGCGGCGAGGCGGTGGCGGCGTGGTGGGGAGGAGCGGTGGCCGGAGAGGAAGGGGGAGGGGAGATTTATAGGGCTGTCGGGGTTCGAGTGGGGCGGAGGAGGCGGAGAGAGGGGGTGGTCGTGGGCGAGGTGGAGCGGCCGAGCGGAGCGGAGCGGAGGACGCGGCGGGCGGCGCGGCGGTCGGCGGAAGAAGCGGGCACGGGCGTCGTGGGGGAGACGGGTTCAGGCGGTCGGGTCGGGTCGGGTTCGGGCAGGCGGATCCGACCCGACCCGCTAAGGCGAGGTCTGGGCCGGGTGGGGCTGGGCCCGGTTTGGGCCCAATGGGCCGGGCCGGGCTCGGTTTGGGTTTAATTAAATTAAAAATATAATATTAATATTAATAATAACCTATAAATAAATAATAAATAAATTAATAATTAAATAAATAGTTTTTGGTAATTTAAAAATAGGTCCGGGGCCCAATAAATTTCAGAAAATTTGCCCTAAGTCCAGTTTTTCATTTTACACCCAAAAATATTATTTTTATAATATTTTAATATCATTTATTATCAATTAAAAATTATTTAAAAATTAAAACCCTGTTTTTAAATTACAGAAAATTCTCAGAAAATTCCAAAAATTTGTGAAAAATCCAGTTTTTAAAATTTTAAAAATTTAGGAGGTTTACAATCTACCCCCCTTAAGAGGATTGCGTCCTCGCAATCAAAGAATAACCGGTCAACAGAGATGACGTGGTCGCAAACATCGTTTGAAAACACATCACAAGATACTTAGGGAAGTACCGTTTCCCTAAAAATTGAAAGTTTACACTTTCCAGAAAAATCTAGTTAAAACTATAACTTTTATGAAAACCAGGTTGTTATTAACAAGTTGCAAATTACTAGGTTGGGGCTGAGGTCACGAACCAATAGGCACGAACTACAACAAGACTAAAACGGATGACTATAAATCACTTACTCGCATCGGCTTCCTGCACAGTCATCGCGTAAGCCTGCTCTCGTCCTTGAGGTAGATTCCTCTGCTGTTGCTGAGCTTGCTGGTAGGGTGCTGCTCGAGGTGCTGGTGGAGTTTGCTGGTTCGTCCTTGGTGTTCCTTCTCCACGTTGAGTGCAATCCCTTACCGAATGCTGACGGGATCCGCATGCCAAACACAATCCTAGTCTGCGTCGGCATTCCTTGGCGATATGGCCTGCTTTGCCACAGTAATGACAAGTAAGGAGGACTACCACTGGTGGTGTAGATGCTTTCTGCTGTTGGTGCAGTCTCTTTGCAGATTCTTCTTGTGCTGCTTTGGTTGGTGCGGATGGGGACGACCGCTTCAGTCTGGTCTCTCTCTTGGTGACGCGCTCTATGCGTCGAGCCGCAGCAAGGACGTCCGAGTATGATGTTGGTGCGACGGACCCAATTAGTTTCTGCAGCTCAATGTTCAGTCCGTCGAAGAATTTCTCGGCCTTCTCTTCCTCAGTCGGGATCAGGGTGGGGGCGAAGCGGCTCAGACGAATGAATTCTGCGTTGTACTCTTCCACCGTCATGGAGTCCTGAGTGAGGCGATTGAATTTGTCCCGCAGTTCTGATCGAGCGATGGCAGGAATGTACATCTCCTGGAAGAGTCTGGAGAACTCCTCCCAGGTGACTCGGTCTGGTCCGAGTCGCATCTCCTCGGATAGCCACCAGTGATGGACATTGTCCGTCAATTGCATTCGGACGGCAGTCATCCAGCGTTTTCGTGGAAGTTCAGCTGCTTCAAGTTGATGCCGAATGTTGGTGAGCCACTCATGAACTTCTGTGGGCTCCTCTTTTCCAGAAAAAGTGCGGGGCTTCAGTTGGCGGAAGTCAGTGATTGAGCCTGTAGTTGGCCGTCGAGCTGGTAGGTTGGCCTGCTCTAGTGCAGTCATAATGCTGTCCCTCAAGAAATTAGCTTCGCGACGCTGAGCCTCGTGTTGGACTTGTTGTTGTGCTTGCATCATCGCGTAGATCATTTGGAATATTTGCTGCCCGTCGATCGGCTGTCCTGGTGGGAACACGGGCATTGGTGGGACGAACTATGGCGGAGGTGGGATGTCATTGTGCCGGAATCGGGAGGTAGGTTGACCAGCCTGCTGGCTCTGTTGAGTTGAGGGAATTCCTCCGACTGGTGTTACTTCGTCGTCATAGGTGACACCTGCAGCTTGGGGTATTCCGATGGGAGTCTCGTTGCATTCTTGTGGGTCCATTTCCCTGTATCCAAAATAACCAGTAAGAGGCGCACAGGAATCAAGGCAAGATGCAAGTCAAAATTAGTTCGAATACGATACAGATATCAAAAACGATTCAAGCAAGTGGATGAGATCCTAAATTTTATCCTATCTTATTGCAGGCCTGTTCGGTCCCTAAGTTGAAACCGAACAATTTAGTCGTAGACCTGCATGGGCCACCACAAAAACCATGTCACGCCCCAGTCCCAAAATACCGTGGGACCGGACGCGTGATAATGGCCAGCAGCACGCACCGATGGACAACCCAATTTAATGGATCCATCAGGGCATGCTTAAGCTGTAGTCTATCAGTAATATGTTACAAGTCTCAGGTATTTCTAATCTCATCCACCAAATAAACACAGATTAATTACCAGAAATAATGCAATGGAATTAAATATGCAATATCAAATAAGGTTATCTCGGGGAAACAATCCGAGAATTATTCTGTTACAATTAAGGAAACATATACTGGAAATAAAATACTGAAAAGGAAATACTGTGTAGCTGAAGCCGGTGCTCAGGTGAAGTCTTCGGCCACTATCTCGTCCTCAGTTCCGGGTTCTGCTCCAAGGAGTGCTCTTGTACCGTACACCTCGGGGTAGTTCTCTGCGGCTATACCTGGGGACATAGTCCATTCCAGGTCCTCAGGGGACATAACAAGGTACAGAAAATATAAGCCACAATATATGCAGTGCAGCAATAAAATAAACAGCAGGGTAAATATGTAAACCAGCTAGTGATATGCAAGTGAGAGTTTTAGTCATACTCAGGCTGAGACTACTACAGGCGAAGAAACCATAGCAGTATTTTCTCGAAGAGCCAGAACTTGTGCCAAAGCTCTGTATCAGAGACTAAGACACCTCCAGATAACATTATTTATATTATAATCAGCCTTGATATGGTAATACTCTCCCCACCCCATGTAATCTCACGTCACAGTTCAAGAATATATCAGGTACAAGTCACGCAAGTTTAAACTAATGCAATGAGTCAGGCTAGAATCTAAGCATGTAAACTGGAAATGACATAAAAATGTAGCCTATACGGAATCACCAGGTATATCTCAGGCAATTCCGTCACATAAATAGTGTCAGGTGTCCTGGGTTAAGCAGTTAAACAAGTTTACTTAGGCATCTACAAGAAATCAAGTAAATACTATAACCATAAATATCTGAGAATTGTCAAGCTTTACTTGCCCACTGATGTATAACCAAGTCCAAGAAATAGGTAGCAAAGCTGCAAGTTTTGGCAAGGTACACTTGCCTGTGGTTCCGGCTCTGATTGCGGCTCTGACTTCGGTTGGATTTGCAGACGGTACTCCGGTTGCTGAAATAAACATCACCATCAGATCCAGAAAATATCAATCAGCTAGAAATGCCTGTCCTTGGGTCCAATTTGGAGACAAGGGCAGAAACGGCAGTTTCTGACCAAAACGGGGTCCACCGGTGGGCCCGCTTTGCACCGAAAAATGCGTCCGGGTCAAAGGTCTCCAAATTCACCAAACTCAGTGTCAACAGGTCAGGAACGCTGATACGAACCCAACGGAACTTTCAGAATTGGATTCCGATGAGCCGAACACAAAATCGCCCGTCGAGCGGGGCCTGTGGGGCCCACGACACGTGATTTCGTCAACGTTCTCAGAATTGAACCAAACTTGACCCACAGGACCAGCGTATTGCTACGAGTCCGATGGCGCAAGTTTTGTCTCGATCCGACGTGTGTACACAAAGTTAGATCGAATTGCAGAAAAGGCAGATACGGGGCGATGTCCGCGGATACGCGTTGATTCCGGGGTGCACGCACCCCCGAATCGACTTCCGCGAAATCCCACACGTCCGTATCGACGATGCGCACGTATCTGTGAAGACCGCGCGCGACCAAGTCGTCCCGTTTGGCGGGGCGTACCCAGTTTCGGGGTGAAACAAGGTCTGGTTTTTCCTGTTTTTGGATCGCGGTGTGCGATCACCACAGGACGCGATGCCCCGAACAGTTTGTTCGGACACCGAGAGGCTCATACAGGCTTCGCAACGCAATTTACGGAATCGAAAACGGAGCTACGAGCAAAAAGTTACGCGTACCTGAACCCCGCTGAAAAATCGGGGTTTCGCTGTGTCCGACTCGACACGGACACTGTGTCCTGTGTCCGTGTCCGACACAGGAAAAAGGAATTAGGGTTAGGGTTAGGTATTCCGGTGCTGCGGCGAGGCTCCGGCGGCTGGGACGGCGGCGTAGGGGGGCTGGCTGCGGCGGGGCAGCGCGACGAGGCGCACGGCGGCGACGGGCTCGGCGGCGGCACTGAAGGCGGCGCTGGGGGGGATTGCTGTTGCTGCTCGCCGCTGTTGGAGGTGGAGGGAGGAGCTGCGGGCGGTGGCTGCGGCGCTGGGCGACGTCGGCTGCGAGGCGAGAGGCGGCGAGGCGGTGGCGGCGTGGTGGGGAGGAGCGGTGGCCGGAGAGGAAGGGGGAGGGGAGATTTATAGGGCTGTCGGGGTTCGAGTGGGGCGGAGGAGGCGGAGAGAGGGGGTGGTCGTGGGCGAGGTGGAGCGGCCGAGCGGAGTGGAGCGGAGGACGCGGCGGGCGGCGCGGCGGTCGGCGGAAGAAGCGGGCACGGGCGTCGTGGGGGAGACGGGTTCAGGCGATCGGGTCGGGTCGGGTTCGGGCAGGCGGATCCGACCCGACACGCTAAGGCGGGGTCTGGGCCGGGTGGGGCTGGGCCCGGTTTGGGCCCAATGGGCCGGGCCGGGCTCGGTTTGGGTTTAATTGAATTAAAAATATAATATTAATATTAATAATAACCTATAAATAAAATAATAATTAAATAAATAGTTTTTGGTAATTTAAAAATAGGTCCGGGGCCCAATAAATTCTAGAAAAATTGCCCTAAGTCCAGTTTTTCATTTTACACCCAAAAATATTATTTTTATAATATTTTAATATCATTTATTATCAATTAAAAATCATTCAAAAATTAAAACCCTGTTTTTAAATTACAGAAAATTCTCAGAAAATTCCAAAAATTTGTGAAAAATCCAGTTTTTAAAATTTTGAAAATTCAGGGGGTTTACATATGGCGCTCTGATTGTGACACAGTCATCTAGGTCCTCCCCGACAAGTGCGCATTCCCCACAGCCCTCGCAGTCGTCGGCCAGAGTCCAGGAGGCCGTTGACCGTCACATTGCGTCTCTCCATGACGAGTTGCTGCGGAGGATGGAGGAGCAGTCCCGGTCCCAGCCGCAGGCGGACGATCCGACGCTCATCGCACGATTCGATATGCTCGACCGCATCATCACGGAGCTCCGGGATTTGACAAATGATCTTAGAGCCTCGATAGAGTGCAGCATGACGGAGCTGCAGGCATCACAGCTATCCATGGGCACGAGGCTGACGATGATGCAGGATTCAATGGTTCATAGAAGTACGAGGCTGTTATCTACCATGGATTCTTACAACCAGCGACTCGCAGAGTTGGAGCGGATACGTCCTCCTGGTGCGCCTACATCGACACAGACTCCACCGACGTCACTGCCTTCTCCATCGACATTGGTGTCGATTTCACGGGAGCAGTATGATCTGTTCTTATCCTTCATGCGCGCCGGTAGTCATCCTCCTGCAGATCCGCAGTAGTATAGATATTTGCATGGACATTTGCTAGATATTTGTATTCTTTGTATTATTTAGGATGAGACTCATTGTATGGATATATATATTTGTTGTATTCTTTATGACGATATTTGCTGGATGTTTTATTTTCTTCAAATTTTATTATATTATTCATATTAAATATATGTTAATTTATCGGTGTTGAGTGTTCAACCCAAGGGGGTCTGCAAACCCAGAAAATTCAACGGAGGGTTGCTCCGGGTCTTTTTGTACAGATTGTGAATTAATAAACTGCAGGAATAATAGTTTAAAAATAATTCAGTATTCATTTTTTATTTTTTTACTGTACAATTAGCGACGTTTTTAGCGACGTTTAGCGACATTACTATATGTCGCTAAATACGTCGCTAAGTTGCGACGTTACTACACGTCGCTAATGACGTCGCTAAAAATGTCGCTAAAAACGTCTCTGTACGTCGCAACTTGCTGACATGGCAGTATTGTCAGGTCATTAAAGACGTCGTTGTAATGTCGCTATATAAGTCGCTAATTAGCGACGTTAAGCGATAGATGAGCACGTCGCTAATCTAGCGACACATTTACGTCGCTAAAAACGCCGGTATAGCGACGTTTAGCGACGTTTTTTCTTTCAGCGACTAGCTGAAAGGTGGCTTATGTAAAACGTCGCTAATTACGTCGCTAAAAGTAATTAGCGACGTTTGTTGGTCATTTAGCGACGTTTCTTTACGTCGCTAATTTGACTTTTTCTGGTAGTGGAGGAGGGGGGGTAAAAAATTTACAGAAGGAAGATGGAGAAGAAGAAGCAATATGAGAGAAGCAACAGTCGAGAGGGAAAGAGAATGTAGGGATCGAGGTAATTTTTTTAACGACATTATACACAGTAGAGAGAAGCAGCAATCAAGAGGGGAGAAAAAAATTAACGAAATTATACGCGGGCGAAAAATGTCATTTTACACCCTTTTATAGGGCGTAAAATTATAATCTCGATAATCAACTTTCGCTTAGCCGCAACTAAACCTAAACTGGAAAAAAAAAAAACCCTATTTTAGTGCGTAAATCAACGAAATGCAATATACGTCCTATTTTAGTGGGTATTGGGGCTATCCTCACAAATACACCAAACTCCAATGCTTCATGTACAATTTTCTGTAGAGAGAACTAGTAAATCATGAGTTGGGTTTGGATAAGGACTAGGGCCCAAACATCAAACGTTATATATAAATGAGTTTGGAGGCCCAAGGCTTAGAGGCCCAATAAAATAATAAATATTATATTAATTGGGCTCGAAGGCCTAATGAAGTAGTTATTAGGAGAAAGCAAATTAGAAAAATTCCTTAATTAGTATCTAATACCTGGACAAAATAATATAAAAACTTTAACAACTAAACTAAAGTTTCTTTAAAAATAACATATAAAAATTAGTATGGTAATAATAAGTATATAAATTATAAAATTTAGGGAGGAAGGATTAAATTACGTGAAGAATAAGTGGTGCTCTACACATAGGCAAGATGGAAATCCTGCTGGATCCACACTTGAATGTATGGATAACCAATTGGACCCGGCCCACACCCTACTACATGAGGTTGAGTCAGGTTCGGTCTAGACCGGACCAGTCCGAGTCGGTCCAATTTTCTCCGGTTCGGATTGCGACAGGATATCATGTCCACCATGTGAAGGCCCTTGCATAGGGATGTTGCTTTCTGCAACATGTTATGTAACATTTATGGTAAATACACAGTAATGTTTGTCCACACAACCACCTGAAAAGTAGTTTGCAACCAAAGAGCATCTACAGTGGGACACTCCTTGCGATACTTCAAATTATTTTAGAAATTGTTTAAATTATAATTTTTGGAGTGTTCTTTTGATATTGACACAAATTGACATTCCAAATAACACATAAAATTTATACTCCAAATTAACCTCCTTTTCCTCCCTATTTTTTTTTTTCTTGATGGTGGGCTCAATTAAATTACTATTAACTTGTTATTGCACGTTTCAAATTTGGAGAGCCTATTGGCTTGGTAGTATTTTTCACGTGTGGACAAGAGTTCATTGCAGTCCTTAAGTGCTGCAAATTTTGACTAAAATAAAAATGTAACACTTGAAAATATGATCAAATCCTAAAAGACTTAGATTGGGATCTAGACTATATGACGCGTAGGACGCACTTATACGTGCACAAAAAAATAACAAATTTTTTTATGTTTCATATTACAGGATAAGAAGTACAATTTCATGTTTTCGGAATTATCCTACCAAATGAAATGTTACCGTTTAAGCGCGATCCATGAGCACATGAAATGAATATATGATTGGATATTTAATATTTCCGCTAAGGCTAAGCAACTTTCCTAACAGTTTTCTCATAAAGCGTGTGGTCACTGACACACAAGACAATATACGAATTGAGATATGTAATTCAACTTAAATTGTATGCTAGATAAGAATGATTGTGAATTTGTAGAATTGCATTGGGGTGGGAGAGAACATTTGGATAACACCGTCGAATTCTTTGCAACATCACTTGTTTAAAAAGTAATTTTGATCAGTAGTTTCGGCATACGTATGGTCATACGATGACGGAGGTGAGACTTAACTCACTACACTTGTTATAATGGATTCTTGAGCACGACTCAAGTAATTCGACACTTGTTATAATGGATTCTTGAGACCAACTCAAGTAATTCGACTCTTGTTAAAATGGATTCTTGAGCACGACTCAAGTAATTCGATACTTGTTATGATTCCAATAATTTATTTAAAATTATGGAAATAAAAGTAATACAAGGGATATCACTATACTTATGGGACTGGAACCTAAGCACCGTCCATCCGAAAATTTTACCTGATTCCTGGTATATGAGATTATTGCCGAGATAATAGGTGATGTTGTAATCCAAAAATATTATCTAAATTGCATTTTCATATAGGAATTTGTGATTTGTGATTGTGGATTTTGATTTGGACACCAAGTAGAATAATGTTTGATAAGAATTTGAATATCCTGTTTCAAGATTATATTATAAAAGTTGGAATATCTTGCTTCATGATTGCACTATAACTATTTTAAGGAATATTTTATTCCATTCCTTCATCATGAAATTTGAGGATCTACTCATTTTTAGGTTATCATTTTATTTCATTTATTTTTCTCGTACTTGGCCGAGAACTTGCATGTCGTTTGACAATCTAGTATTGTTCCCTAGATTTTGTAGAAATATTTTCAAGGAAACTACTATTATACTTGAAGAGAAATTGGCGGATAATAGCGAGATGCAACAGTTCAGATCAAACAAGTTGGACCAATCTTCTTTCCATCAACAATAAAAGGTATAAATGTGTTATATATACATTTGGGATAATAGTTGTAATTAGATAGAATAGTCAGTTTCCTATTTATAGTTTTAGAATATCATTTATTCATGAATAGTATTCATTGAATTATGCAAATTGTGACATAAATAAACCTATCATAGAACCTTCCAGCGACAATCGCAAGTATGGATACTGAAGTATTCGTATGTCATGTAGCATGGGAATGATGTTACGTACTCGACTTGTCGTATTTCGAAAACTAGATATGACAAATATATTAAGAAATTTAGGACGATAATAATCCTACTCAAATGTGTTATTGTTTATTTTATTCACTACTTTTGGATTTTATGATGATTATATATATATATTTTTTTTCTACACCAATGAAATATTGGAAAAAGAATCAAATGGTCGTTCTTGAAAGCTTTAATTGTTTTACCAAATATAAAAAAATCTAACAGAAATTTTAATTTTTCATCCACATGAAAAAAAAAATTTTGTTTTTCTTATGAGAACCAAATGGGACCTTAGGATTATGCCTAGGAGTTCTTATATCAGAAAATTTCTAAAAAGATAAAGAAAGATAGAAAAATAATAAATAAGCTAATAAATTTGTAATTTTTAAAAAAAAGGTAATGTGTCGTAAGAAACGACATGCACTCATGTCGTCAACAACAATGACAACATGGATGTAATTTTTTTGGCTTTGTTGGATTGGACTAACAAAATATTTTAGTGATGAAGTTACACTTTTAGTGACCAAAAAAAGGACTTTTAGTGACGATTTTTTTTCAAAGTCGACTTGAAACCGATTTAAGTTTCACCGACAAAATTAGAATTTTAGTGACGAAATTAAACTTTTAGTGACGAATTATAGTGACGAAATAAGACTTTTAGTGAAGATTTTTTATATTTTATTTTACAAAGCATTAATATTATCGGAAAAAAAAATTAAAAAAAAATACAGCCATGTCGCCAATGTTGTTGGTGACATGAGTGCATGCACTCATGTCGCCAATCAGATTGGCGACCTGTTATCCTTTTAAATTTTTTGCTAAATTATTAGCTTATCTATTATTTTACAATCTTTGGTTATCTTTTTAGAAAATTGTATAGTCTCAGCTCAAGTGTCCATTGATAGGTCTTCCCAAGGTTGAACGCACATAAGCTTAGACTTTTCTCCGGCCTAGAAAAATCAGCATTTTTCATGAATTCTTTCAATTTTGGGCTATTTGATTATACCCCCTATCAGATTAGGTATATTTATATTATCCCATGTTAGATTAAAGTTGAGAATACCCTACTGAAATTGTCTTTAAAAACTCATTAACGACACTTTCAAAACTTTAACGATACTTTAAAAACTTTTAACGACACTTTCATGGAGGTATTCTCAAATTTTAATCTAATATGGGGGTAATATTAATATATCTAATCTAACATGGGGTAAATTCAAATAGCCCTTCAATTTTTCAGTGAAAACTTCGTGCATGCATGCATGGTTCAATTTTCAAAGTTTCTTCTTCAAGGCTCAACATCTTTCAAAATCTTACACAAAAAATTCCTCATTTTTTTTTTTTGAGATGCCCGACGATACGCACGGGACTTTGCGCACGCTGCGTTGCATGTCATTTGGGCCCACTGCCCCCACACCTCTCCCGCGGTTTGATCCCGAGACCTCCATTAACACTTAGATAAATGCACATGCAGAAATAACTATTATTCTAATA
The DNA here is from genome assembly GCA_036927795.1 of Iris macrosiphon. Lineage (NCBI taxonomy): Eukaryota > Viridiplantae > Streptophyta > Magnoliopsida > Asparagales > Iridaceae > Iris > Iris macrosiphon. Next base: position 137,108,944 of record JAYESA010000018.1, on the reverse strand, counting down.
TTATTTTGATTATTTAAAATGTATTATTATATAAGAATTATTATACATATTATTAATTTATACATCCATACTATTTAAGAATTTCAAAAAAACTGTTATCGTAATTATCTAGTTGTTCATATTAACTTTAATTAATAATTTTAATTAGTAAATATATATAAGAATATATTTAAAAATAAAAGTTTTATAATAAAATCGAACCATTATATATAGTAGTCTATACTACTATATATATACTACTATATAATAAGAAAAATTGGACTTCACAGTAAAAAAAATTGTCCCAAAAAATTCTTCTCTCTATTTAGTAATAATTTTTTTTGTTAAATTTAATCTATCTATACTACTATATAATAAAGAAAGTTATGCTTCACCAAGAAAGTTTTTGTGATAAAAATATTTTTATCTTTGTTTACTAATTTTTTTTTATTAAATTGAATCTACCATGAAAGTTTTTGTTCTAAATTTTTTTTTATTAAATTTAACATAAGTAGTTAGGTAATTACATATATAAAAAATAAGGAAAGTTGTTTATTACTCTTCCCAATAGTAAAAAAAAATTAAAATACAATTATTTGCTCTTCCTAAGTAAGTAGTAGTAGTAGTAAAAAAAAAAAAAAAAAAAAGGGACTTCACTTTTCTCAAAATAGTATGAAATACGTAACACACATTGCATATATACTACATATATAGTAATATAGATATCAATGACGCTTGAGATGTCTTCCTGTGTCCACTTTGATCAGCCATCAGAATCCACAATCCCTGTATAAAATTTTGAGAAAAACTTTGATACAGAAGGCTGTATCAAAGTTTTAATACAACTATTGTATGACAAATTTGTCTCATCTCTTTCTTTATATATATATATAAATTATTGTTCGTTTTACGAAGAAAAGATGGAGAGGGCACTTGTCATAACTTTATTTTTTTTTATTTTTTTTTTGACTTCTCGATATATTGTACGGGGTCCGGTATAATGTTCGAAACTTTTGTGCATACTGTATTGTATGTCTTTGGATTCACTGTTCCTAATTTACACCATTTATAAATTAAAAAAATAATATATCTCCGTGACTTGATCTACTGATCTTCTGTCCATCCAATCCAAATTTTACGGTAACCACAAGGCTCACTCGAGTTCAGTGGATTTAAATGTTAATAAACGTCCCAGAGAGTGAGTCATGTTGGTCTTCTAGTTGTTGATGTTCTGATGCTTAACATGATCATGCAGTCTATAAATAATATGGTTGCTTCTTGCAAGTGGTGCACTTGTTTAAGTAAGGATGACACTCTATGTTCCTTCGCCCATCTTTCCCAGCTGGGAATTAGCTGGAGAATCCAAAAGTGTTCCCAAATGATACTCAACGCGTCAACCATGCCAGCATTTGTGAAGTTCCCGATTCAACTAAAGGCCAACTTTGGTTTGCGAAAAAATATTTTTTTTTTTCTTTGTTTGGTAATGCCAAAAAATTTGGAAAAAAAAATGTAAATACTGAAGGTAGAAAAATAAGTCTTTGATTGGATCCATTTTCTTCCATAGAAATTACTTTGCTTTGTTCCTCCGTTCCTTTGGCATCAATATATAGAAAATGAATTACTTTTCTCTCCCAATATCATAATTTTACAAACCAAACGAGACATAAAAGTTTCGGCATATACATGGCCGGTCCTGAATTCATGGGAGCCATTTGCGAACTTTCAAAATGGGAACCCCATATCTATTCTACTATATAATGCCAAAACTAGGCTTCACCGTGAAATCTATTCTACTATATAATGCCAAAACTAGGCTTCACCGTGAAAATTTTTCGTTCCAAAAATACCCTTCATTAAAAACAGTAATTAAATACGTATTAAATGTATGTATGCATGCATGAGACAACTTGAAAAATGATAGTTAATAAAACAAAGATATGCATGCATGCAAAGTAGGTAGTTTGGAGAATAAAACAAAAGTTAATAAAGCATGCATGCAAAGTAGGCACATGAACCCAAGAGATAAGAGAAAATTTTTATATTCCCGTCATTTAATTTCTCCCAACTTTCATGCTCCTGGCTATTATATTTTCACCTATAATAAAATTAAGAAATTGTTTGTTGCTCTTTTAATAAACTATTTTTTTTCAAGTAATATGAAATATGTGCAACGCACGTGCGTATATACCAGTATAATATAAAAAAAAAAAAAAATTGCTACACCAAAGATTGAACTTAAAGACCTCTACTGTGCAAGTCTAACATAACAACCACTACATTACAATTATTTTTTATACTAGTTCCATTTTAGATACAAAATTATATATATATATATATATATATATATATATATATATATATATATATATATATATATATATATATATTCTACTATATAATGAGGAAAGTAGGCTTCACCGTGAAAATTTTCTTTCCAAAAATACCCTTCATTATATTTACTAATTAAAAATAATACCTACAATAAATTCCAATAACAACAATTTAAGGGATGCATTAATATATTATAGAAATCAAAGAGTTCATGCTACTTGCTAAGTTTTCTAAGCTATTACCAAGGAATTCCAATGGTTGAACTCTTAACCTATATAATTAAAAGCAGCAAAGTTAAACCAACTCATTAAAATCATCCACTCCAAGATACGTGCAAAGCACGTGCATATATACTAGTATATATATATATATAAAATAACCTTATTGTTAAGAGGGAGCCAAATTGACCTATTCTCTCGAGGAGTTATGTTACAAGGACACAGAAAAATAATGTCCTTATCTGTATCACGTATATATTCATACAACATAGATAGATAATTATACTATGTATATTTGAAAATATTTGTATCTTATATCTGTATCATGTCCCTAGGAGTATACGTGTCCTTGAGAAATCTTCGGATATATGTTTTTTCTTTCGATAAATGGTTCTGCTCAAACGTGACCATTTATTTGAGAGTTTAAATAGATATTTCCGAAAATAAATAAATAATAACCGACTCTCCCATAAACTACAATCCAGAATCAAAAGTACACACCATGTTCCAACTGTTGGTTGCTTTCCCTCTACTCTTAAACTTCTCAATAGCGAAAAAAGATGCTATGCCTTTCTTTCATTCTATACATTTCTTCCCTCATTAATATTCCTTCCTTTAACAAAAAAAAAAAAAAAAAAATTAAAGAAGAATATTTGTGCCAGTTGTATTGCTATTTGCTCCTCTCATGGGAACGGGGGGCTCTTCTTTTCTCTCTCTCTCTCTCTCTCTCTCTCTTTTATAGAAATCCAAAAGAAGCTAGCCTAGCCTAGCCTTGGCCAACCACTACCAATCAATGCACCCAGACCATCCCCCCTACTTTTGATTCCTTAAACTAGGCATTTAATTCCTCACCCAACTCATTTAATTCCCACCATAATACAAGTACCAACTCTTCTAATCCCCACCATAATACAAGTACCAACTGTTCCTACTCCCCACCATCCATTTAAATTTTGACTACAACAGTTTGAAAAAAATAATTGTCACGTGGAAATTACGACTTATTTAAAAAAAAATTCTCTAGTACAAATATAAAATTGATCATAAAATTAACATGACAAAAATAATATGAAATTGACCGTCTAAATCTATATAATGGATTTCACAATAACTTTATTTTACATTATCAATTATGAATAAAAATATTTATAAAAGAAGAAAAGAAAAAAAAGTTGTCTTAAAAGTTAAAAAAAATAGTCTTATTGTCTTGTCAATACTTTTTTTTGTATTGAAGAACATTTTTTTTATCTTATTGTCTTGTGTGAATATAATCTTGCCTCATAGAAAACACAACACAGAACAAGACAATATGGATTGGAGATTCTCTTAATACAAATGTGAAGTTGGTTGTGAAATTGACATGACAATGTAAAATTGGTTGTCTAGATCTAGACAATGGACTTCACAATAACTTTATTCCACATCATCAATTATGAATAAAAATATTTATAAAAAAAAGAAATAGAAAAGTTATCTTAGAAGTTGGAAACAAAAAGATTTGTCTTCTGAACACTTTTGCATTGGAGAACAATTTTATATCTCATTGTCTTGTGTGAATATACTCTTGCCACAAAGGAAAGACATTGTCTTGTGCCTCATGTCACATAGGGAATCACAACACAAAACAAGACAATAGTATTGGATATGCTCTAAGACAAAGACATTGTCTTGTGTCTCATGCCACATAGGAATCACAACACAAAACAAGACAAGACAATAGTATTGGATATGCTCTAAGACCATCCCACATGTAGGGGCTCATTTTGTAGAATAGTAAATTTCATTTTTAGATTTTTGGTCGCATTCTACCCATAAATCCACTTCCCAATTTCTAAATTCTAGATTATAGTAACTCATTTTGTATAATAGTAAGTCACATGGTCTCATTCTACCCATAGATGTACCTTCCAATTTCTAGATTCTAGATTGCAGTAACTCATTTTGTAGAATAGTAAATCACAATTTGGAGCCAACTTTCTACATTCTAAATTTTATATTATTTTTTACACATCAATTTTTGACCAGAAGCTCACTTTTATCATTTTTTACTATTCTCATACAAATCCAACCCATTCTACATTTACTTTTTTATTTAAAATTTTGGACTCCAAATTACATTGGAGAGTTCCAACAACTAATGATGCTCTAATTAGAGAATTGATATTCAAAAATCCTAGAGAACAAAAAAATACAAGAATTATATATATATGTGTGTGTATTTTTTTTTTTTCTATTGTAAATATCACTATTGTAAGTTTTTATTTGAGTTTCTGAAAATAATCACTATTCTGGCGAATCGAGCACTCCACATGAAGTATGAGAGTACTGATTTGGATTGCAAAATAACAATTCAGAAAATTGAGTATAGATTATAGAAAGTTTAGAAAATTAAGTAGAGAGCATACAAATTTCAAATATTACATAAAAAAAAAAATAGAAACGTCCTTAAAAATAATATTTTTTGAACAAAAGTTCAAAAATATTATTTTTAAAAACATTTTGGAACAAATTTTGTATTATAAAATCCGTATACTAGAATAAAAAATTAATTAATAATAATATTTATATCAAAATACTCTTTTAAAGAACTAATTAATCAAAAACGACCTTAAGGAAGTTTTATTACTCTTTTCAAAATTTTCGAAACTTTAATGCTCTTGATGCAGCAATAAAATGAATTTTCTATGCTCTATATGTAATTTCCAGATGACAATTTTCTGGACCATTCTTATATGCTACGTAACTACGCTACATAAAGTGGTGTAGAGTACATATTGAAACACGAATACCAATTCCCCCTAATTAAATCAGTTCAACAAATTTGCTTAATCAGGTTCTTGGAAAAAAAATAATTTTTTCTTTCTGTATTTGGATGTCAAACAAAAAAAAAATCTTATAAAATAAAAAAATAGAGAATAAAATAATTTCTCCACCGACAGAATTAAACAACAAAAAATTAATTTTATGGCTAATGCTGACCAAAACATAATTCATTCAAAGACAAACAACCATCATGTGGTTCAAATCATAGTATATTTATAAAACACCACTAAATCTTCCCAAAATTAAACGAACTCGCTAACTATACTAGTAATTTTTGGGAAATTATGCTGACATAATAGGATTTATCATACAATTATCCTCTTCTCCCCCATTAATTTAAGATTTTGTGCCAAATGAAAATATCAGGGATAAAGAAACAAATTATAGTCTGCTAACAAAAAAAAACAAGAAATTTGCTACAATTTTATACAACTCGCAAAAAATTGCAATCCTTGTTATCCAACAAAAACCAAAATTTTGGCGGGTATTACACTAAAATTACTAAAACATCACCAACAAACAATAATCCAACCATTAAAACTAAAAAATTGAATACGTCACCACCACCACCAACAACAACAACAATAATAACCCTAATGTATATCAATAATACAAGATCCGCAACAACAACAACAACAATAACAATTATATAGAAATAAATCCACATCCGTTTCCATTTCAGGAAATTAAAGAGAGAGAAAGAAAAAAAACATCAAGTATATATAAATAACAACAATAAAGAAGAAGAAGAAGAAGTGAGGAGGAGGAGGAAGTGCAAGAGCAATTTACTTTGATGAAAGGGCAGAATGGTAATTTTTACGGAAAGGAAGGGGTGGGGGGGGGGAATGACTGACTAGCTGCGGCACCTGGTGATGGCGGAGCAGCCGCGGGAGTAGGGGTTGGCCTGCGCGCCGGGGCGGCAGTTGTAGTAGGAGGCGCCGCGGCGGGAGCACGGGACGCTGTCCCTCCTCAGCGCGTTGTAGCTGATGTACTTCGTCGTCGCCAGTATCCTCCGGTTCACTTCCGACGACATCTCGAACTCCTCCAAATCCCCTAGGCCCACGCCGCCGCCGCCGCCGGCGGCCCAGCCCAGCACCGCGGGGCTTTGGTGGTGGTGGCGGTGGTGGTGGTGGGACCCGCAGTGGACGGAGGAGGGAGCGAGGAGGAGGAGGAGGAGCATTGGGAGGAGGAGAGCTCTTGGTGATGCCATTGCTTTACTCTCTCTCTCTCTATATCTGGTTCTTGATTTTGGGGGCGGGATTGGGGATTAGGGATTGGGGAGGGGGGGATATTAGAAGGGGGTGGGGGGAGAGGAGGTGTTGGGAATGGGGGCTGGAGTTTGGGGGAAATTACCGGAGTGGCATGTTGTTGACTGGCTGACGGATTTTATTTTACTCGTGTTTTTATTACAGTTTTTATTGCAGGAGTGGCAGCTGGCTGGCTGTTGTTGGAGTGGGATTTGCGTGATTGGACTGTGGTTGCAACAAACTACTACTGCTGCTGCTACAACTAGCAACAGCACAGCCGAGAGAGAGAGAGAGAGAGAGAGAGAGAGGTAGGTTATTGTTGCCTGTCCCTGTCGGTGCGCCTGATTTTCTGGTACGCGCAAATTTAGTAAAACTTTGATCCAGTAGGCTGTATCAACAGTGATTATGGGTGAGCATTCGGTTTATTCGATCCAAAATCAAACTGAATAAGCAAAATCGAATTAGACCGAAAACCGAATAAACGAAACCGAAACCGAACCGAATTGGATTATAACCGAACCAATCGATTCGGTTTTCGATTTACTTGTATTTTTTTAGTAATTAAATTTAGTCGGAGCAAAAGATGACACAAATTTTGCATGATGGAGCAAAATATTACACACACACACACACACACATATATATATATATATATATATATATATATATATATATATATGAAAAATCAAATATTGCTCCAGTAAGTAAAATGCTGAACTGCTAGAAAATATTACAACAACAGAGATATTGGCATAATGCTCCAGTCATTGACTCATTGTTACAATAGGGAGATTGACATATTGCTCCAGTGAATGTTACAAAAAGAAAAAAGTTTACAACAGATGGAAATAACACATTCCAACAATCTGCACTTATTTTACAGTAAGTAAAATGCTGAACTGCTACAAAATATTACAACAACAGAGATTGGCATATTGCTCCAGTCATTTTGTTACAAACAGAAAAAAGTTTACAACAGATGGACATAACACATTCCAACAATCTGCACTTATTTTATGTAATACAAAGTGTATAAGCCAAATAAAACATCTTCATGATTCCATCATTGATCATCAAGGTTTATATACCTGCAAATCAATTTGACACTAGCTCGATTACAACAAAACAACAAAAGTGAGACAATCTAATGAAAAGAACGAACAAAATATTTGTGAGATAAATTTGACATATTGAAAAGTAGTCCAAGGAGAAATTATACATAAGAATCATCTATTAGCACCACAAGATTGAAAAGTAGCCCAATGAGGAATTATACATAAGAATACATAAGAATCCTCTACAAATAGAGTCTAAAGACTATAATTCATAACTAAGGTAGAACATACAAAAGTACACACAATGATGGATTGAAGAATACTTACTGTAAACCCCCAGATTTTGCAAGAATTTTAAATTGGGATTTTTTGCAATTTTCTGGAATTTTCTGTAATTAAAATCAGGGTTTCTAATTATTAAATAATTTTCAATTGATAATAAATAATATTAAAATATTATGAAAATAATATTTTTTGGTGTAAAATGGAAAACTAGACTTAGGATAATTTTTCTGGAATTTATCGGGCCCCGGACCTATTTTTTTAAATCACCTAAAACTATTTATTATTATTATTATTATTATTATTATTATTATTATTATTATTATTTAATATATATCCGGCCCAGCCAGGCCCAACGGCCCGCGGCCCAAACCCATTAGGCCCAGCCCCCTAACGGGTCGGGCCGGGTCCACCTGAACCCGACCCTCCCGGATCCGTTCCCGCAGACCCGTCTTCCCCAGCCCCACGCCCCGAGTCTCCCGCCGCCTCCGCCGCCTGCGCCGCCCCGCCCGGCCACGCGGTGCCCCGCCCGGCCACGCAGCTCCGCCCCCTCCGCCGCCCTTCCCGGCCACTTCCCCTCTCTCCCCCGCCCTTTAAACCCCTCACCGTCGACCCTCTCCCCCCCAAGCCCTCCGGTCACCTCTCCCCTCCGCCTCCTCGCCGTCGACGCTCCGCCTCGCCGCTGCCACCACCGCCGGCTCAGCCTCCGCCTCGCCACCTCCTTCTCCCCGCTGCCGCTCCGCCAGCAGCCGCCTCCCTCGGCTCCAGCACCTCCTCTCCCGGCCCAGCCACCCCTCGCTGCCTCCAGCCAGAGACGCCGCCGCCTCCGCCGAGTTCGCCCCGCCTCGAGCCGGCCCATCCGCCCTCGTCCAGCACAGCCCGGCGGAGCTCCGGCCGTGTCCAAGCCCTAACCCTAACCCTAAATCAGCCGGACACGGCAGGGGACACAGAACAGTGTGTCCTGTGTCGTGTCGGACACGACACGGACACGAGAATTTTTCGGGTTTCAGAGCCCTGTTCAGGTACTCATATCTTTCTCCTCGCTGCCCCGTTTTTAATTCCGTAAATTGCGTTGCGAAGCCTGTATGACCCTCTCGGTGCCCGGATAAACCGCTCGGGGTATCGCGTCCTGTGGTGATCGCACACCGCGATCCAAAAACAGGAAAAACCAGACCCTGTTTTACCCCGGAACTGAGTACGCCCCGCCAAACGGGACGACTTGGTCGCGCGGGTCTTCACAGATACGTGCGCAGCGTTGATACGGACGTGTGGGATTTCGCAGAAGCTGATTCGGGTGTGCGTGCACACCGGGATCAACGCGTATCTGCGGACATCGCCCCGTATCCGACTTTTCTGTATTTTACCCTAACTTTGTGTACACACGTCAGATCGAAACAAAACTTGCGACATCGGACTCGTAGCGATACGCTGGTCCTGTGGGTCAAGTTTGGTTCGATTCTGAGAACGTTGACGAAATCGCGTGTCGTGGGCCCTATAGGCCCCGCTCGACGGGCGATTTTATGATCGGCTCATCGGAATCCAAATCTGAAAGTTCCATTGGGTTCGTATCATCGTTCCTGACCTGTTGACACTAAGTTTAGTGAATTTGGAGACCGTTGACCCGGACACGTTTTTCGGTGCAAAGCGGGCCCACCGGCGGACCCATTTTTGACCCAAAATTATCGTTTTTGCCTTTGTCTCCAAATTGGACCCAAGGACAGGCGTTTCTAGCTATTTGATATCTTCTGAGCATGATGGTAATGTCTATTTCAGCATCTGGACTCATTTCTGGGATTTTCCCCGAGATACAAACTATATTTGGATCCAAACAACAGGCAAGTACCTACACTTCAAGTTTAAATCTTTATATTATGATAATTAATTCCCTGCTCTACTAGTACCCTTGATGATTACACGTAGTATTAGAACACTGGATTTCATGTCTTGAATACTGGTTTTTCATGTCTTGCTTTCGTGTCGGGTGGGAGAATACTAGAAGCATGTAGTTTACCCTTCCCCCTACCGTGTTTAATAGCTGTTGGTGCGCGACTATACCCTCAGCCGGATCTCGATTATTCATATTTAATAGCCGTTTATGACGGCCGGATTAGCCTTATAAACCCCTATATGCCAACTATGTATTCTAAAATAAACACAAGTTCACACAGATAGCTTCTGGTCTTGTTATAGTTCTTGCTGACTGTTGTAGTTTCATTTCCTGTCTTATTTATCCCTGTTTTCTCATATTCCTGTTTATAGCATTAACTCTGAGATATTGTTATTTCTTTTATACATATTCTCAATATGATACTCAATCTAATTGTCATAAATATTTAGTTTAATCTTGTTGTGCATTGTGTACTTTGCTCCTTTCCTGACTGGATCCGTTATTTTAGGCGATGATGAGGACCTTGCCCCTACCTATTATGGCCACTATGAGTTAGCAGGTGACCCATATGAGGAGCCAGTTCCCACCCAGGAGGCTACTTCTGAAGAGTAGTTAGCAGTAGCTACTTATTTATTTTCCTTTCAGCATATACTCGGGTTTGTCCCCGATTTATCTTCTGGATTCTGTATTAAACCATGGAATTGTATATCACAATTGGTCTTATGAAATCTTATCATTTCTATTTCCCTGTCATTTTCCTTGTCTATTTACTTTACTGTGGATGAGATAGATTTAAATTACCTGTGGATATGCCCTAGATAGCGTACTACCGCCGACACTGCGGCGTAGGCTGGACGTGCCCACGTACTCGTGCCCGAATTTTCGGGTGCGGGTCATGACACGTTTTTGTGGTGGCCCATGCAGGTCAACGACTAAGTTGTTCGGTTTTAACTTAGGGACCGAACAGGCCTGCAATAAGATTAGGGATTTTAGGAAAAGCTCATCCACTTGATTGAATCGTTCTTGATATTCATATCGGTTTCGAATCATTTTACTGACTTGCATTCTGCCTTGATTTCTGTGCGCCTTTATCGTTTATTTTGGATGCAGAGTAAATGATCTACCAGCAAGCGACGAGATTCCTACAAGGTCACCACGAGATGCTCTACCAGCATGACCGTGGAGAACGCGCAGACTCTATTTGTAGATATCGTTCCTAGTATTGTTTAGCTCGTGCCCATTGGTTCGTGACCTCAGCCCCAACCTAGTAAATTTTAAACTTGCTAATAACTTGGAATGCTTTTATATTGATAACTGTAGAGATTGTAGAATCTTTTGCTATTGCGCTTATTGTAGGTTGTTTTGTGAACTTAATAATTTCCCTCCTTTCATCATCATCTAGCGCACTAAATTTTGATGTACTTGACTTATGCTGCTATTCTATAGCCTAGTTTTGCAAGCTTACTCTTTATCGAGCTTGTTCATGACAAGTGTATTATTGGGGAGGCCCACAATGATACATTTCAGAATCAGTGTATTACGATCTGATCAACCATAGTGCGCTTGATTCGCCCTTCGAAATAATACTTTACGTGGATTGAGATATACAGTTGACTAGTATACCTGCCCTAGACATGTCTGAGCATAACTGTATTAATACAAGCATGTGAATAGGAATTACCAAGATAGGATTCAATCCACCATCGCTTGACAATTCCTACCTGAATTCTTTAAACGTCTTGATCCCAATATTTCTGTTCTATCACCTCACCCTTGAACTCTTTATTATCGATCTTCGTCTTCCCTTGTTTCGGAAAGACGAAATCTCGTGCTTGGTATAATTCTGATATACAGAGAATACTAGATATGTCCCATAGGCCGATCACATACTTGAGAATTTTTCTTTCGAAATTAAGGACATATCATGATCGGCATTGAAGTTTCGAGGATTGAATGACATGAGTAACCATATTAAGGAATATTTTCTTAAAGAATATAGTCTTTTGTGATGAATGGGTAAATTCTAAGTTGGGTAGCAATGCATTTGTCAACTCAAGAGGAATGTCTTTTGGATTGTGACAGAGTAAGGTTAGATTGGAAGAAGCAAGCCATTCTAATTTTGAAAATTTAGAGGGGTGACTAAGATGATTAATGAATTGATATCGAGAACCCAATAGTAGTATCTTAGGTACATGATAATGCAAGTAAAATCATCAATTTGAATTTAGAGGATATATGATTCAACTAGAACGTTGGCGGACTACACTTAAACTCTTTCTCAATTTGATGGTTGGACTACCTAGTTAGAATATTGAGGATGTGAATGTAATTTAAAAAGTTGAAGCATACAAGTGTGAATGGGAATACTACTGGACTCGAATTACTTCCAGAAGAAATTACGATCGTGAGGTAAATTCATAAGCATGTGCAAATCTGGAAGATGTTATATGGACTTAATTTAAATTTCACCTGTGGGTAATTTGAGGAAGTAAGAAGTAATAACCATAGGTTAAATTTTTGATTAGAACAAGTAGTCACCTTAATCATGAAGTGATTGCAGTGGACATGATTAGGATTTAAATTATCGCAAGAAGATTGCGATTGATGTACATGAAGGATTAATAGAGTATGACTTAATTTTAAATTTCGAGGACAAAATTTTTATAAGTTGGGTAGATTATAAACCCCCAGATTTTGCAAGAATTTTAAATTGGGATTTTTCGTAATTTTCTGAAATTTTCTGTATTTAAAATCAGGGTTTCTAATTATTAAATGATTTTTATTTGATAATAAATAATATTAAAATATTATGGAAATAATATTTTTGGGTGTAAAATGGAAAACTAGACTTAGGGTAATTTTTCTGGAATTTATCGGGCCCCGGACCTATTTTTTTAAATCACCTAAAACTATTTATTATTTATTATTATTATTATTATTATTATTATTATTATTATTATTATTATTATTATTATTATTATTATTATTATTATTATTATTATTATATATCCGGCCCAGCCCGGCCCAACGGCCCGCGGCCCAAACCCATTAGGCCCAGCCCCCTAACGGGTCGAGTCGGGTCCACCTGAACCCGACCCGCCCGGATCCGTTCCCGCAGACCCGTCTTCCCCAGCCCCATGCCCCGAGTCTCCCGCCGCCTCCGCCGCCTACGCCGCCCCGCCCGGCCACGCGGTGCCCCGCCCGGCCACGCAGCTCCGCCCCCTCCGCCGCCCTTCCCGGCCACTTCCCCTCTCTCCCCCGCCCTTTAAACCCCTCACCGTCGACCCTCTCCCCCCCCAAGCCCTCCGGTCACCTCTCCCCTCCGCCTCCTCGCCGTCGACGCTCCGCCTCACCGCTGCCACCACCGCTGGCTCAGCCTCCGCCTCGCCACCTCCTTCTCCCCGCTGCCGCTCCGCCAGCAGCCGCCTCCCTCGGCTCCAGCACCTCCCTCTCCCGGCCCAGCCACCCCCCGCTGCCTCCGGCCAGAGACGCCGCCGCCTCCGCCGAGTTTGCCCCGCCTCGAGCCGGCCCATCCGCCCACGTCCAGCACAGCCCGGCGGAGCTCCGGCCGTGTCCAAGCCCTAACCCTAACCCTAAATCAGCCGGACACGGCAGGGGACACAGAACAGTGTGTCCTGTGTCGTGTCGGACACGACACGGACACGAGAATTTTCCGGGTTTTAGAGCCCTGTTCAGGTACTCATATCTTTCTCCTCGCTGCCCCGTTTTTAATTCCGTAAATTGCGTTGCGAAGCCTGTATGACCCTCTCGGTGCCCGGACAAACCGCTCGGGGCATCGCGTCCTGTGGTGATCGCACACCGCGATTCAAAAACAGGAAAAACCAGACCCTGTTTCACCCCGGAACTGAGTACGCCCCGCCAAACGGGACGACTTGGTCGCGCGCGGTCTTCACAGATACGTGCGCAGCGTTGATACGGACGTGTGGAATTTCGCAGAAGCTGATTCGGGTGTACGTGCACACCGGGATCAACGCGTATCCGCGGACATCGCCCCGTATCCGACTTTTCTGTATTTCACCCTAACTTTGTGTACACACGTCGGATCGAAACAAAACTTTTGCCATCGGACTCATAGCGATACGCTGGTCCTGTGGGTCAAGTTTGGTTCGATTCTGAGAACGTTGACGAAATCGCGTGTCGTGGGCCCTACAGGTCCCGCTCGACGGGCGATTTTGTGATCGGCTCATCGGAATCCAAATCTGGAAGTTCCATTGGGTTCGTATCATCGTTCTTGACCTGTTGACACTAAGTTTGGTGAATTTGGAGACCGTTGATCCGGACACGTTTTTTGGTGCAAAGCGGGCCCACCGGCGGATCCCGTTTTGACCCGAAATTATCGTTTTTGCCCTTGTCTCCAAATTGGACCCAAGGACAGGCGTTTCTAGCTATTTGATATCTTTTGAGCATGGTGGTAATATCTATTTCAGCATCTGGACTCATTTCTGGGATTTTCCCCGAGATACAAACTATATTTGGATCCAAACAACAGGCAAGTACCTGCACTTCAAGTTTAAATATTTATATTATGATAATTAATTTCCTGCTCTACTAGTACCCTTAATGATTACACGTAGTATTATAATACTGGATTTCATGTCTTGAATACTGGTTTTTCATGTCTTGCTTTCGTGTCGGGTGGGAGAATACTAGAAGGCATGTAGTTTACCCTTCCCCCTACCGTGTTTAATAGCTGTTGGTGCGCGACTGTACCCTCAGCCGGATCTCGATTATTCATGTTTAATAGCCATTTATGACGGCCGGATTAGCCTTATAAACCCCTACATGCCAACTATGTATTCTAAAATAAACACAAGTTCACACAGATAGCTTCTGGTCTTGTTATAGTTCTTGCTGACTGTTGTAGTTTCATTTCCTGTCTTATTTATCCCTGTTTTCTCATATTCCTGTTTATAGCATTAACTCTGAGATATTGCTGTTTCTTTTATACATATTCTCAATATGATACTCAATCTAATTGTCATAAATATTTAGTTTAATCTTGTTGTGCATTGTGTACTTTGCTCCTTTCCTGACTGGATCCGTTATTTTAGGCGATGATGAGGACCTTGCCCCTACCTATTATGGCTACTATGAGTTAGCAGGTGACCCATATGAGGAGCCAGTTCCCACCCAGGAGGCTACTTCTGTAGAGTAGTTAGCAGTAGCTACTTATTTATTTTCCTTTCAGCATATACTCGGATTTGTCCCCGATTTATCTTCTGGATTCTGTATTAAACCATGGAATTGTATATCACAATTGGTCTTATGAAATCTTATCATTTCTATTTCCTTGTTATTTTTCTTGTCTATTTACTTTACTGTGGATGAGATAGATTTAAATTACCTGTGGATATGCCCTAGACAGCGTACTATCGCCGACACTGCGGCGTAGGCTGGACGTGCCCACGTACTCGTGCCCGAATTTCCGGGTGCGGGTCGTGACACTTACCAATATCTCACATTGTTCAGGATTCCAACTTGGAGCAAGAGATAACCCAAATCCTGCATGATGGAGCAAGAGAAAGTATTGTTTAAAGTTTTTGAAGGCTCAGATTGGCAGGTTGTGCATCAATAGATGCAGTGTAGTATCTGTTCACTACTCATTATTGCCATCTCATCATTGCCCTCTCTTCATATTTGTTAGCAAATTATCTCATAAAATAAGTGCAGTGTAGTACTAATTACAGAACATAGAATTTATCTCATAAAGTGTAGTGCAGAATCCAGATTCAGATCCCAAAATTTATCACATAATCCATAACACAGAATTCAGATAAGTGCAGTGCAGAATCCAGATTGCATAATCCAGAATCCAGAATCCAGTGCAAAATCCAGAATCCAGAAAACATAACCCAGAATTATATAGTACTTAACAGTTACAAACTTATTGTAAACCCCCTAGACCAAATTTAGGTTCACTTAGCATAGATAGAGAAATTAGGGTTATTTTTGAACCAATTAGGAATTAATTATAGTATATTAAATTATTATGCAATGTCTTATATTACTTAGTGCACCTTACCATTACCTCGATATTTAGAGCACTACACCAACTGTTACCCTCAAACAAAGTTCATATACTTCTCCTAGACATGCCAGTCTACTATTCTAAACTTTGTGTAACTCACAAATACTCTGTCTTGAGCCTCGTTTTAGTCGCACAAATATCGTTACAAACGTCCGTGCTAAAATTTAATTAATTCCAACCCTACACTCTTTGTCCGTTCCAATCTAAATTGGAGACCCAACAGGAACCTGTTTTGTCCAAACCAAATTATGTTATTATTCTATTTTAAGTATATTACGTCTAGGATACTTGCACTTCACTCAATTCTAACCCTGTATATTTGTAATTAATTAGAAAATACCTTGCAAATTAATTTTTAATTAAATTAATACGATGACCAGCATCACCCAAAACTAGAACCAGCTCCTACCCAAACTCACCCTCACACCCTCAAGACCCTTACTAAACACCACCCCTCATTTTAGTACATTACATCACCCCCATAAATGAGGTGTTTTTCTCATACAAATTCGCAATTGTGCAATTTCCCAATTTAAAAGGGGCTTTAGTGTAAATTATGAATTTATAAGGACTTATGTGCAAAATTGGAGGGTGGGGTGTCCACCTCCCATTGGAGGGGACACATGGAGAATTCTCCACCCTCTATTTCATTTTTGGTCTAAATTCAATGCACTTACATGCATTGAATTAGCCTACAACCCTTTTCTTGTGTTCACATTGAAATCTATTATTTTCCAACCCTATATATATCCCCCTTCACCCGATTCCTCCTCCAACCTCAACTCAGCCTGTCATGTCCCAGTCCCAAAATATCGAGGGACTAGACACGTGGCAATGGCCAACAGCACACCCGATGGACAAACCCAATTTAATGGATCCATCAGGGTGTACTTAAGCTGTAGTACAACAATAAGGTCTACTAATCTCATCAACAGAAAATGAATACAACAATATCAATAGAGTAAAAAATAATCATCAGCAAGTCACAAGTAAATAAATCGGGAAATAACCCGATAACAAGTCTGATACAATAGTCAAGATACAAGAATAACGATAACCACAGCAAATACTGAGTATGAAAAAAGTATATACTCAGAAGATACCCTCAGGGATCACTCGTCTACTGGATCTGGTACTGTTCTAGTGTCTGCTCCTGTTCCTACTTCTGCTAATGCTCCTGTCCCGTATACCTCGGGATCGATCTGGTCTGCTAATCCTGGGGACATAATCCGGATCCAGGTCCTCAGGGGACATAGCAAGGTACAGATAATACAAGCCAAAATAAATGCAGTGCAGAAATAAATGAAACAACAGGGTAAATATATATAACCAGCTAAGTGATATGCAAGATGAGAGCAGCACTAGAACTCAGGCTGAGGCCACTACAAGCTCTGTGTCGGGGAGCCGGTAGCAGTGATATCATGTGGTTGTCTAGCTCGGAGAGAGACTGAGACGCCGACATAATATAATCAACCTGTAGCCTGTGTGACTCTCCCCACCCAATATAATCATACGTCTCATGTCCACAACGTCTCATGTCCATGCCACGCATGATCATAACTAATGCATCAAGTCATATAATATCTAAGAATATGTCATGTAATATGTATCCTATACAGTATTACCATGAATATCTCAGGAAGACTTCGTCTAATGAATAGTGTCAAGTGTCCTGGGTTATGATGTACTTGATAATGCAAGCACGAGAATGTAAAGGGTCACGATATCCATCTCTAGGTGACGTTACACAACTCCGCGTACGGTGTTGGCATTCGACTATTAATCGAACGCTAAGTAAAGTCACACGGTCCTAGGTCAAGCATGTACAACAATATATAAATAAGGCAAGAAAATAAGTAACAAAACTGCGATGTTGGCAAGGTACACTTGCCTGGGGTTCTGGCTCCAACTATAGCTCTGATCTCAGTGGGTTCTGCAGGGACTCCTCCGGTTGCTGAAATAAATATCACCATCAGATTCAAAAAATATCAAATAGCTAGAAACGCCTGTCCTTGAGTCCAATTTGGACACAGAGGCAAAAATAACAGTTTCTGGTCAAAGCGGGGTCCACATGTGGCCCGCTTCGCACCGAAAAATGTGTCAGAACCAAGGGTCTCCAAATTCGTCAAACTTAGTGTCAACAAGTCCAGAACGATGATACGAACCCAACAGAACTTTCAGAATTGGATTCTGATGAGCCGATCACAAAATCGCCCGTCAAGTGGAGCCGTGGGGCCCACGATACACAATTTTGTCAACGTTCTCAGAATCGAACCAAACTTGGGTCACAGGACCAACGTATTGCTACGAGTCTGATGGCGTAAGTTTTGTTTCGATCTGACGTGTGTACACAAAGTTACAACGAGTTCCAAAACAGACGGATACGGGGTGTTGTCGGCGGATACGCGTTGATTCCGGTGTGCACGTACATCCAAATCAACTTCTGCGAAATCCTGCACGTCCGTATCAACGGCGCACACCTTTCGATAAAGACCGCACGTGACCAAGTTATCCCGTTTGGCGGGGCACACTCAGTTTCGGGGGAAAATGGGGTGTTGTTTTTTCTGTTTTTGGATCACGGTTCGCGATCGCCACAGGACGCGATGCACCGAGCGGGTTGCACGGGCATCGAGAGGGTTACACAGTCTACGCGTCAAATAGATGGTACGAAAAATGGGGCAACGAGGAGAGAGAAAATGCTACCTGAACAGGGCTACGTAAAACAAGGTTTTCTCGTGTCCGCGAGGAGACACGACACAAGGGGACACGGTGCACTGTAACTAGGGTTTCGGTCTTCTCGTCGGTGCTGGCCGGAGGAGCTCGCCGGGGCTGCCACTGGGGTAGGAGGAGGACGGCGAGGCGGGGATGGCTCGTCAGTTGGTCGAGGTGGCTCAGGCGGAGGCGCTCGGCGCTGAAGGTGGAACTGGAGGAAGCTCAGGGCTCGGGGTCGTCTCGCCGGGACTCGGGAAGAGTCGGGTGCAACGCCTCGGTGGAAGAGGGTGGCGCTGGGATGATGTTAGAGGAAAGGGGTGGCGGAGCTCGGACGGGGAGACGGGTGGTGGAGTTGGCCGGGGACGAAGCCGAAGGGGTCGTGGGCTCAGGGACGACGGCGGATCGAGGGGAGAGGGTGGTGGCAAAGAAGTTCGTCGGTGGGAGGAGGGGAGACCGATGGCAGCGGGCGGAGCTAGGCGGATTAGGGTTCAGGCGGAGAACGATCTAGAGGAGGAAGGCGGAGGGGGAGACTAGGGTGGCCGAGGGTGATTGGAGCGGGGCGCTGCGGGGAGGTTCGTCGGGAGAGAGGAAGTTCTGGAGGAAGAGGAAGTTCTGGAGGAGGAAGGCGAGGCAGCGGGCTAGAGCGGCCGGAGTGGGGCGCTGCGGGTTCTGGGCGGAGGAGATTAGGGTTTCGGCCGGTGGAGCGAGGGTTTCGAGGGGGATATATAGGTGGCCGGAACAGTAAATGGGAAAGGATTACGATTAGGGTTTCGACCGGGTTAACGGGTCCGGGTCGGGTTCAATTCGGATCCGACTCGACCCGTTAAGAGTGGGTTTGGTTCGGTTTGGTTTGGTTTAACTGCGGTTCGGTTCGGGTTGATTTGGTTTATTTTGGAAATAAATCGGGTTTATTTCAGGGTTTATTTTGGTTTAATTATTAATTAGTTTTTAGGGATTTAAAAATGTTTCCGGGGTCCAATAAATTCTTGAAAAATTATCCTATGTCTAGTTTTTCATTTTACACCCAAAAAAATTATTTTTATAATATTTTAATATTAATTAAAAACATTTAAAAATTATTAAATATTAAAATACTTTAGTTTTAATTACAGAAAAAATCCCCAAAAATTACAGAAAATTGTGAAAAATCTATTTTAAAAATTCCTGAAAAATCAGAGAGTTTACAATCTACTCCCCTTAAGAGGATTGCATCCTCGCAATCAAAGAATAATCGGTCAACAGAGATGACACGGTTGCAAGCATTGTTCGAAGCACATCACGATCAAGGAGAATCAAGGATGAGGGTTTAAGCAGAACACATAGGGAAAATTATTTCCCTAAGCAATAAAAGTTATGCAATTTCCCGGATGAAGGAAATCTAGAAGACTACAGTTTATCACTTATAAACATATTAGGTTATCAGTTATAAAACATTCTAGGTTATTGATTGTTAGCAAGTTCAAAACTACCAGGTTAAGGCTAAGGTCACGAACCAACAGGCACGAGCTAAAGCAATACTAGAAACGGATAACTATGAAAAAACTTATGCGTATTAGCTACTCCATGAGTCTGCACGTCCTCCAAGGTCATCGCTAGAGCTTGTTCGCGTCCTTGCGGTCGATTCCTCTGCTGCTGTTGGGCCTGCTGGAAGAGTGCTACTTGTGGTATCAAAGGTGGCCTCGGCTGATACCCTCCTGGAGATGGTGGTATGACTCCTTCAACTCCTGTTTGCGATGCTCCCAATACTGGATAAACAGGCCTCGGTACTGGTAAAGCTTGTTGGTTAACCGTTAGTGCTCATTCTCGATGCTCAGGACATTCCTTCACTGAATTCTCTGGTAAAGCTTGTTGGTTAACCGTTAGTGCTCATTCTCGATGCTCAGGACATTCCTTCACTGAATTCTGACTGGATCTGCAAGCTAAACATAATCTCCTTTTGCGTCTGCACTCGTCCTCAATATGGCCTCGCTCGCGACAATATTGACAGACAGGTAGTGCCTGTGGAGATGCTTCTGATGGCTGGTGCATGTGAGGTCTTTTTGCAACTTCTTCCTGTGGTGCTCCGGCTGGTGCTGATATGGACGGCCGTTCAGACTGGTCTCTCTCCTGGTGATGCGCTCCATGCGTCGGGCTGCAGCAGGGACGTCCGGGTAAGATATAGGTGCAACGGATCCAATTAGTTTCTGTAGCTCGATGTTTAGTCCGTCGAAGAACTTCTCAGCCTTCTCTTCTTCTGTCGGAATCAAGGTTGGGGCGAAGCAACTCAGTATCACGACCGCACCCAGAATTTGGGCATGAGTCGTGGGTACGTCCAGCCTACGCCGCAGCATCGGCGGTAGAACGCTGTCTAGGTCTCAACATATAATATCCTGTCAATAGTCTCAACTCCGCACGGAGGACAATGATAAATAATCCACAGTTCTATGATATACTCAATCACAAGCTATAAGAAGTAATGGCACGATGAGAATAGAAAAGAGTTCTAAATAAACCAACCACAATAATCCAACTCAAATCCTGGTCTAGATGACCTCACAAAGTCACAAAATAATAAATACATCTCAGTCTCAGTCTAAAACAATAAATGCAGAAAATAATCTAAGAACAGCCAGGTACGTTCTCCTCTAGGCTAGGCAACTCCTCTGGGGTTTCTGGAGTAAAATCACCCTCTAATCCTGGGCCGTAATGAGTGGGGCAAAGATCCTCCAAGTCCTCTGAAAAATGTTATCCAGTCAGGATTGGAGCGAAGCACAAGCACTAACAGCAGTTTCATTAAATTGACAAAATCTATAAACAGTGTAAGAAATACAAGATGGAAGTAAATACTGGAAATGTAAAGTACTGAAGAAAATGGAAATAGGCAATAGAGCATCTAGCAATGAACAATAAATAGTGAATGCTAGACAATAAATAGTGAATGCTGGAACAGGTGAATCTGAATAAAGTAGACATCTAGCTAAGTGTTTGAATTATCAGTTTATTATGTGATCGGCTTGGGACTTGATCAGGCTGGTTATATATGATTAACTATGATTCTTGTAGGTCAGGCTAACCATATGGTTAGCTATGATGCATGTAGTGGTCAGGTTAATCATATATAACAGCTATGATGCATGAAAGATGGTCAGGCCGCACCCAACGTGAGAAGTGGGGTGAGTTATGATGCATGTAAAGGATTTGGATATGATCACATAATCTACTAATAGTTCCCCATCCCCCAGCTAGCACGATGGATTCCAATCACGACTCCTCATGATGGAGATCTAGGGTGCTAACCCATGTATCCATAGTGTTGGAATCAAGTATGTAATACAACTAGATTATAGAAGTAATCAACAAAATGAAAACTGTCAGAGAATGTACTCGCCTGTGGTCCTGAGCAAGGTGTGAGGATCGATGTCCAAAGTGGGATCACAATGACCTATTTATGGAATATTAATGTCAGATATTGAATTAAAAGAATAACATGTTTAACTAATTAAATATGAGGCCTCTAGGTCAATTCTGAGGTTTTACTGGTCAAAATTTGGTTAACTAGTCAATACGAGCCCATATATATATCATAATAGTCCATATTGGACAAAACCTAACTAAACTAGTCATTTTTAGCTATACTAGACATTAGTACATAGCTATCTATATGATATTACATAATACTTATATACTAGAGTCTAGTTAGCACATATATACTTATATATAGTTTACAAGCTAAATCACTACCTAAAATACACCTCTAAAACTGATACACAGTTACTGTCTGGAATTTCCCAGACCTACCCATACCTGCATCACACACAGGCTATACACCTCTCTCTCTCTCTCACTGAATTCAGCATTGTTCACTGACACCTGGACACACATTGGTTCATTCATTCATCTATACACTAATATCTCACCCCACACTGATTCTTAATCCTATACACACAGTCACACATCAACACATAGGTAAGCTGACACTAATACACTACTCCTTCACTCACTCACTGAATGTTGGTACATGGACACAAGTAAACAGCACATTGCCATAACCCTCTCTCTTACAGAATTACACACACTGTCACATAGGCACATTGGTACTCAGACACAGGTTACTGACACACAGGCTCACTCATTGCTAATCACTCACCCACACTACACACACTGATACCTCACTGCACACACAGGAACACACACACAGTGGCACTCCTCAACCTGGCACTGATCCCCCCAGCTACACCTACACATCACTGAAACCCAATTCACTGTACACACATACAGTTCAGACACAAGTAGTCATACTGCTCACCCCTAACACAGAATTTACATAGGTAACACACTGATATAATGTCCTACACTCACACAGGTATTCACAAGTTTAAACAGGGATGCACACACACACACACACACACAGGGACATATAGAACTCTGTTTACTGCTATACACAGGTAAATAACTCACACTACTCTCCCTAACTGTCACATAGGTTCTATTATACACTACTAACATAGCTACACAACACACTGCTACACATTAATCACCTATACTCACACTGCACAGTACACACTGATTTCACAGTTTCCTCACTCTCCTAATACCCCACACACAGCTATATAGAATACTGACACACAGGCAACACACACCCACAGATTACACTGATACACACATATTCTAAACACACAAATGCAGGTATTTACACTGATGTATTAACTGATAATCCTACTGATACTAGACACACTAAGACACACTGACACAGGTATCACTCTAATACCTAGACATTCAATTACACACTGCACCTAAACAACTACACAATACTACCCAACACACACTCTGACACACACAAGTTCACAGTGATACACACAACTTAACACCCTACACTATACTGATACTTACATTCTACTGCCATCCTCAACCTCTCAAGACCCCAAATATCCATCACATAGACCCCCAATCCGATACTGACCTGTCCCCCAATGTTGGTATACTGACATCCCTCTTCTAATACCAATATGCACTGAAACACAGTGCCACACACACAGGCATTCGTGAAGTAAAACCCCCAACCTATTGATACACACACCCCAACTGCATAATTATAAATCCTACACTGCGCACAGACACAGTAAAGTCCCCACTGTGCACAGAACCTTCCCCAAACCGACTGCATAGTTTCTCCAACTGTACACAACATGTTCACAATGTAATTATATTTATGTATATAGATCTATATATCAAATTATGCAGAAATACGAATACATTAGATAGGTAAAACCTTAAGGACATTTCTACAAACACAAGAAGTGCAGAAAACGGATTCACACAAGAACTCCAAAAACCCAAACCTAAACCCTAAAATCATAATCAAATCTATACGTATGAGATAAAATCAGTCTACATACAAATACCTAAGGTTAGGGTTCACGAAAAATTGGGGAAACCAAATGTTGGGACACTTAAACCCTAATTTCTCCTAGGGCTTCATGTAGGATCCCTAGAAATCGAGATCCATACAACAAGAGGGTTTCCTAATGGGCAATAATCCACAAAAATAGAATATAATTGAAAAATAGGGTTTTACCTAGGGAGATGGCTTCTTCAATGGAGGTTCTTCTTCTCCAATGCTTCTTGACCCAAACTCCTTGCTTCTCTTTGCTTTGAAAGAGGAAAAACGGAATCCTAGGGTTGATTCTGAATTCTGGAGGTGGGGAATGGTTTTAAGAAGGAGGCTAGGGTTTCTTCTACTACATGAAGAATGGTGGCTCCCTTTTATATAAACAACTAGGTTAGGGTTTCCAAGCTTAGTTTTAGGTTAAACCTTTATGTTAAGTCATGTAGAACCTAGTTACTAAGGTTTGGTCAGTCCAGGGTTTGAGGTCCAACCTAAAGTTTGAATTCTAGGGTTTCTCTAGAATTGGTCTTCAAATTAGGGTTTAGTCAATAGGGTTTGTCTTAATGCATTCTAGGGTTGACCTAAAACCAAACATCACTAACAATATATAAATAGTCTATAAAACTCAGCAAATTAATTTAATACATAATTATTCAAATTAGTGAAATTACACAAATGCCCTTATTTGGAATTGTGGTAGTGACACTCAGACGAATGAATTCTGCGTTGTATTCTTCCACTGTCATACTGTCTTGAGTGAGGCGATTGAACTTATTCTGAAGTTCTGATTGAGCGATGGCTGGAATGTACATCTCCTGAAAGAGTCTAGAGAACTCTTTCCAAGTGACTCGGTCTGGTCCGAGCCGTGTCTCCTCAGAAAGCCACCAGTGATGTGCATTGTCCGTCAATTGCATTCTGACGGCAGTCATCCAACGTTCCCTTGGAAGCTCAGCTGCTTCTAATTGATGTTGAGTGTTGGTGAGCCATTCATGAACTTCTGTGGGCTCCTCTTTGCCTGAGAAGGTACGGGGCTTCAACTGGCAAAAATCGGTGATAGAGCCCGTCATTGGCCGTCGTGCTGGTAGATTCGCCTGCTCCAATACGATTGCTAGGCTGTGACTTAAAGCCTTTTGTTGAGCTTGCATTATTGCATAGATCATTTTAAACATCTGCTGTCCGTCCATGGCATGCCCTTGTAGAAATACGGGCATTTATGGAGTAAATTGCGTCGATGGTAGAACGTCATCTTGCTGAATTCTCGAGGCATGCAGACTTGCTTGACTATGTTGTTGAGCTGATTGACCTTCTTCTACTGGTGTTACTTCCTCTTTATTGGTTACCAAAACACCCCGTGGTGATCTTGCAGGAGTCTCGTTGTTTGCTCGTGAATCTATAACTCTGCAACCAAAATAAATAATAAGAGGCGCACAAGAATCAAGGCAGGATACAAGTCAAGAAATTAATTCGAATCCGATATAGATATCAAGAATGTTTCAAGCAAGTGGATGAGATCCAAAAAAACTTATTCTATTCTTATTGCAGGCTTGCTCGGTCCCTAAGTTGAAATCGAACAATTTTAGTCGTAGATCTGCATGGGCCACCACAAAAACCATGTCACGCCCCAGTCCCAAAATATCGAGGGACTAGACACCTGGCAATGGCCAGCAGCACACCCGATGTACATACCCAATTTAATGGATCCATCGGGGTGTACTTAAGCTGTAGTACAACAATATGGTCTACTAATCTTATCCACAAAAAATGAATACAACAATATCAATAGAGTGAAAAATAATCATCAATAAGTCACAAGTAAATAAATCGGGGAACAACCCGATAACAAGTCTGATACAATAGTCAAGATACAAGAATAAAGATAACCACAACAAATACTGAGTATGGAAAAAGTATATGCTCAGAAGATACCCTCAGGGATCACTCGTCTACTGGATCTGGTACTGCTCCAGTGTCTTCTCCTGTTCCTACTTCTGCTAATGCTCATGTTCCGTATACCTCGGGATCGATCTCGTCTGCTAATCCTGGGGACATAATCCGGATCCAGGTCCTCAGGGGACATAGCAAGGTACAAATAATACAAGCCAAAATAAATATAGTACAGAAATAAATGAAACAACAAGGTAAATATATAACCAGCTAAGTGATATGCAAGATGAGAGCAGCACTAGAACTCAGGCTGAGGCCACTACAAGCTCTGTGTCGGGGAGCCGGTAGCAGTGATATCATGTGGTTGTCTAGCTCAGAGAGAGACTGAGATACCGGCATAATATAATCAACCTGTAGCATGTGTGACTCTCTCCACCCAATGTAATCATACGTCTCATGTCCACAACGTCTCATGTCCATGCCACGCAGGATCATAACTAATGCATCAAGTCATATAATATCTAAGAATATGTCATGTAACATGTATCCTATACAGAATCACCATGAATATCTCAGGAAGACTCTGTCTCATGAATAGTGTCAAGTTTCCTGGGTTATGATGTACTTGATAATGCAAGCGCCAGAATGTAAAGGGTCACGATATCCATCTCTAGGTGACGTTACACAACTCCGCGTACGGTATTGGCACCCGACTATTAATGAATGCTAAGTAAAGTCACACGGTCCTAGGTCAAGCATGTACAACAATATATAAATAAGTCAAGGAAATAAATAACAAAACTGCGATGTTGGCAAGGTACACTTGCCTGGGGTTTTGGCTCCAACTGTAGCTCTGGTCTCAGCGGGTTCTGCAGGGACTCCTCCGGTTGCTGAAATAAACATCACCATCAGATTCAGAAAATATCAAATAGCTAGAAATGTCTATTCTTGAGTCCAATTTGGACATATGGGCAAAAATAATAGTTTCTGGTCAAAGCGGGGTCCACATGTGGCCCGCTTCGCACCGAAAAATGTGTCAGAACCAATGGTCTTTAAATTTGTCAAACTTAGTGTCAACAACTCCAGAACAATGATACGAACCCAACGGAACTTCCAGAATTGGATTTTGATGAGCCGATCACAAAATCGCCCGTCAAGTGGAGCCGTGGGGCCCACGATACGCGATTTTGTCAACGTTCTCAGAATCGAACCAAACTTGGGTCACAGGACCAGCGTATTGCTACGAGTCCGATGGCACAAGTTTCGTTTCGATCTGACATGTGTACACAAAGTTACAACGAGTTCCAGAATAGGCGGATACGGGACGTTGTCGGCAGATACGCATTGATTCCGGTGTGCACGCACATCCAAATCAACTTCTGCGAAATTTCGCACGTCCGTATTAACGACGCGCACCTTTCGGTAAAGACCGCATGCGACCAAGTCATCCCGTTTGGCGGGGCGCACTCAGTTCCGGGGGAAAATAGGGTATTGTTTTTCCTGTTTTTGGATCACGGTTCGCGATCGCCACAGGACGCGACGTACCGACCGGGTTGCACGGGCATCGAGAGGGTTACACAGTCTACGCGTCACAATAGACAACACAAAAAATGGGGCAACGAGGAGAGAAAAAATGCTACCTGAACAGGGCTATGTAGAACGAGGTTTTCTCGTGTCCGCGAGGAGACACGACACAAGGGGACACGGTGCACTGTAGCTAGGGTTTCGATCTTCTCGCCGGTACTGGCAGGAGGAGCTCGTCGGGGCTGCCACTGGGGTAGGTGGAGAACGGCGAGGCGGGGATGGCTCGTCGGCTGGTTGAGGCGGCTCAGGCGGAGGCGCTCGGCGCTGAAGGCGGCGCTGGAGGAAGCTCAGGGCTCGGGGTCGTCTCGCCGGTACTCGGGGAGAGTCGGGTGCAGTGCCTCGGTGGAAGAGGGTGGCGCTGGGCTGATGCTGGAGGACAGGGGTGGCGGGGCTCGGACGGGGAGATGGGTGGTGGAGTTGGCCGGGGACGAAGCCGAGGGGGTCGTGGGCTCAGGGACGACGGCGGATCGAGGGGAGAGGGTGGTGGCAGAGAAGTTCGTCGGTGGGAGGAGGGGAGACCGATGGCAGCGGGCGGAGCTAGGTGGATTAGGGTTCAGGCAGAGAAGGATCTGGAGGAGGAAGGCGGAGGGGGAGACTAGGGTGGCCGAGGGTGATCGGAGCGGGGCGCTGCGGGGAGGTTCGTCGGGAGAGAGAAAGTTCTGGAGGAAACTTAGGGATTAAGAATTACTACTGCTACTACTTTCATCCTTTCATTGGTTTAGTTTTTGGTTGGTCTGCCATTAGTTTAGGTTTCGGTTGAGGTTAGTTTAGGAATAATAGATAGAGAGGCGGTGGGGGATGAGTCGTGGGGGATGAGTCATGGGGGATGAGTCATAAGAGGGTTGTTTTACGCGCGGTGACAGGAATTATGGGGTAGAATTGGTTTACGCGTAGAGGTTGCTTTACGCGTGGTTTTAAACTTTACGCGTGGAGGTGGTTTTACTACTGCTGCTGCTGCTGTTTATGCGGGTAGGAGTATACGCGGGGGTGATGGTTTAACGGGTCGCGGGTTTGGGTTTGAGATCCAATAGAAAATTCTATTCTAATAATATATATATATATATATATATATATATATATATATATATATATATATATATATCTAAAAATTACATTGGTGCATACAGTTAAGTTAGCTACTGTCCAAAAGGTCTCCTACATGGAATAAATTAGGAAAAATTTATAATGGCTCCATAAATCCTCTAAGTGCTGAAAACTTCTCAAAATAAATCTAATAAAATCTATTTTCCTTATTTAGCTCATAATTATTACGTTTTCAGGGTTAGGGGTTTTACATTCTACCCAACTTATAAAAATTTCGTCCTCGAAATTAAAACTAAGTCACGGTAGAAAGTACGAATGGTAGAATATATATATATATATATATATATATATATATATATATATATATATATATATATATATATATATATAAATTAACATGGTAATTTTATACCTTGGTCTGTGAACAGGTTTGGATAACGTTTGCGCATGTCGTCTTCTCGCTCCCAAGTGGATTCTCCTGGTGCGCCATGCTTCCATGCTACGCGGACCAAAGGAATAGACTGGTTTCTCAATACTTTCTCTCGATGATCAAGGATTTCCACGGGTTGCTCTTGATATGATAAGCTTGGCCCAATGGTGATTTCTGAATGGTCGAGGACATGAATGCTATCTACCACATACCGCCTGAGTTGTAACACATGGAATACGTCATGTACTCCCTCAAGTGAAGGTGGTAGCGCAAGTCGATACGCCACTTCTCCCACTCTCTCTGATACGTTAAATGGTCTAATATATCTTGGACTCAACTTACCGCGCCCTCTGAATCGAATGGTGCCTCTGGTGGGTGATATCCTCAAGAAGACATGATCGCCTTCTTTAAACTCTAAGGGACGACGATGAAGATCTGCCCATTATTTTTGCCTGTCTTGTGCTGCTTCCAAGTGTCCTTGGATCTTCTTTACCTTCTCCACTGTACGAACTAGAATCTGTCTTTCACCCACATCGCTCCAATATACTGGAGAACAACACTTCCTCCCATATAGTGCTTCGTAGGGAGCCATTTGAATGCTCGCTTGATAGCTATTTATAGGAAAACTCAACCAAATATAAATGGTCCTCCCATGATCCACTGAAATTAAGCATGCATGCTCTCAACATATCTTCCAGTGTCTGAATAGTACGTTCGGACTGGCCATCTGTCTGCGGGTGATACAATGTGCTGAACTTTAGGCGGGTACCAAGATTCTCTTGCATACTTTGCCAAAAGTAAGATGTGAACCTTGTATTCCTGTCAGACACGATACTAACTGGCACTCCGTGCAGTCGTACAATATCTCTCATGTATATGTCTGCTAAGTCCTCTGTGGATTGCCCAACTCTGAAGGGTAAAAAGTGGGCAGCCTTGGTGAGTCGTTCTACGATCACCCATACCGCATTACGACCATTAGGACTCCTTGGAAATCCCGTAACGAAGTCCATAGTGATGTGCTCCCATTTCCACTCAGGTATTGGGAGTGGTTGGAGTAAGCCTGCAGATCTCTGATGCTCAGCCTTGACTTGCTGACACACCAGACATTTTGTCACAAAGCGGGCTATCTCCCTCTTCATTCCATGCCACCAATAGTACTGTCTCAGGTCTCTGTACATCTTTGTGCCTCCTGGATGAATAGAGTATGTTGAGCTATGCGCTTCTGACATCAGTTCTTGACGAAGTTCTCCATTCAGAATATATAGACGATCTCCACATCTTAAAGTCTCGTCCTCGTGTATGCATAATCCTGTTTGTATTCCGGCCTCTGTCCTTTGTCGAAGTCTCTGGAATCTGGCATCTGTTGGTAGGGCAGCTTTGATCCTTTCGACCAATATTGATTGCAACTGGTAACTTGACAACTGGCCATCAGTTCCTGGCATAATGACTTCTATACCCAGCTGTTCTAGGTCATTCAATAGATGTTGCTGGGAAGTTAAAAAGAATGCTATGGGCCTCCTGCTTAAAGCGTCGGCTACTACGTTGGCTTTTTCCGGATGGTACTGTAGCTCAATCTCAAAGTCTGACATCACCTCGAGCCAACGTCTTTGTCTCAGGTTTAAGTCCTTTTGGGTATAGATGTACTTTAGGCTTTTGTGATCAGTGAATATCTCCACTCGTTCTCCGTATAGATAGTTTCTCCAAAGCTTTAAGGCAAAGATGATTGCCGCAAGCTCCGGGTCATGAGTGGGGTAATTCTTCTTATGGGTCCTCAGTTGTCTAGAGGCGTAGGCCACAACTTTCCCATGTTGCATCAAGACGCAACATAAACCTTTTTCGGATGCATTGCTGTAGATTACGAATCCTCAGGATCCTGAAGGTATGGTCAAGATAGGTGCCGTAGTCAGACGCTTTTTTAGCTTGTCGAACGCTATCTGACACTCCTCTGACCAGATGACCTCCTTCTCCTTGCGGGTCAAGCGAGTCATCGGCTCCGCGATCCTTGCAAAGTTCTCTACGAACCTTCGGTAATATCCGACAAGTCCTAGGAAACTCCTCACCTCTGAAACGTTGGTAGGGGTCGGCCACGTTTCTACTGACGAAATCTTCGCTGGATCTACCAAAATGCCATCTTCTGAGATAACGTGTCCAAGAAAAGTGACACGATCTAGGAAAAACTCGTATTTACTCAGTTTTGCATAAAGCCTCTCACGTCTTAGTGTCTCTAACACTAGCCTCAAGTGCTCTCCGTGCTCCTCGTGGTTCTTTGAATACACCAAGATGTCGTCGATGAAGACTACCACGAACCGGTCCAGATACTGATGGAATACTCTGTTCATTAGGTTCATAAATACGGCAGGTGCATTTGTCAATCCAAAAGGCATCACTAAGAACTAGTAGTGACCATAACGAGTCATGAATGCTGTTTTTGGAATATCTTCTCTCCACACCTTTACCTGATGATAGCCTAATCTCAAATCTATCTTTGAGAATACTACTGCTCATGTGAGTTGGTCGAACAGATCATTAATTCGCGGCAGGGGGTACTTGTTTTTTATTGTCAAAGCATTAAGGGCTCTGTAATCAATGCACATTCGGAATGTCCCATCCTTTTTTGGTACAAACAACACTGGTGCTCCCCAGGGTAATGTACTAGGATGAACAAATCCCTTGATCTGCAACTCTTCTAACTGTAGCTTCAGCTCGTCTAGCTCCTTCTTTGCCAACCGGTACACATTTGAAGATACCGGCGCTGCTCCGGGCACTAATTCAATAATGAACTCTACTTCTCTATCAGGCGGTAGGCCTGGCAACTCCTCCGAAAATATATCCTCAAATTCTGCAACAATAGCTGGTGGAGCTGTCTCCATAGCCATGTAAGCTCTAGGTGTCTGGCCTACTCCTAGCTCGATGGTGCCCCGCATGTACTCGAACTCCGGTTGATCTAGTAGTCTAAAAGTGACGCTACCTTTCCGGCAGTCTAGTATAGCATTGTACTGGCTCAACCAGTCCATGCCTAAAACAACGTCAAAGTTTGGCATCGGGAGTACTAAAAATCGTGCTCTCATCTTCCTACTACACACGACTACGGAGCACGTTCTAATAGTGCTGGTAACTGGTACGATGCCTCCTCCGGTAAGAATCTTCCAACTCTTAGGCAAGGGGGAAGTAGCTACTCTATGCATGGCTACGAAACTACTAGATATAAAAGATAGCATAGCGCCAGAATCAAATAATGTAGTTGCAGGTATTGACGCAACTAAAATGGTACCTGTGATAGTTTCCCCTTCTGGTTCCTCTGTAACTGCTGCTAGTGCAAAGGCTTGTTCGTGCCTCTGCCCTCTTCCCTTCTGCCTGGCTCGGTCGAACTGAGCCTCTTGTGAGGCCAAGGGTGGTCCCTTCTGAAATCCTTCGGGTGCTAGGGGATGCTGACCTTCAGTCGGGAGTAGTATCCTCTGGACTGGTACTGTTGGCCCTTGTCCGGTCTGGGGTGCTGCCTCTCTGCGTTGTGGGCAGTCTCTGGCCAGGTGTTGACTTGCTCTACATATCATGCACAGTCTAAGCTTCTTCTGGCATTCTCTGACGAAATGTCCCTTCTTGGCACAATGATGACAAGTCGGAAGCTCCTTGTGCTGATATGGTACTGTCCTTTGTGCCTACATTCCTGGAAGATGGATTGGCCCTCCTACTCTGGGCTGGGCTTTGGCTGGTATGGTCGTGCTAGAGCGCCTCGCTTCTCTGCCAATGTCTTCCTGGATTCTTGCCTCTGAAAGAACCTCCTAATAAGAGATCCTGGACTGCGTGGTGGTATACCTTTGTAGCTCGAAGGTAAGGCCATGATGGAACCTACTGGCCTTCTCCAGCTCGTTAGGTATCAAGATGGCACCAAATCGACTAAGTCGACTAAACTCTACGTCGTAGGCATCTACGGTCATAGTTCTTTGTTCCAGGTGTAGGAACTGAGAGTATAGAGCATTCCTGACCGTAGTCGAAAAATACTTCGCATTGAAGTACACTAAGAATTGTTCCCACGTCTGTTTCTTGCCGACGCTGCGCTCTATAGAGTCCCACTAGTGATGGGCGTTGCCTTTGAGTTGGGTCCTCACCGCGGTCATCCAAAGGTCTGGGTGTAGCTGTGAACCCTCCAGCAGCATCTCTGTGTTGGAGACCCAATCTGAGATCTCCTCCAGAGTTTCGTTGCCCGAAAAGGTTCCTGGGCCCATCTGGCAAAAACCTCGGACAGTACCAGCTGGTTGGACATGTACTGGGTAGATATTCTTTCCAGAGCTGTCATCAAGCTCTGCCTCAAGGTCTCTGTCTGATGCCATTGCGTCTGCATCATGACTTGGAAGAATTAGAACATTTGTGGCTGTCCCTCTAGTTGTGGCATCAGGGCTGGAAAGGATGGGGGTGGAGGCAAAGGTGTTTCTGCCTGTTGTGTTGGTGCCTGGGAGGTCTGTCCTTCTTGCTGAGCTAGTACAGCTCCTTGAGTAGGACCATTGTGGAGGTATGGTGGATAAATCGGTGTCTGTCTTGGGGACTGGTCTCCTGGGGTAGTCGGGGTCCTATTGACATCATATAAGATGTCTGTTGCCTGATCAACCCTATCATCTGTGTGTCCATTGGGTACGTCCATATTTCTGAAGGAAAAGAAATAAACAGGATGCAAGCATTTTATAATAGAATGTTTGCGAAAAACAGGTTGCTAAGCCGTCCGCGTAAAACAGAGATTCAAAGAAGTTTGGCGTAAAGTAAGACTACAGAGTTGTCCACGTAAAATCAAGATTCTAGATAGTCTGCATAAAGCAGAGATAGAGATTTTAAAATTGTTTGCGTAACACAGAGTTTCAAGCTGTCTGGCGTAAAGTAGAGATTCACTATCTGGCTTAAATCATGGCTTCAGATCTATCTGCGTAAAAGTCTGCTATACTTACTGCGTAAAGTCTGCCTAAATGTCTGCGTAAAAATCTGTGTGCGTAAGGGTTGCTTGCGTAAAATCTAACATACGTTGTTTTTATTGTAGCATAAAACTCGCGTAAAAAGGTCTGCCAAAAATCTGTGCATAAAAGTCTAGTATACGTTTGCAGCGTAAGGTTTGTACGAGGAACTCTTTGTTTTCCTTGGATGAATTTGTCAGATAATTCAGTGAACCTGACATCTGACAAAAATCACAGCACGATAATCGAGAGGGTAGCTGTGATGATGTTTCTACACAGAGACCCAGGTTGTCGTTTAGTGACATATTTGATACGCCACTCAAAGGAAAAAGATTGAGTCTTCAGAATACGCTGCCTATTCTATATTGATAGAGATGAGCTTTTACGCTCAAGATAAGACAAAACCTTGATGTTACGTAAAAAGTTGTTTCATGCTCAGGGCTCGAGGCATATCTATGTATTTAATACACGAGATTTTTCTTTGTCATGACTGGGAAAGCTAAAATTATGAATAATACGCTTATATCACCATCCTTGTGGTTTACGCCTATTCAGGCTACTCTACGCTGGTTGTAAACCCCCTCACCCAAATTTAGGTCTAATTTGCTTAGATAGTGAAACTAGGGCTAGTTTGAACCAATTAGAATTAGAACACGGCTTTTATTTAATTATACAATAATTAAATATCGTGTAGCGCACCTTACCGTTGCTTCGATAATTGGAGTATCTCACTAGCCATTGCCTGTCTACAAACTTCACGATCTCATCCTAGACAAGTCCACCAACTATTCTGACCCTTATACATTGCTCCCTTGTGCTACATTTTAGTCGCACAATAAACGTCGCAGACGTTATTATATTAATTCTAAATAAATTATGACTTTGTACCCTTGTGCGTCCCAATCGAAATTGGGGACACAATCTTGACCGTTTTGTGCAAACCGAATTTTATTAATATTCTACACTGTCCCCTCTACGCCCCTGACAGTTGTGTCCCGCCTGATTTAATCCCATGTACCCCTAATTAATTCTGGAACATCATGTGCGTCGATTTAATTAATTAAATCCAATTTTTCGCCTTTGTGCAATTTTCTAATTGTTGGGGGGCTTTTATGCAAAAATGCATTGAGGTGTCTCCACCATTGGACAATTCATAAAGAAACCTATTTTTCCCTTCACATGGATTTTTCCTATAATTTTCTGGATGTGCAACGCGCACATCGCCCCCACTTATTTTAAACCTCCATCCTTGTATTTTAAACCCTGAAATTATAACTCAAACATCCTCATATGAGCCCAAGGCCCAACTCCAAAGAGGTGTTGACCAAGCCCACTCCTAGGTCAATCCCAAACCTAAAAATCCCAAATGTATATAAATACAACATTTTCTTTCTTTTCTTTATCAAAAACCAAAACCTAAAATATAACCTAGCCGACAGACACTGTTCACCCCCCCTATTTCCCTGTTCATCCTCCTCCTTCGGCCTTCCCGGCCGGAGCCTCGCCAGAGACACGCCGGAGACCACGCTGACCTCCACCCAGTCTATCACCTCCATCCCTCCGCCGTGCCGCTGCATTGCACCTCGCCACATCCGAGCCCTCCCTCTCGTCGACTTCTTCTTCCCCGACCAACACCCTGCGGCCGTCCCTGAACGCCGTCGAGCCGCTGACCGCCTGAGGATGCCCTGCAGTCATCACCTCCTCCTCGACGGAGTCGGCACAGCGGCCACGACCCCGCTGCACGTCCTGACAACGCCGAGCAGCCCCTCCGCCTGTCCCTCGACTGAAGAAACCGAGCCTCCCCAAAGTCCGCCGGAGAACACCACCAGCACGAACCAACACCATCACCACCATGCAGACCATCTTCCATCGCCTGCTCGTTCACCAGCATCGTGTCCACCTCAGTTCCCTGCTCCTCCTCCAGTTCCCTTCCTCCCGCCAGAATCCCCTCGACCCGCCGTGCTCCTCCCATCTCGACTGAACTACCGGTCTGAACCTCCTCTCCTCCTGCCATCTATCCATCCATCCCTGCATTTCCTTTCTCCACCACGCCACAGCCTTCTCTCTCCCTGTGCACGACCTCCTCCTGCTGGCTAAACTTTCCCCCACTGGCCGAACTCCGGTTAGTAGGACTCTGGCAGTCCACCACCCACCACCACCATCATCATCATCTCATAAGCTTCATCATCATCATCTTCACCGTCAAACCATCAACCCATCATCATCGTCGTTGTTGTCATCGCCTCGATTATCATCTCCATCCTCGTCATCGTCCTCGTCAAATACCATCGTCCTCATCATCATCATCAGCATCACTTCATCATCAACTCACCATCATCTCACCATTATCTCACCATCATCACCATGATCTCAATTCATCATCATCAGCATCACTTCATTATCAACTCACCATCATCTCACCATCATCACCATCATCTCAATTCATCAGCATCACTTCATCATCAACTCACCATCATCTCACCGTTATCTCTCCATCGTCGTCATCATCATCATCATCGCAGTAGTCGTCACCCTCGTCGTCATCTTCATCAATCTCACCGTCGTACCCGTGCACGTATTCCGAGGTACGAACATGTCCCACCTTCTCCTTGTTATGTGTGTTTGTGTGTGTTCCAGTAGGACATCTGTATTTAGTCACCACGGTTAGTTATATCAGACCCTGAGTCGGAGAACCCAACGCGCGTTCATACACGTACGCGTACGCAGACATGATTCAATCTAGTATATGTATATTAAGTTAATCATTAGCTTAGTATTAATTGGTATATATTTATGTACATATTTAATATATATATGTATTCCAATAGTTATGTAAATAAATTGTTGGTTATATTATTATATAAATATGAATATATATGTAAGTAAATGCTAATTGATAATTATGACTATATATATATATATATATATATATATATATATATATATTTAGACTGTATGACCCTAGGACACCGTGGACTGTCCCGTACTTACCTTGACCATGTTGACCCTAAGAACTTGTGAATTGTCCGCCTTGCATACCTTAACGTACAGGCTTAGACACCTGTCAGTCGACTGTCTGATTGTGTACAACACTTAAAGACCCGACACCCGCGTAATTCAACGCATAATTTACCGTGCTAGATGACTAGTGTTACCCCTAGTGTACCCCCTGAATCCAGTGTAAATAGGGTTGTGTATGTGCTAGTGTAATGACTAATGATTTTATTGCATTATATTTATGTGTACGTAGGATGTTGGATTTATTCTGCACGACTTCTGGTGCAGGTTATTGGTACATCGCAGATTTCTTGCCAGGCAAGTATACCTTGCCATTGTACTGTTATTCTTATTCTATATGATTGCATGTATCTTTATTTTCTGTCTTTAGTTCATATATTTTAACTGTTATATAAAATGCGTGCGATGGTGACGTCGCGATATATTTTTATTTATGTATTTGCATTGACCTTTTTTATGAGACTACCCCATTATCATGTAGCATCATTAGGTTCATTGGCCGTGACACAGTTTATATACGAGTTATGAGTCTCATGTAGATCATGGACTTGCGTGCAGGGTTTGGCCTCCTGTACATATGGGTCGTGCGTTAGGAATAACTGCTGTTAGAAACTTTGCATGCTAGTAGACTTGGCAGTTATTAAAGGTATTATCGTGTCATGGATGTGACATGTTTAGAGCATGGGGTGGGAAGAACAACAAGTAAGGCGTGTGGGCTCCGTTTCACTTTCCTTGTGTAACCCGTACGCTCTGCCGGAGATGCGCGGTCATGATGACCACTATATATTATATTATTATCAGGCAGGCCTCCGGCGTTCGAAAGACGATGTGCCTTTGTAGGCCCCTGGATCTCCAAGAGAACTATGCCAATCCCATTTTAGCCAGATAGCCCACGCGTTGGGAAAGTTGTTCTTAAACTGCATTCACTTAGACGGTTAGGTGACCAATTGGATATTTATTTCAGTACTTTATTGGTATGTGTTTAAGTATCTTGTTATGTCCCTCTGAGGACCTGGTCCCCTGCCAGGTGTATCTGTTCTTGAGTATTCGTAGGAGCGCAGATTCGGATGGTTACACATGTTTCGAGGATGTCTTCTCTTCGAGCCGTGATTGCTAGCTGGTATACTTATATTGTGTTTGATTGTGTTGTACTTATATTGTATTGCACTTATATTCGAGTTGGTAGTGGATTTGTTTCCACCCAACTATCATCCTTAGATACTTCTTATTGAGAGATAGTTTCGTAGATGTTGGTTATTTAATTATATTATAATTTTCGTGGATGAGATTTAGATTATATCCTGTGACTTGTGACATATGTTATACCACTTGTAGATTTGATATTCATAATACAACGTACATGTGGATTTGGTTTCCATATATTGGAGTTGCCATATCCATGCGGCTGGCATGCTTACGTGTCCTAGTCCTACATATTTTTGGGTCTAGGGCGTGACATGTTTTTGTGGTGGCCCATGCAGGTCAAGAGCATATTGTCTCGGTTACGTTACTGTACCGAACAATCCTGCACCTAGGACTAGAGTATAGAATCTCATCCATAATTGACTATGAGTCATCTTCCTCCTATCTGTTCTATTTTGAACAATTGTATCCTGCTTGATTCCTGTACTCCCCTAATAGTTACTTGAGTATAGCCTTCTGCTAGAATATAGGAACCCCTATTATTAGTATAATAATTAGGGTAGCACACCTATTAAGAATACAACAAGAATATAGACACTCCACTAAGTTTAAAATATCTAGTGAACCTAGAATTCCTTATCTACAGATTGGTTTACCATTACCCCTTAATGTATTATGAGGACCTGTGAGTAGTATAGACACTACTAGAGATAGTTAGAAGTTTTCCCATAATGTTTGACCCTAGTATTGAGGAACCAATGGAGAACCAAAATTGAATATTAGGACTGAACCTAACCTACACAGTTAGATGAGTATTGGAGAACTACAAACTTAGATCATTGCCTTATCATTAGTAGACAGCACCCTAGGAAGCCTAGAGGAATGTACTTAACCATTTATTTTCCTAATCATACCTCAAATATAGCAACTAGCATACCACTTCCCCTTAGAAAACCATGATGCTATCTAGAGCCCCCTATTTTAAATTTCATAAATTATTCCTCTGTAACCTTAACGTTCGCTAATTACGCGACGAATAAATTATCTTCTTCCCTTCTTCATCTTTCAACTCGTGCCACTTGACACCTCTCATTATAGACCAAGTGATTGTGTTCTTTGATAGGATATATATAGCTTGCTAGGATTATAGTTGTACTCTTGAATTTTGAATTATGTGATTGTTAGTTAGAACTTGATAATTTAAGTTATTCTTGTAGATTATGACCTAATGATTATCCTTTAGTTTTAATTCGCGTAACTTGTACCACACCACGGCACAAGTTATACCTCCTTCTCCACTTAAAGCCAGTAACTTGTCACGCCCCGATCTCCCGCAGGCAAAATCGGCCGTTCCCGCTAGGCGGGAATCACCCTCGCCAGCGCTCCTGCGGAACGATCGTTTGACCCATCCGGGCGTGATGCCGCACGAGCGTGAGCCACGCCCGTGCAAGGCCATGGTTCATTGGCTGACGGCAAGAGTTCTAATCCACAGAGTCGCACAGATTGTCCGAGTGCAGCGAAAACATGAACGCATAGGCGATCAATAACAGGTTCACTGAGTCGACAATATAGCGGAAGCATTAAAACACAAGTTGAAGTAAAGCAAGCTCTTTTAATGATATAAACATGTGTTACAGGCGGCGTATAGCCGAGATTACAAGTTGCTCAAGCCTCTCTCTCTGAAACAGTAAAAGCTTGCCAAGTGTCTACAATTATGGATGATTTGTACAGGCGATGTTCAGGCGAGTTCGGGCTAGGTTCCAATATTATGTCTTGTATATGTGCTTCTGTTCCGGACGCACCGTTGCAAGGCTTCAGAGGGAACTCCTGGCCTTAGCACGTACGAAGGAGGCATCCGCACCGAATAAGGTTCTCCCCCACCCTGCATACAAACTGGTGGATTATCAGTACATTGAATGCACTGGTGGGGAAGCTACTCGCCCGCTCGACAAATCCAAACACGTAATATAAGTTCCGTGCACCAACTATTAAGTTGTCTTTCTAGTTGCCTTAGGATCAGTTTCATGCAAATATTGAATAGCCTAACGTGTCGGGCAGTGCGCCGTGCAACATGAAAGGAAACACGGCGAGACTTACCAACTTACCATCTCCTTCCCTGTCCAAGGCAACATTCAGGCAAACATGTTAATTCACGCACGGGCAAGTATAAACATTCAGGGGGCATAGCATATGCAAATACGAGGGTCGTTGAATGGGACAACATTCGGTGTGCTCAGTTGTTCTTTGATGCGATGCAATGACTCGCACGC
Source organism: Iris macrosiphon (assembly GCA_036927795.1). Lineage (NCBI taxonomy): Eukaryota > Viridiplantae > Streptophyta > Magnoliopsida > Asparagales > Iridaceae > Iris > Iris macrosiphon. Next base: position 137,068,685 of record JAYESA010000018.1, on the reverse strand, counting down.
GGATAGCCGCTAAGCGAGGATGACTTATCTATATGAACATGAGTCGCTGGCATAGCCATAAAGGACTAATCCCAGACGAGAATGGAACGCAACGAGAGCACACGATGCGCTACGAACTATCTCGCCCGTACACGATGGATTACACATGAAGTAGTCCAAGGCCAAGATGGAATGCAACAAAAGTACACGATGCGCTACAAACCATCTTGCCCGCACACGATGGACTACACACGTGATGTGGTTCCGGGAAAGTGGAATGCAACGAAAGTACACGAGGCGCTACAAACCACTCGCCCGAACACGAGGGACCACACGTGAAGTTCCATCCGGATCGGATAGGCCCCAGTGTCCCGGTGACCGTCCGTGGAACTATATCTCGTTTCCGAGTTGTCCGCGACATGCACTTTCTTTTGGGTCTTTCAATTATCACGAGATATACGAGAACACGAGAACACGAGTGCACATGAACACGAGAACACAAGTGCACTGGAACACGAGTACACGAGTACACGAGATACTTGGATCTTGTTTTCTGTACAGTGAATAACTTGCCAAGATCAATCAGGCACGGAATGACTACTTAGTAGTCTTCCGGGGGTTTGGATGAAAACAAGGTAACATTCAAGCAGACAAGCATGCGTTTCTATGGAACATAAGCAGGCACGTTCGCTCGGACCCGAAGGTAAGCCGATAGTTAGATCGTTAGGGGACTTAGCATACGAGGGTCTGAATATAAGCAGTATTTCATTTTCCATGTTCTAGCATAGAAATACAAGTTGGGATTATTCCCTTAGCTAGGTGCGTTGGATTTATTAGCATGCAGGGGGTGATTCACCTAGCGACTAGCATAAAATATTCCAAATTTTATGTGTGCTGGCTAAGCAAAGACAAGTTCACCGTAGCCACCCACCTTAGCGATGATTCGCCTCGGTAGAGCGATACGTCAAGCGAGCCTCTGAAAGTCGAAGTTGATTTCCTGTAGGGACAAGTCTGGATATCCTTTGCTTTTTGTTTGAGGCAAAGCGGGTCGGAACAGTTGTACTTTTGCCGTTTGAGACGGCAGTCCGCTAGAGCGGAATGAGGTGTTACATCCTACCCAACTCAGAAAAAATCTCGTCCTCGAGACTTACTGAGGACAAGCAGTAATCTAGGATTGAGGCAATCCTAGACAAGTCGTTGTACTTGTTCATTTGGATATTCACTTGCACAAGCGTCAAAATCAGCATATCGCTTAGACTGGATCGTGTGCACTTTCGAAGGGCCCCTCTAGCGTGAACACGTCAACCAGCTTAGTAATAGCGAAGTCTTAGCACTCGAGTTTCACCTTTTCATAAGTCTTGAATGGTGCACTAGTTCAAGGCGTCCCTCGAATAGATGCATTCAACCAAACTTAGAGTTAGTGAAATCGGACAAGCTACTAGCAATACTCTCAAGGGTTCACACAAGTTGGCACAAAGGCCACTCGCAGCATACAACCAGACAAGCAATCATATCATTTAAAACGTATTTTGAAAGTATTTAGACTTATTGTTGGAACATTCCATCGAGGCATTGAGAGAGAGCGTGCACATAACCCACGAACGAGCTTTCAAAATAGAGATATCGAAATAAATTCCAAGGGCGTAGAAGCCAGGCTCTGATACCAACATGTTACGCCCCGATCTCCCGCAGGCAAAATTGGCCGTTCCCGCTAGGCGGGAATCACCCTTGCCAGCGCTCTCGCGGAACGATCGCTTGACCCATCCGGGCATGATGCCGCACGAGCGTGAGCCACGCCCGTGCAAGGCCATGGTTCATTGGTTGGCGGCAAGAGTTCTAAGCCACAGGGTCGCACAGATTGTCCGAGTGCAGCGAAAACATGAACTCATAGACGATCGATAACAGGTTCACTGAGTCGACAATATAGCGGAAGCATTGAAACACAAGTTGAAGTAAAGCAAGCTCTTTTATTGATATAAACATGTGTTACAGGCGGTGTATAGCCGAGATTACAAGTCGCTCAAGCCTCTCTCTCTGAAACAGTAAAAGCGTACCAAGTGGCTACAATTGTGGATGATTTGTACAGGCGATGTTCAGGCGAGTTCGAGCTATGTTCCAAAATTATGTCTTGTATATGTGCTTCTGTTCCGGATGCACCGTTGCAAGAATTCAGAGGAAACTCCTGGCCTTAGCACGTACGAAGGAGGCATCCGCACCGAACGAGGTTCTCCCGTACCCTACATACAAAATGGTGGATTATCAGTACATTGAATGCACTGGTGGGAAAGCTACTCGCCCGCTCGACAAATCCAAACACGTAATATAAGTTTTGTGCACCAACTATTAAGTTATCTTTCTAGTTGCCTTAGGATCAGTTTCATGCAAATATTGAATATCCTAACGTGTCGGGCAGTGCGCCGTGCAACATGAGAGAAAACACGGCGAGACTTACCAACTTACCATCTCCTTCCCTGTCCAAGGCAACATTCAGGCAAACGTGTTAATTCACGCACGGGAAAGCATAAACATTCAGGGGCATAGCATATGCAAACACGAGGGTCGTTGAACGGGACAACATTCGGTGTGCTCAGTTGTTCTTTGCTGCGATGCAATGACTCGCACGCGGATAGCCGCTGAGCGAGGATGACTTATGCATATGAACATGAGTCACTGGCATAGCCATAAAGGACTAATCCAAGACGAGAATGGAATGCAACGAGAGCACACGATGCGCTACGAACCATCTCGCCCGTACACGATAGATTGCACATGAAGTAGTCCAAGGCCAAGATAGAATGCAACAAAAGTACACGATGCGCTACAAACCATCTTTCCCGCACACGATGGACTACACACGTGATGTGGTCCCGGGAAAGTGGAATGCAACGAAAGTACACGAGGCGCTACAAACCACTCGCCCGAACACGAGGGACCACACGTGAAGTTCCATCCGGATCGGATCGGCCCCAGTGCCCCGGTGACCGTCCGTGGAACTATACCTCGTTTCTGAGTTGTCCGCGACATGCACTTTCTTTTGGGTCTTTCAATTATCATGAGATACACGAGAACACGAGTGCACATGAACACGAGAACACGAGTGCACTGGAACACGAGTACACGAGTACACGAGTACACGAGTACACGAGATACTTGGATCTTATTTTCTGTACAGTGAATAACTTGCCAAGATCAATCAGGCACGGAACGACTACTTAGTAGTCTTCCGGTGGTTTGGATGAAAATAAGGTAACATTCAAGCAGACAAGCATGCATTTCTATGAAACATAAGCATGCACGTTCGCTCGGACCCGAAGGTAAGCCGATAGTTAGATCGTTAGGGGACTTAGCATGCGAGGGTCTGAATACAAGCAGTATTTCATTTTCTATGTTCTAGCATAGCAATACAAGTTGGGATTATTCCCTTAGCTAGGTGCGTTGGATTTATTAGCATGCAGGGGGTGATTCACCTAGCGACTAGCATAAAATATTCCAGATTTTATGTGTGCTGGCTAAGCAAAGACGAGTTCACCGTAGCCACCCATCTTAGCGATGATTCGCCTCGGTAGAGCGATACGTCAAGCGAGCCTCTGAAAGCCGAAGTTGATTTCCTGTAGGGACAAGTCTGGATATCCTTTGCTTTTTGTTTGAGGCAAAGTGGGTTGGGACAGTTGCACTTTTGCCGTTTGAGACGGCAGTCCGCTAGAGCGGAACGGGGTGTTACATAACTCTTCTATTCTTACTATTGACACTTGTTCTATAAGCACTAAGACTAAGCCTTAAGACGACCATGACCTATGTAATGTAAGAGGATACCCTAATAAATACCAAGACCCCTTCTCGTAGACCTTAACAGGAGCTTCTACGACATTCTTAAGACAATTATCGTAGTAGTTCAATTGTTATGAGTTAGGAAGTATACCTCACAACCTAGAATCACATAGACTTTTGACCCATTATTGAAGTGTAACTGAATGACGTTAATTATATACTAGCATAAGACGACATTGTTTATTTAGACGATAGAATTTAGAGGTCCATGCCCTATTTGGTCGACTAACGACTTAGACAAGGAGGTTGTATGATAACTGTAGAGATTGTAGAGTCTTTATTATTATTGCTTATTTTGTTCTTGTTTTGTGAACTTGCATTAATTTGTACCTTCTTTTATCAAAATCCAGCGTAACTATATTTGCTGTACTACCTTGACTTATGCTGCTATTATAGCCTAGCTTTTGCAAGCTTATTCTTTATCGAGCTTGTTCATGATATGTATTATTGGAGCGCTATAATAATACATTTCAGAATCAGTGTACTACGGTCTGATCAACCATAGTGCGCTTGATTCGCCCTTCGCATAACTACCTTACGTGGATTGAGATATATAGTCGACTAGTAGACGGATATACGTACCCTTAGACGTGTATGAGCATATCGTATCAGTTACATAACTGTACTAATACGAGCATGCGAACAAAGAATTACCAAATAGTGTTTCAATCCACAACTGCCTTGACAATTCCTATTTGAGTCCTTTAAACGCTTTGATTCCCATACTTCCATTCTATTACCTCTCCTTGAACTCTTTACCATTGTTTTCCGTCTTCCCTTATTTCGGAAAGACGAAACCTCATGCTTGAAAATAAGTGACACACTGATAGTGCTAGGTATACCCCATAGGCTAATCATATGACTTGGTGACTCTCTGTTATAAATGATTAAGGACATATCATAGAAGATATGTTTGGTGTTACAAACTTTGAGGATTAAATAACATGATTAAATAATTTGGGGCATAGTTTTCTTAGATGTACAGCCTTAGAGGATAGATGGGTAAATTCTAAGTTGGATAGAAACTGCAATGTTAATTTAAGAAGAATTTTTTAGACTGTAATCAAGTGAGGTTAGACAGGGAAACCCTACCCTAGTTTAATTTCAAGGACAAAATTATTTTAAGTTGGATAGATTGTAAATCCCCTCACCCAAATTTAGGCCTAATTTGCTTAGATAGTGAAACTAGGGCTAGTTTGAACCAATTAGAATTAGAACACGACTTTTATTTAATTATGCAATAATTAAATATCGTGTAGCGCACCTTACCGTTGCTTCGATAATTGGAGTACCTAACTAGCCTTTGCCTGTCTACAAACTCCACGATCTCATCCTAGACATGTTCACCTACTATTCTGACCCTTGTACATTGCTCCCTTGTGCTACATTTTAGTCGCACAATAAACGTCACGGACGTTATTATATTAATTCTAAATAAATTATGACTTTGTACCCTTGTGCGTCCCAATCAAAATTGGGGACACAATCTTGACCGTTTTGTGCAAACCAAATTTTATTAATATTCTACACTGTCCCCTCTACGCCCTTGACAGTTGTGTCCCGCCTGATTTAATCTCATGTACCCCTAATTAATTCTGGAACATCGTGCGCGTCGATTTAATTAATTAAATCTAATTTTTTGCCTTTGTGCAATTTTTTAATTATTGGAAGGCTTTTATGCAAAAATGCATTGAGGTGTCTCCACCATTGGACAATTCATAAAGAAACCTATTTTTCCCTTCATATGGATTTTTCCCATAATTTTCTGGATGTACAACGCGCACATCGCCCCCACTTATTTTAAACCCCATCCTAGTATTTTAAACCCTGAAATTATAACTCAAACATCCTCATATGAGCCTAAGGCCCAACTCCAAAGAGGTGTTGACCAAGCTCACTCCTAGGTCAACCCCAAACCTAAAAATCCCACATGTATATAAATACAACATTTTCTTTCTTTTCTTTATCAAAAACCAAAACCTAAAATATAACCTAGCCGACACTGTTCACCCCCCCTATTTCCCTGTTCATCCTCCTCCTTCGACCTTCCCCGGCCGGAGCCTCGCCAGAGACACGTCGGAGACCACGCTGACCTCCACCCAGTCTATCACCTCCATCCCTCCGTCGTGCCGCTGCACTGCACCTCGCCACATCCGAGCCCTCCCTCTCATCGACTTCCTCTTTCCCGACAAACACCCCACGGCCGTCCCTGAACGCCGTCGAGCCGCTGACCGCCTGAGGATGCCCTGTAGTCATCTCCTCCTCCCCTACGGAGTCGGCACAGCGGCCATGACCCTGCTGCACGTCCTGACCAAGCCGAGCAGCCCCTCCGTCTGTCCCTCGACTGAAGAAACCGAGCCTCCCCAAAGTCCGCCGGAGAACACCACCAGCACGAACCAACACCATCACCACCATGCAGACCATCTTCCATCGCCTGCTCGATCACCAGTATCGTGACCACCTCAGTTCCCTGCTCCTTCTCCAGTTCCCTTCCTCCCGCCGAAATCCCCTCGACCCACCGTGCTCCTCCCATCTCGATTGAACCACCGGTCTGAACCTCCTCTCCTCCTCCCATCTATCCATCCATCCCTGTATTTCCTTCCTCCACCATGCCACAGCCTTCCCTCTCCCTGTGCACGACCTCCTCCTGCTGGCTGAACTTTCCCCCACTGGCCGGACTCCGGTCAGTAGGACTCCGGCATTCCACCACCCACCACCACCATCATCATCATCATCTCATAAGCTTCATCATCATCTTCTTCACTGATAAACCATCAACCCATCATCATCGTCGTTGTTGTCATTGCCTCGATTATCATCTCTATCCTCGTCATCGTCCTCATCAAACACCATCGTCCTCTTCATCATCATCAGCATCACTTCATCATCAACTCACCATTATCTCACCATCATCACCATGATCTCAATTCATCATCATCAGCATCACTTCATCATCAACTCACCATTATCTCACCATCATCACCATCATCTCAATTCATCATCATCAGCATCACTTCATCATCAACTCACCATCATCTCACCGTCATCTCTCCATCATCGTCATCATCATCATCGCAGTAGTCGTCACCCTCGTCGTCATCTTCGTCAATCTCACAGTCGTACCCGTGCACGTATTCCGAGGTACGAATATGTCCCACATTCTCCTTGTTATGTGTGTTTGTGTGTGTTCCAGTAGGACATCTGTATTTAGTCACCACGGTTAGTTATATCAGACCCTGAGTCGAAGAACCCAACGCGCGTTCATACACGTACGCGTACGCAGACATGATTCAATCTAGTATATGTATATTAAGTTAATCATTAGCTTAGTATTAATTGGTATATATTTATGTACATATTTAATATATATATGTATTCCAATAGTTATGTAAATAAATTGCTGGTTATATTATTATATAAATATGAATATATATGTAAGTAAATGCTAATTGATAATTATGACTATATATATATATATATATATATTTAGACTGTATGACCCTAGGACACCGTGGACTGTCCCGTACTTACCTTGACCATGTTGACCCTAAGAACTTGTGAATTGTCCGCCTTGCGTACCTTAATGTACAGGCTTAGACACATGTCAGTCGACTGTCTGATTGTGTACAACACTTAAAGACCCGACACCCGCGTAATTCAATACGTAATTTACCGTGCTAGATGACTAGTGTTACCCCTAGTGTACCCCCTGAGTCCAGTGTAAATATGGTTGTGTATGTGCTAGTGTAATGACTAATGATTTTATTGCATTATATTTATGTGTACGTAGGATGTTGGATTTATTATGTGCGACTTCTGGAGCAGGTTATTGGTACATCGCAGATTTCTTGCCAGGCAAGTATACCTTGCCATTGTACTATTCTTCTTATTCCATATGATTGCATGCATCTTTATTTTCTGTCTTTAGTTCATATATTTTAACTGTTATATAAAATGCGCGCGATGGTGACGTCGCGATATATTTTTATTTATGCATTTGCATTGACCTTGTTTATGAGACTACCCCATTATCATGTAGCATCATCAGGTTCATTGGTTATGACACAGTTGATACACGAGTTGTGAGTCTCATATAGATCACGGACTTACGTGCAGGGTTTGGCCTCCTATACGTGTGGGCCGTGCGTTAGGAATAACTGCTGTTAGAAATTTTGTATGCTAGTAGACTTGGCAGTTATTAGAGGTATTATCGTGTCATGGATGTGACATGCTTAGAGCATAGGGTGGGGAGAACAACAAGTAAGACGTGTGGGCTCCGTTGCACTTTCCTTGTGTAACCTGTACGCTCTGCCGGAGATGCGCGGTCATGATGACCACTATATATTATATTATTATCAGGCGGGACTCCGACGTTCGAAAGACGACGTGCCTTTGTAGGCCCCTGGATCTCCAAGAGAACTATGCCAATCCCATTTTAGCTAGATAGCCCACGCGTTGGGAAAGTTGTTCTTAAACTTCATTCACTTAGACGGTTAGGCGACCAATTGGATATTTATTTCAGTACTTTATTGGCATGTGTTTAAGTATCTTGTTTTGTCCCTCTGAGGACCTGGTCCCCTGCCAGGTGTATCTGTTCTTGAGTATTCGCAGGAGCACAGATTCGGATGGTTACACATGTTTCGAGGATGTCTTCTCTTCGAGCCGTGATTGCTAGCTGGTATACTTATATTGTGTTTGATTATGTTGTACTTATATTGTATTGCACTTATATTCGAGTTGGTAGTGGATTTGTTTCCACCCAACTATCATCCTTAGATACTTCTTGTTGAGAGCTAGTTTCATAGATGTTGGTTATTTAATTATATTATAATTTTCGTGGATGAGATTTAGATTATACCCTGTGACTTGTGACATATGTTATACCACTTATGGATTTGATATTCATAATATAGCGTACGTGTGGATTTGATTTCCATATATTGGAGTTGTCATATCCATGCGGTTGGCATGCTTACGTGTCCTAGTCCTACATATTTTTGGGACTGGAGCGTGACACTGGTTATCAAGTTTACGCTGGGGTAGTTTCCTACATGGCTTGCATGACGTGTCATACGCAGGATTAGGAAAACTATGAAAACGTGGTTAGCAGTTGTCATAACCGTAGCATAAAGTTGGCAGTCTCTACATAGTTTGGCTTTTTACGCCAACAAGACAGTCAATTGGCTTTTATGCCAACAAGGGGTAAAGGGTTTTTGGCGTAAAACTTGTTTTGAAAGGAAGAATAAGATTTTGTCAAGTGTGAATGAGATCCTTATGCTCTATTCCTATACGCAGGCTTGTTTGGTACAGTTATATAACTAAAACAATATAAACTAGACCTGCATGGGCCACCACTAAAACCATGTCACGCCCCAGTCCCAAAATAATGTGGGACCAGGCCACGCGGCATTGGCCAGCTGACACGTCTCCGAAGGAAAACCTAATTTATTGGACCCAAAGAGACGTACTACACTATCCTAAAATACTAACAAGTCCAGTACTAGCATATAACAGGTAACATCTAATCTCATCCATAATATATCAAGGAATACTGAAATAAGTACTGGAATATAAGTGCTAAGTCTGAAATGTCATAGTACAAACTTGATATGTCTGGTGGAAACAAACCCACTACAAAAACTAAACTAAGAGTGCTGAATATAACATGACTAGAGCATCGGCTATCCAGATAAAGAGGCTACAGCTCTAGATGGTAAGTCTACCCAAGATCAGAGGAACTCGGATGGCAGCACCTCTAGCTCCTCCTCGGATGCGTACCTCGTCTCCTGCCCAGGTCCGTATACCGTGGGATAGTACACCTCATCTAAATCTGGAAGGTAACCAGGTCCTCAGTGGGACATAACAAGATACATAAAAGCATGCCATATATAAATACTGAATAAATAAAGGGTGAGCTAACCATCTAATTGAATGCAATATGAAGACAACCTTGGTACGTATGGGTAGGCGTAAGCATAACGTCCAACGTCCTCTAGAGTGTGGTATCTGCAACGTTCATTATTCTGAAGAATGAGGTATCTGTATATATATAACGCCCAACACTCTAAGGGACGTGGTATCTGCAAAGTATATATACGTCTGTATCACTCCGAAGAGTGCTATATCTGCAATAAAGGAGGTAGATGTCCCAAACGCCTACTAGTTGTCTTCCCCGTCCAATGCGGATATACAAGTCGAATCCACAACGTGCATACCACGTAGCTATATGCCAAGTCACAACTTTCTAGATAATCCTGACTACGTGCTAAACCGTGATGTGTGTTCCACGCACCGGTAGCTAATCGAGCTCGCGAACCCGCATCCCAATATGAGTTGCAATCGTGATGCGTATACCAGTGTCAGGGTCTAGGAGGATATCAGAATACCCTCGCAACTGCAGGTTAGTCTGCTAATGTCTAAGTCAGTTATACTACGTATCGACGTATTTGTCGACTGCACCCGAGTCAATCTCAGGCGCACACAGTTATATGTATTTTGCAACAGGAAATATATGCAACAATTTATAACTTAAACAGTAAAGATTTGGCAAGGTATACTTGCCTGAGCAAGACTTTGTATAGTGTACGTCCTGTGTGTAAGTTTTGGTGAAAGAAGTGGGATTAGAGTTTTGGGAAGTGTTGTAATATATATAGGGATAAGGAGACGGTGGGAAAACTTAGGGATTAAGAATTACTGCTGCTACTGCTTTCATCCTTTCATTGGTTTAGGTTTTGGTTGGTCTGCCATTGGTTTAAGTTTCGGTTGAGGTTAGTTTAGGAATAATAGATAGAGAGGCGGTGGGGGATGAGTCATAAGAGGGTTGTTTTACGCGCGGTGACAGAAATTATGCGGTGGAATTGGTTTACGCGTGGAGGTTGCTTTACGCGTGGTTTTAAACTTTACGCGCGCGCGGAGGTGGTTTTACTACTGCTGTTGTTTATGCGGGTAGGATTATACGCGGGGGTGATGGTTTAACGGGTTGCGGATTTGGGTTTGAGATCCAATAGGAAATTCTATTATAATAAATTTTTATATATATATATATATATATATATATATATATATATATATATATATATATATTATATTGGTGCATACGGTTAAGTTAGCTACTGTCCAAAAGGTCTCCTACATGGAATAAATTAGGAAAAAATTATAATGGCTCCATAAATCCTCTAAGTGCTGAAAACTTCTCAAAATAAATCTAATAAAATCTATTTTCCTTATTTAGCTCATAATTATTACGTTTTCAGGGTTAGGGGTTTTACATGAGTATTTGTTTTATATACTCAGTTATTTTGTTCTAGTTTCTCTATTTCCTGCCTCTTGGATTATTGTACCAAACTCATTATCGGGTTGCTCCCCGAGATATTTTATTGAGACTTGTTGCTGGATTATATTTTATTTCGATTATTTTTACATTAGATATATGATTACCTTCTATGGATGAGATTAGAATTAGACTGTGACCTGTATCGTAGACCATTATATTATTTTATAGCTTAAGTACACTCTAACGGGTCCATTAAATTGGGTTTGCATATTGGAGTGTCTGCTGGACATTGCCACGTGGCTAGTCCCTCGGTAATTTGGGGCTGGGGCATGACATGGTTTTTGTGGTGGCCCATGCAGGTCTGAGCATTAAGGTCCTAAGTTATGGTCTACGACTATGGTCTACGACTATATTTCTTTGGTTTCAACTAAGGAACTAAGCAAGCCTGCGATTAAGATAGGATAAATTATAGGATCTCATCTACTTGATTGATTCGTTCTTGACCTCTATATCGACTTTAAATTAATTTCTTGACCTGCATCATGTCTTGACTCCTTTATACGTCACTCATAGTTTACTTTGGATGCAGAGTAATTAATTCACAAGCATGCGACGAGACTACCGTAGGAACACTACAAGTTGCAATTGTCACCTACGACGAAGGAGTGACACCAGTGGGTGAAGGTTAATCAGCTCAATAAAGCAATCAAGCAAGTCAACATACCTCAAGATTTCGACAAGACGATATTCCACCACCGTCGCTGTTTACTCCACAAATGCCAACATTTCTACCAGGACAGCCTATGGATGGTCAGCAGAAGTTCCAAATATTCTACGCAATGATGCAAGCCCAACAGCAGATTCATTAAGAGGCTCAGCGTCACGAAGCAGAGAACCTGAAAAACAGTATAGTGATCGCACTGGAGCAGACGAACCCACCAGCTAGATGGCCATCGATTGGATCTATCCCCAATTTTTGCCAGCTGAAGTCTCATAACTTTTCAGGCAATGAGGAGTCCACTGAAGTTCATGAGTGGCTCACAACCACTAAACACCAATTGGAAGCAGCTGAGCTTCCAAGAGAGCGTTGGATGACTACCGTCCGGATGCAGTTGACGGGCAATGCACATCATTGGTGGCTATCTGAGCAAAGACGGCTCGAGCCAGACCGAGTCACTTGGGAGGAGTTCTCTAGACTCTTTCAGGAGATATACATTTCATCTATTGCTCAATCAAAACTTTGGGACAAGTTAAATCGCCTCACTCAAGACAATATGACAGTGGAGGAGTACAATGCAGAATTCATCTGTTTGGGTTGCTTTGCCCCAACTCTGATTCCGACCAAAGAGGAGAAGGCGGAGAAGTTCTTCGACGGACTTAGCTTTGAGCTACAGAGATTGATCGGATCCGTTGCACCTACTTCATACACGGACGTCCTTGATGCAGCACGACATATGGAGCACGTCACCAGGAGAGAATCTAGCCTGAAGCGGCCATTCACGTCAGCACCAGCCAGAGCACCACATTGAGAAGCTGCAAAGAGACTTCACATGCACCAGCCACCCAGAGGATCTCGGCAGACACTGCCTACATGTCAATATTGTGGCAAGCAAGGTCATTATGAGAGCGAGTGCAGACGTAAGTTGGGATTATGCTTGATTTGCGGATCCAACTAACATTTAGCCAAGGATTGCCTTGAGCGTCGAGAGGGAGCACCAATGGTAAATCGACAAGCTTTACCAGCACCGGAAGGATATTAGCCGAGGCCATCCTTGGCACCCCAGGCAGCACTCTTCCAGCAAGCCCAGCAACAGCAGAGGGCACCACCACAAGGACGTGGACAGGCTTTTGTAATGACAGTGGAGGAGGCCCAGAATCGAGGAATAGTGAATACGAGTAAGATTTGAGTTATAGCATAGCTATCTATTCCTTGTAATACTTTAGCACGTACCTGTTAGTTCATTACCCTAGCCTAAGCCTAGTATTATGTTAGTATAAAATTGTTAGTCTAGATTAGTATCTAGTACCCAAGTTTTCATAAGTTATAGTTGAACCTTGCTCTAACCAGATTCTTTTACTCTTGAGTTACTTATCTCTCATTGCCTAGGAAAATATTTTTATTCCTTCCCTGCATATTCTACTTGAACAAATCTCTCACCCTTCCTCTCAATTTCTTCTTGTTCATTATTCTTTCTTCTTGTGTCGTGCTTCAACAAACATGTCTTGCAACTGCATCATCTTTTCTGACCGGTTATGTTTTATTTTCTTAATTGCGAGGACGTAATTCTTTTAAGGTGGGTAGATTGTAACACCCAAATTTTTCTAAAAATTTTTAAAAAAGAATTTTTGGATTTTTCTGTAATTTTTAATTAATTATTATAAATATCCTTCAAAGGATTAATATTTTTGTGCATTATATTAAGTATTAAAATATAGTAAAAAATTATATTTTTGGGTGTATAATTAATTATTGGATGTTGTGTAATTTTTTGGAATTTATTGGGCTCAAAAACTAATTTTAAATAGCTAAAAACTTTGTTTTGATTAAACCATACCAAACCCACTTGAACCGAACCGAACCAAACAAAACCAAACCAAACTGAACCGAACCCAACCCTAATGGGTCGCATCCTACCCGACCCGACCCGATAACTCACTCCCTCACAGTGCCCCACGATCCCCCGCACACCACGACCCTTGACTCCGCCGGTCGACGACCCCGCCACCGTCACCGAAACATTCGTAACGACCCCCCTGTTCCCGATGACACCCCCACGACCCCAGCTCCGGCCTCCCTGCAACCACCTCCTCTTCCCTCTATAAAAAACCAACACCACCACCACCGCCATCACCAACCACGGCCACCGCTACCACTCGACTCCGCGATTCCCGATGGCGACCCCTCCGGCCACTCGACCCCGACAACGACGAAGACGACGGCGACGATGATAACCCCTGCCGACCACCACCCCAGCCACAGCAACAGCCGCCGCTACCACCGTGCCCTTCCGCGCCGCCCTGTCACAAAATCAGTGAGGTACCCGTCTTCTAGCTCGCGTATCTCCCTGTGTGTTGATCCAAATTTTGTTCTGTCAAATCCTAGGCGAAGACCACGTGACCCTTTTGAACCCCATGCAATTAGTTTGGGGTATCGCGTCCTGTGTCGATCGCAAACCGCGACACAAAAAAGGAAAAATAACCCATATTTCTATAAATCAAAAATCGTCCCGAACTCACAAGTTCATGGCTGATTTACTCCCAACCTGTTTATTATTTCTAAATTCTGTTTGAACAGTTAATTAGACAACATAACCAACATTAAAACTTGTAATTAGTTTATTTTAATTAGTTGCATGCTGTGTTTTATTCGCGGGTAAAATCGACCAAAAACTTGGTTTTAAAAACCTAAATTTTCTCGAAACTAGGTGCGTCCCGCTAAACGAGGCAACTTCGTCGTGTGCGAATTGCACCGAAAGGTGCGTATCGTCAACTCGGATGTGTGGGATTTCGTGAAAGTTGATTTGGATGTGCGTGCACACCGAAATCAACACGTATCCGTCAAAATTGTCCCGTATCGGGTATGTTCTGAAACTAGTTGAAACTTCATGTGTGCTTGTCATTTCGTAACGAAACTTATGCCATTGGATTCGTAGCATTATGCTGGTCCTGTGACCTAAGTTTGGTTCAATTCTGAGAACGTTGACAAACCGCGTATCGTGGTCCCCACGGTTCCATTTGACGGGCGATTTTGTGATCGGCTCAACAAAATCCAGTTCTGGATATTCCGTTGGGTTCGTCTCATCGTTCTGGACTCATAGACACTAAGTTTGAAGAATTTGGAGAAATTTGTCTTTGGCACATTTTTTGGTGTGAAGTGGGCCACCTGTGGATCCCGCTTTGACCAGAAACTGTCAATTTTGTTCCTGTGTCCAAATTGGACTTAAGGGTAGGCAATTCTAGCTATATCATATCTTCTGAGCGTGATGGTAATATTTGTTTCAGCATCCGGAGGTGTTCTGAAGATTCTACATACACCGGAGCAACTGAAGGAGTTCAAACCCTAGGCAAGTATACCTTGCCAACTTGCAGTAGTCCTGTTATATTATTTGCTTGAGTTCTTTCTATATATATATATATACTCTTGAGAAGTACATGTTCAACCTAAGACCGTGAGACGTTGCTTAGCGTCCGAATAAGATTTGGGTGTCGACGCCGTACGCGGAGTCGTGTAACATCACATAGAGAGTTGATATCTTGATCCTATATATTTTCGTGCTTGCATTATCAAGTACGTCATACCATTAGACACTTGACACTGTTCATGAGACAGAATCTTTCCTGAGTTATTCATGGTAATTTTGTATAGGTTACAGGATTCGTGACATAGATATTACAGATGCATAGCTATCATTATGACTCGCTGCATTAGCTAGAGGTCATGATCTTGCGTGTTATGGACATAAGACGTCGTGGACATGAGATGTATAATTACATTGGGTGGAAAGAGACACACAGGCACAGGCTGATTATATATATATATATATATATATATATATATATATATATATATTATTACGGTGCCGTAGCCACTACAGAGCTAGGCCCACTACATGATATCACTGCTACCCGGCTCTCCGACACAGAGCTTGTAGTGGTCTCAGCCTGAGTTCTAGTGATGCTCTCATTTGCATATCACATAGCTGGTTACATATTTTGCCCTGCTGATATATTTTTATACTACATTTATTTTGCTTGAGTTATTCTTGTACCTTGCTATGTCCCCTGAGGACCTGGATCCGGATTATGTTCCCAGGTATAGCAGAGGAGATCTACCCCGAGGTATACGGGACAAGAGCAGACACTGGAGCAGTATCAGCACCAGAGGATAAGGTGGTGCCAGAGGCTTTCTCCTGAGTATTTGCTTTATATACTCAGTTATTTTGTTCTAGTTTCTCTATTTCCCGCCTCTTGGATTATTGTACCAAACTCATTATCGGGTTGCTACCCGAGATATTTTATTGAGACTTGTTGTTGGATTATATTTTATTTCGATTATTCTGACATTTGATCTGTGATTACCTTTTGTGGATGAGACTAGAATTAGACTGTGATATGTATCGTAGACCATTATATTATTTTACAGCTTAAGTACACTCTAACGGGTCCATTAAATTGGGTCTGCCCATTGGAGTGTGCAGCCGACCATTGTCACGTGGCTAGTCCCTCGGTATTTTGGGACTGGGGAGTGACAAGCGTTGACCATCTACGAGATACTCACCGGGTGAGTATGTGCTACTGACTGACGGGGGAGAACCGAAAAGTTTCTCAGAGGCTATGGAAGACTAACACATGCAGGAGTGGATGGAGGCCATATAGGAGGAGATGAGTTCCTTGGAGGCCAACTCTACTTATAATCTGGTGCAGTTGCCAAAGGGCTCTGATACCAGCGAAGACTATTCTTGGGATGGAGATCAGTCGAGAGAGAGAGTCCAAGCTGCTACACTTGTCCCAAAAGAAGTACATTCACGGGGTACTTCAGCGTTTCGGGATGGACGGGTCAAAGAAAGTGAGTAACCCCCTTGCAGCTCACTTTAAGTTCACTGAGGGGCAGTGTCCATCTACCGAGGACGAGAAGGAATATTTGGAGCGAGTTCCATATGCCTCAGCCGTGGGGAGTCTTATGTATGCTATGGTATGCACGAGGCCAGACATTGCTCACGTAGTCGACACAGTTAGCAGGTACACTTTGTCACTACCCTATTTTCAGAGCCGGGTATTTTTTTATTTTAATTTAGTTAATTGTGTATTATTTATAATTAATTTTATTTATATTTAATTGATGGTTGTATTATTTTTTATTGATTGTTTTAGGATTTTGGCTAGCCTGGACCCATCTCAGACCCTAGTGGACCCATGTCCGACCCAACCAACACCCTTATGAGGCCTATTTTTGGCTTTAGAATTATTATTTTATTTTATTTTAGCTAGTTGGAGAGATTGGGAGTTAGTTTGAGTGCTTTTGGAACTCCAAACCCAAAATCCAATTTGCATGACTTAAGGGGAGGGCATTTTGGTAATTTCCCATTCATGTAACCTACTTTTATGCTCATGGCCGGCCCCTTTTTGCTTATGGACAGCAGCCCCTCTTCTTCCCCATTCTTATTCTTCACTTCTTCTTTTTCTTCTTCTTCTCCACTCTTCTCCACTCTTTCTTCTTCTTTTCTTCTTCCAACTTCAAGTAAGTACTCTATTTCTTCTCTTTCTTCTTCTATTCTTCATGAATGTGAACCCTAACCCTATATTTTCCCCTAACCTAGGTGGGTAGAGCTTAGATTTGGTGTTGTAGCTTGGGTTGGAAACTTGGAAGCTTGGTGTGGGAGATTTGGAGCTTTTTGGAGACTTCGGCTTGGGATTCCAACTCCCAAGAGGTAAATCCTGATTTCTCTTGTAATTACTTTTATATAGTATAATTAGTGGTTTAGAACCTTCCTAAACCCTAAGGCTATCCGTGGGAGGAAGTTGGAACAAGTTTGGTTGTGTTTGGAGACTTTGACATTAGATTTTGTGTCAATTTCGGGTGAAATCCGAGATTGGCCCAATTTTGGGTGATGCCCTAGGTTAGACGGACCTAGATAGATGTTGTCAGGTGTCTTGAGGGTTAGTGCGTGTCTCCGTTCGGACACGTGAGATCGTGTCACGGAGAAATGGCCGTTTCGGGCGATTTGGGAGTTTTTGTCGTCGCCGGTTCTATGTTCGTACGCATTTTTTCCACGGGCCTAGAATCGACGAGTTAGCATTTTTTTCTAGGATCTAGACATCGTTTAGAACCCGTGAGTAAATTTTGGGCCATTTCGAGTAGGTTTGGTGTGCGTTTCAGGAGGTTTTGCGAACCGCACACCACGTGTTCGTCGAAATAACCGAACGACCAGTTCGACTTAGTTTCTTGGTTTTGGGCTTGTGCGTGCATTGGGTTAGCTTCGGAGAGTGTGTGCTAGAGTTCTCGGATTATATTTTATATATTTATAGTTATTTATAGGTGTAGGGGTCGTTGGGCGTGCCTTGGTGAGTGTTGTGTGCGTTGTTTATGAGTTGTGTGTGTTGTGTATTAGAGTGTGTATATATGATTATATACATATGTATATATATATATATATATATATATATATATATATATATATATATATATGTGTGTGTGTGTGTGTGTGTGTGTGTGTGTGTGTGTGTGTGTGTGTTTGTATATCTACATGTGTGTGTGATTATAGATGTATGTGTATATAAATATGTGTGTCTATATATAAATATGTGTGTTTGTATATAATGTGTGTGTGTTTCTATATATATATGTGTGTATGTATATATATATGGGTTTGTGTGTGTATATATATATAGATATGTGTGTTTATATATATATATATATATATATATATATATATATATATATATATATATATATATATATATATATATATATATATATATATATGTTAGATATATATTCTAGCCTAGATTATTAACTAGGTATATATCTATATTCATAAATAGTTAGCTAGAGGGGTAGTTAGTGAGGGTTTAGAGAGGTATCTCAATACCTTGAGATATCCAAGGTATCTCAATACCTTGAGATATCTAAGGTATTGAGTTTCGAGCGGGATTTTTGAGCAATTACCTAGGTTTGAATTTAGAGATAGATTTTTATGTATTGGTATATATAATTACGCGTGCTAGTATATATTTTAGAGGGTATAGACGGGGTGTATAGCGTAGGTTGAGGTATCGGATACCGAGGGTATCCCGGTATGTCATGACCCGCACCCTAAATTTGGGCATGAGTCGTGGGTACGTCCAGCCTACGCCGCAGCATCGGCGGTAGAACGCTGTCTAGGTCTCCACATAACATATATATCCTGTCAATAGTCTCAACTCCGCTCGGAGGACAATGATAATAATCCACAATTCTATAAATATACTCAATCACAAGCTATAAGAAATAATGGCACGAAGAGAATGGAAAAGAGTTCTATATAAACCAATCACAAAAGTGCAACACAAATCCTGGGTCTAGATGACCTCACAAAGTCACAAAATAATAATACAACTCAGTCTCAGTCTGAAACAATAAATACAGAAAAAGTAATCTAAGTATTAGCAGGTAAGATCTCCTCTAGGATAGGCAACTCCTCTGGGATTTTCGGAATAAAATCTCTTTCTAACCCTGGGCCGTAATGAGTGGGGCACAAGTTCTCCAGGTCCTCTGAAAAATGTTATCCAGTCAGGATTGGAGCGAAGCACAAGCACTAACAGCAGTTTCATTAAATTAACAAAAACTATAAACAGTATAAGAAATACAAGATGAGAATATATGCTGAAAATGTGAAGTACTGGAGAAATGAATAGACAATAGAGCATCTAGCAATGAACAGTAAATAGTGAATGCTAGAGCAATAAGTAGTGAATGCTAGAACAAGTGAATCTGAATAAAGAATAGACATCTAGCTAAGTGTTTGAATTATCAGTTTATTATGTGATCGACTTGGGACTAGATCAGGCTGGTTATATATGATTAGCTATGATTCTTGTAGGTCAAGCTAACCATATGGTTAGCTATGATGCATGTAGTGGTCAGGCTAATCATATATAACAGCTATGATGCATGTAAATGGTCAAGCTGCACCCGACGTGAGAAGTGGGGTGAGATATGATGCATGTAGATGGTTGGATATGATCACATAATCTACTAATAGTTCCCCATCCCCCAGCTAGCACGATGGATTCCAATCACGACTCCTCATGATGGGGATCTAGGGTGCTAACCCGTGTATCCATAGTGTCGGAATCAAGTATGTACTACAACTGAATTTATAGAAGTAATCAACAAAATAAAAATTGTCAGAGAATGTACTCGCCTGTGGTCCTGAGCAAGGTGTGAGGATCGATGTCCAAAGTGGGATCACAATGACCTATTTATGGAATATAATGTCAGATATTGAATTGAGGAAATAACATGTTTAATTAAATAAAAATGGGGTTTCTAGGTCATAGCTAAGTCTAGACTAGGTTAACTAGGTTCACTAGTCAAATTCTATACCATTCTAAGGTATCTAGTATAATACTAGCTACTATTATATACTATAAGTTATTTGTATATAACAACTCCTACATATATAAATTCCAGTTTGTATCTTAATACAACCCTTAACATATACCTTGCACCAATAATGGTTACTAACCCCAATTATCTTAACTGCTACTGCACTGCAATCCATCACTCCCACACATACATATTTCCCTACACTGCTACACAGTGTCAGTATCATAGAGACACTCACTCACAGTTCTCACACCTACACACAGTCACATACAGGTTCTAACTTCACAGTCACAATTTCACAGGCACACTGGTTCCTGTTCTCCTTCTCTCACTCTCCCACAGAAATTACACACAGATACATACTGCTCACTAAGGAATTCAACACTGAACTCTACTGCCCACCCTACAGAATTACACACAGATACACTATCTAAACACTGCTCCACAGAATTTAAACTGACACAGACACTCACACTCACTGCACTTAATATTCTACTGCCATCCTCAGCCTCTCAAGATCCTAATGTACATCACATAGAAGTACTGATACACAGTCACATTGGCTCTCACTGACACAGGTACACATTGGTTCACATAGGTAACACTCTGAGATTAATACACTGCCACACACAGCACACATATACATATTCACACTGAGAATTACTGATACACAGGTAAACTGCACACTGCTCACCCTCTAGATACTGAATTCTGAATTCACACAGGCACTGAACTACACCCACTGCACACAAGTATCCACACACACTCACTGAACCTAACTAATACACCTACACAGTTACCTCACACACACTATGGTTAATAACTAACACACAGGCAACCACCCTAGAACTAACACTGAGAACACACAGACACAACTGAACTCCTCACTGATAGTCACACTGGTTCTCACTGATACTCAGGGATTTAGGTTCACTCATACACACACTGACACTTACTCTCAACAACAGGGACACTGATCACAGTCCTCACTCTCATAATACCTCATACAACACAGCATTGCCTAACCTATCTACTGATACACAGCCAAATAAAACCCATATGCACAAAACACACACTGAACAGAATCCTGCACACACTCTGAGATACAGACAGTCTGTACACAGACACAGTAAACTAGTTACTGATACAAGTATACATAGTCTGAAATCTCACCCACACCCAACATTCATAAAAAGTTCTAACTGATACACACAGTTATATTTTTAACTAAGACACAGGAAACTCATTGACACAATAATACTTAAACACACTGGTTTTATGTACAAAGACACTCATAGTTCACATAGTATACACTCAGGTATTGGCACACCTACACACACAGGCTCTAAATCCCTACACTGAACAAGCCCTAACACTAATACCTCACTGTGCTCACAGGTATCGTACACTCACTCACACACTCAGATTTTTGGGAAAAATCTGAGACACACACACTCACTCACAGGCAAGTTGCTGAATACACACAGCTAGTAACACACACATAACACAGCTAACACTGGTTTCACTGAACTCACACAGGTACAAGGTTATAACTGATACACAACATAAACTGACACACACTGCTGAAATACACCTATAGTTCTACTGAGACACAGAACACTACTACACAAGGACACAGGTACACACTGAGCTACACTGATACAGGCCACTGCCATACATAGATATTTGTATACACAGAGATATTGGTATACTCAGAGACTGAAATACTGATACACTAATTCCTTACCAAGAACACCCCTTTTTCTGCACACAGCCCTCACACACCTACACATCACTCCCCACCGTGTCCAATACACTGAGACACGGGGACACTCCACACAGATCCCCTTTAACCGTGATGCTCTCAACACAACATTTACACATCACATACATGTTCATACATCCGACTGTGCACAGGTTTCCCCCAAATCCTGATTTCTACATCAAAATATCAGAAATACTCAAATCAAACCCTAAATCGATATAATAGACTACATGTAGGAGAGGTAATCATGTATACTAGCAAACCCCTAGGGTTAGGATTCATGAAATTGGGAAAACCAAACGTGGGTCACCAAAACCCTAGATCTCCTAGGTCCTCATGTAGAATCCCTAGAAATCAAGATCTACACAATAGGGGGTTTCCTAATGGGCATGAACAACAGAAAAACAGAAATAAAATGAATTAAAATTGGATTTTACCTATAGAGATGGTTTCTCCAATGGAAGTTCTTCTTCCCCAAGGTTCCTTGACCCAAACTCCTTGCTTCTCTTTGCTTTGGAGAAGGAAGAGGGATCTCCTAGGTCTGGATTCCAAAATCTGGAGGTGGGGAAATGGTTTTCTTGATGGAGGCTAGGGTTTCTTCTTTCTACATGAAGAATGGTTTTGAGGGAGGCTCCTTTTTATATCAGACTAGGTTTTAGGGTTTCTCTACTGCAAGGGTTAGGCTAATCCTTTATGTTAAGTCATGGAGAATTAGTTAACTAGAGTTTAGTCTCCTCTAGGGTTTTATCCTAAACTCAAATTGGAATCTTAGGGTTTCACTAAAGCTAGGCCATGAATTTGGGTTTCACTCTAGGGTTAGTCCTAATGGAAGATTCTAGGGTTTGACCTAAACCAACACAAATTAACAACATATAAATAGTTTATAAAACTCAGCAGATTAATTAAATACATAATTATTCAGAATAGTGAAATTATACAAATGCCCTAATCTGGAAATGTGGTAGTGACACGGTATCTCAAGGAGGCGAGTTTGAGGGTTTATTAGTTTAATGACCTAGTTTTGACCTATAATTTTAGGGGCACCCTAATTTGACCTAGAATTGACCATAGTTGACCCGGTTGACTGCCAAAGTCAACTTTTGATCTAGTTTTGACCCAGAGTTGACTTTTTGGACCCCTGGTTAACTTTTTGGCCCAGATTTCACCAGTTTGACCCGTTTGACCTAGAACGACCCTAGAAGCTTGTTTTTAGCTATTTTATATATGTTTAACTCATTAGAAACCTGTTTAACCTTATTTTTCGCAATAGGTCCTTGCGATACCAGTTCGGATCGCTAGTTGCTCAGGACATCAGGCGAGTACATTCTCTGATAGTTTCTACTATCTAATGATTATTATGATTCAGCTTCTAGTATGGTATCATCTAATTTTCTGGCATGACACGGACTGGTATTTCTAGATTTATTTACTTGTGACACGTATATTTCTTGTTTCTGGCCTCTATTCTGGAATCACCTACTGGCATCACCTGCATGCATCATTACAGGCATCACTCATATTTCTGGCTGGACTCATACTTGATTTACGTGTCGAGTCTTGGATTCACTTGTACTAGTCGAGACGGAGAAATACTCGAGTAGACATGTAAACATTCTCAACTGGAATCACTGGAATCACCCCCTTTGGTCTAATCTGGAATGATAGCAGCCGCACACCCAGTGTACGGTGAGCCGTACTTACCCCTAGCTGTTTACATGTCGAAACAGGTATTTCAAAGACACGAGTTCATTCTTTATAGTCTGGAATCTCTTGCATTTTTTGCTGGTCTCACTTATAGTTTTTGAACTTGACTCATTACATGTATTTCTTGCTGGACTTACTACACTTTCTTGTGCACAGACTTACTCTTAGTTTAGATTTCTTGTGTCTTGCAGTCATTACTATCTTGCTTCTGATATTCATGCATCTTTACCTTTATGCACCAGTGATATGCATATATTTCTTGTTCATATTTATTTCCTTCACCTTGCTACTTGCTACAACTGTTTTATAGTTTTTATTATTTAACTGGAACTGCTGTTAGAGGTGTACTTGCTCCAGTCCTGACTGGACATATTTTTTTCCAGAGTATCCGGAGGATTGGTGTCCAACGTTTTAGGGACCTCAGCCTGTCGATGGTGCAGACAGGGACCCTCTAGTTTATGAGTGATTTCCGGGTTGGTAGCCGGGATCACTAGGACTTCAGCTGTTGTTTTTATTAGCTTTGGTACCGGATTTGTCTCCGATTTTGGATTGAGACCTTGTATTATATTTGATTTAGGATGTTGTATTATTATTATTGATGTTGTGGTTGTTTTAGTAGCAGTTGTTTAGACTTTGTAGCTGTTAGTCTTCTGTGTTATCTTATCGTGCTTAGATTCGTGATTGAGTACTTATGATTACCATTATAATATTGCTCCTCCGTTTGGAGTTGAGATCTTGACAGGTTTATATATTGATTGCGTGAGATTGTTAGCTAGATAGTTGACCTAGACAACGTTCTACCGCCGATGCTGCGACATAGGCTGGACGTACCCACGACTCATGCCCGATTTTTCGGGTGCGGGTCGTGACACACTTCCAATCCTGGAATGGTACATTGGAGTGGGGTCAAGTGAATTCTACGATATCTTCAGGGTACTGCCGATTGGAGACTTTCATTTGGTGGTGACGAGTCGAAGTTAGTTGGATATACCGACGCTGATATGGCTGGAGATGTAGAGACGAGGCGATCAACTTCAGGCTATGTAATAATGTTTGCTAGTGGAGAAGTATCATGACAGTCGTGTTTACAAAAGTGTGTTGCCTTGTCGACGACAGAGTCAGAATATGTTACGGCGATGGAGACTTGCAAGGAGTTGTTGTGGATGAAGAAGCTGCTGTAGAAAATTGGGCTAAAGCAGGAGCAATATCCTTTGCTTTGCGATAGTCAAGGTGATATTCATCTTGTGAAGAACCAGATATTTTATAGCCAGTCCAAGCACATTGATACCCGGTATAATTGGATACGGGATGTGGTTGACAAGAAGGAAGTAGATATGTTCACAAAGGTTCTACCAAGGGGAAAGTTTGAGTACTACAGGTGGATCGTCGGGATGACGACCCCCTCCACATAGTTGTGAAGGGAAATATTTGTTGGAGTGGGTGGGGTTCCCAACCTATATGAAAAATATTCCGGAGTAGGATTGAGTATTTCTACATATAATAGGAATACCTTAATTTATTTGGATTGGATATTCCTAAATATAATATTAATATTCCAATGGATTAGGAATGGATATTTCTACATATAATAGAAATATGTCAATGGATTTGGATTTGGATTGGATATTCCTATCTATAATAGGAATGCTAGTTGTGGGTTTGAGACTATATATAGGTGTCTCCTGGACCTAAAATATATCTCTCTCTTTCTATAAAAAAGATATAGCAATAAGGAGAGAAAAAGTGGCAAGAGTGTCATTGCAACATTGGAGAGAAAAAAGATGGATTGGAGGCCGTTTCGAAGAAGGAGATCAGTTTCGGGTATTTCATGTTGTCTTTCTTCTTCGTGGTTATAATCTATTTTCTGTTCCAAAAGAGTTGTGGTGATCCGTTTGGATCGGTGAAAAGTTTGTAAGGAGTTGGTGTATTTCTTATTCCATTAGTGGAGGCTTTTCAGGGTTGGACTCCGATCGTCCTGAAGTTTTTCCCACAAGGTTTTTTTTACGTCAAAATTTCTTTGTCTGCGATTTGTGTTTGGCATTTTTGGTTTATGCGTTTTGCTCGGTTCTCTCACAGGTACTCTCTGGTTTGAGGAACAATTTTTGCACTTTCGTTCCCAATAACAGCATGTCCCTCTACTTCGTAGGCGATCCTCGACGTGCTAGACTCCTTCATATCTGTCTGATCTTGATCTATGGTGAATCTTCTTTCTTTCCATATATGTAATAAGAGAGATATGAGATCTGACCCCCTGGTTAATGAGTTTTCTTTCTTGATCCAGAGAAAGAGAGAGCGTGAGTGTATGTTATATGAGCGGCGATAGAATATTTTGGTTATTGTATCGTAATAAAATCAGAGGGAGCATCTCTTAACAAAAGTAGTTTCTTTTGGATCATTTGGAAGAATTTCGTAGACAACATAATTTATGAACGAGAATTTTCAGTCTAAAATTGTTTTTGGCACAAAATAGTTTCCAACCAATCATTGTGATCGAACGTTGCGTCTTGACTGGAATGGCTAAAGAAGCTGGGAGACCAGCTAGCACATCTACTTCGGTATTCTGCAATCGAGGCACATGGTCGATGAAGAAATCAGAGTAAGTCGATGCCAACTCAAGTATTGCCTGATAATAAGGGATGATGTCTTCATGGCGAACCTTATACTATTCCCTGACTTGACTAACTATTAGCTTCTTAGGCACCAAAGCTAGCACCCGAAAAAGAGGCTTTCGTCGATCAGTTGACTGTCCAATCGGGGAAGGGTCCGGCTTGATGATTCCCTGCTCCAGTTCGAGAAAAAGAGCGGGAGGAATTACCGTAAGCTTCTAGGTAGTTTACCCCCAGCTGTTTAGCTAACTTGAGTCCGATGATTAGAGCATTATACTCCGGCACTCTATTGGAACATTGTTTCATCAGAGTGTATGCACGATGGATAACAAGATTGTCGGGGGAGAACAACACTACACCCACTCCTGCAACGATATTGTTTTTGGGTCCCGTTCTTGAAGTACCGTCGAAGAACATTCGCCATACTGAATCTTTCGTCGTTGTGCTACGATATTTATCAGACGCAAAAGCGAAGCAAGCACTTCGTGAAGCTCACGATGGTAGTTGTGGTGCACATCAGCCAGGTCCTAAGTTACAAGATCGTCTTCGACATATGGGTTACTATTGGCTCACTATGGTAGTTAATGCCAAAGAATTATGCAAGAAAATACAGGACATGTCAAATCCATACCGACATCATTCCTCAACCTTCGAAGTTTCAAATGTTTATATTGCCAGCTTTTGAAAAATACGACAACGATTTTAACCAAGTCTTAAGAAAAAGGAATTATTTTTTCCTTTTTTCTTACCTCGAAGAAAAAATATATTATTTTCTCGGGGCCGACTTTAGGGGGAGGCAGGCTAGCTGCCTAGGGCCTCCTCCCCCGGGGGTCTCTATTTTTTTGATTTTTTTTTTTTGAATCAGCAATGTTTTTTGTTCCAGGATATAAAAAATAAACTATGGGCCCAGGAAAGACCATGGCTACCTGGAGAATCAAATAAAACGTAAAATAAATAAATAAAATGTCACCATATTTCTAATCCACCTCTTCATCTCCTCTTTCTCTAACGAAAAATCTCTCTCATACGGAACAAAAATGAAACTGTCTCTCCCTCTCATACATGCATGTTTTTTCTTCTTTTCTAATTTCTTTTTTTTAATTTATATAAATTTTGGTATTTGCTAAACTAATATCCTCTCTCTCTCTCTCTCTCTCTCTATATATATATATATATATATATATATATATATATATATATATATATATATATATATTCTAATTATATTATATTTTGATTTATTGGATTTATTGAATTTAAAATTTGTAAAAAAATTATATAGAAAATTGATGATCTCATTTTTAGAATTTGTCTATACTTAAAAAATGCTGGAGGGGGTTATGCTTACCTAAATATTAATTTGGTTTCAAAAGGGACGAAACTTGAGAACACGTAATGTTTTTTTTTTAAATTTAAATGAGTGCGAGTCACATAGTTGGCCGGAGAGTGGGGCCCATGTGGTCGGTGGGCCCCACTAATGGGTTGTCTCTCTACGCGTCCATGAGCCATAATCTCCGGCTGTCCAAGTCTTTCTTTCCGTTTCTTCTTTCCTTGTCATCACATCATAAAGTTTTTTATGTATATTTTATTTATTTATTTATGTTTTATTATTAATCATTAATATTCTTATAATTATTTTATTAATAGTTTGTCCAGTTCATCAAAATCGAATCTATTAAAGACATTCCTTCCTCTCATAACTATCTGCCCTTCCTCTTCCGGAAATACCCCCATGTTTGTTTTTCCTCTTCTCTTCATGCACACCATCATGTTTTTTTTTTCCTTTTTTTTCCTTTTGTCTGTTTTGACCATCATAGTCTTCACCAACTCCTCAATTATGCATAGAAAACTATTACTTGTTGTTCTCACCAAGGTAATGTCCCTCCTTTTCACTTGAAAATGGGAATACATATATTTTTTCCCCTACACTACTCTCAACACTCACCAAAATACTATATTGAGTTCTAAAAGTTCAAAAATATTTGTGCATGGTTGAGTTTTTTTTAAAGATTAATCTATTGGTTGAACTAACTAGTTGAATCGATTTCATCCAGCTCAATATCTTGTACGAATTAATTTTCTATTTGATTTTTAAAATGCTGGTCATCACCTACCATGCTTAGCAAACTCTTGTTTTAGCTTTAGACAATGCTTGATTAATCTAAAAGTTCAAAAAGTTCAAAAAAATTATGAGATAGAAAAGGGGACCTCCTCTTGTTCAACTTTGCTAATTTTCTCTTTTCTATTTGTATCTACTCAATTTTGAACACACACCTTCTTATTCCATCTTTTATTAATACAAAACAAATAGAAGTTGGAGAAGAAAACCACAAAGAATCTAGTTCAAAAACATCTAACCAGACAAGTATATATGATTTTTGTTAGATGCTTCAGATGAATAACATAACAAGAGATGAATTGAAATTCTAGAACTGAAAAAAAAAGTTATCGATACCATTGTTCCACATAAATTATGCATAACGTGATTATATCATCATATACATTGCTTTAAACCTTTGGTGTAAATGAGAAAAAAAAAAATCCCTTTCATATCCAATTAATAAAAGGTTAACAATATTTAGTGGTATGGAAATTCATGTAGATTTGTTGGCAGGGGCGGATCCAAGCATAGCCTACAATTTTTTTACTTTTTTTTTTCCATATAATATTTTTTGGTTTTTTTTATATTGATTAGCTCACTTCTAGTCCACCCAAATTCACGGTAGCCCCACCCCAGCTACAATTTTTTGATTCGTCCATGTCTGTTGTAGTCAATTAATGATTAGGAGATGGAGGTATAAAGTTTTCGAGTGGCTGAATCATTGAAAGGTTCTCTATAGACATCTACTTATAATAGCCTGATAGCTTAACAACTAGATACAATAGTATCTTTACAAGATAACAACAAGATGATAAAATTTCTATCTGTTGATTGAACACAATTAACCAGTTAGTTACAAGTAACTGTAACACTATTCCTTGAGCGTGAACAACTCAACGATCAATCTATATCAATCTTCATGAATTGTTAGCACCGGTTTTCAGGATTATCGGCATTTGTCTTCAGGTAACAAATTCATACAAGTTTTATGGGGATATGTAAATGTAGATGGAATTCACCAAAATTTTGATTCAAAAAATCGAGTAGAAAAAAAATCATAATTGAAGGAAAAAATGAGTTAATGTCGATGTGTCTTAAGTATGTGAAAATATAAATCGGTGTGGGTGCATCATTAAAATCTTCTTAGGGTGCCAAAAATCTAGTGAGGTAAATGTCCATAAGTTGGAGAAAAAAAGTCCATTAATGTCAAATGAGTATTTTATTGGATACTCCTCCTGATTTTGATATTACGTTAAGTTAATTATGAGTTTCAAATCAGAGAGCTTCCACAATTCGATACCATAAAGGGTCTTATGAAAAGTGGATTTAAGCAGGAATTCATGTTGCCTAAATTATGGAATCGGATTTCCTTGAATTTAACCTTTTGTTATAGGATTAGAATAACTCCATTCTCAGAGTTAAGTTCTTTTGGACTGCGTGATTCCACGGACTTAAGTTCTGCTAGGATATTCCATTTCGCGGAACTGCTTTATTCCTCGGGACTGCCCTATTCTGTGGAAATAAGTTGCATAGGGCTATTTTATTCTGCAAAGTTGATAGCGTTGGGGATACTAGTTTTGAGAGCCATTGTTGGCTAATTGATCTAGAAGGATATATTGAAAACAACCGCGGGTTAATCAATCAAGAATGATCTATTTAAAACCATTGTTGGATTGTTGATTTAGAAGGATCTATTGAAAGTCATTGCTAATTGATCGATCCAGAAGGATATATAAAAAGTAATAGACGGCTGATCGTTCAGAATGATATATTAAAGGGAAAAATTATTGGGAACAAAAGCGTAAAAATCGTTCCCATAATCAGAGAGTACCTGCGAGAGAATCGAGCAAAACAAAATTGCCAAACACAGAGATTTTTACATAAAAATCCAGATGAAAAAAACTATAGGACAATCAGAGTCCAACCTTGAGAACCTCCATTAATAGAATAAAGAGAATACACCATCTACAAGCTCCTCCCGATCCAACACGGATCACCACAACACTTAGGAATAGAAAATAGATTACACCATGAAGATACAAGACAATAAAAAATTACCCAAAAATGATCTCCTCCTCCGAAATAGTCTCCAATCCTTCTATCTCTTTTCCAAAGTTGCAATGGCACTCTTGCCTCCTTTTTCTCTCCTTGTTGCATGTGTTAGGGTTAGAAAAAATCTAACTTAAACTCCCCAATCCTGCAACCAGCCTGGACCGTAGGATATGATCCAACGGTGTATAAAATATCTTAAAATTTTCGTTAAGCCCGCCGAACAAACTCGGACTGAATTCGACAAATCGGATCGAATTTGGCCCGAGTCGATGATTTGTGAGTAAACAAACAGCAGCTCTTTGGAGCTTTTGGAGGACCCAGACCGAGATTTGGTCCAAACTCGGTAGGCTTATTTTCAGCAGCCCCCACTCTACTGTTTACTTCTTCCGAGCTTCTACGATTTCTTGAATGGCCCTCGTCCCCCCCCCCGAGCTTCTCTGACACACAGACAACGCTCGTCGCACTCTGGGGTATTCTCCACATAGGTTAGGAACCCCACCCACTCCAATAAATCTCCTCCTTCACAACTATGTGGAGAGGGTCATCATTCCGATGATCCATCTGCAGTACTCCAACTTTCTCCTTGGAAGAATCTTTGTAAACATGTCTGCTCCGTTGTCATCTGTATGAACCTTCTCAAGCGTCACTTTCTTCTTATCAACCACATCCCATATCCAATAATACCGAGTATCAATGTGTTTGGACCGGCTATTGTAAACCCCCTCGACCAATTTAGGATTAATTTAATTTAAATGGAGAGACTAAGATTTATTTGGATACAATTAGAATTAATGTGCAAATTATGTGACTTAATACACCTTACCGTTGCTTCGATGTTTGGAGTGCTACACTGGTAGTTACCTTCAAACAAATTTTATACACATTTTTTAGACATGCAAAACTACCCATCTAACCCATGTGTAACTTCTAGATACTCAATATTGTGCTTCATTTTAGCTGCACAATATTCGTTATAAACGTCCATGAATAATTTTAATAAACCCAATTTCTCATAATTGCCCATTCCTATTTGAATTTGGAGACACAACCATAACTCAATTTCCTATAACCCAAATTAGGGTATTAACCTATTATGAGCCTGCTACGCCCATGACTCTTGTGTTTCACCCAATTCTAATCCCATGTGTTCTCAATTGACAAAAGAATGCTAGGTGAATTTATTTATAATTTAATTAATTGGAGGCCAAGTTTACCCAAAACAAGACCTAACCAAGCTCATGTACATCCTTTCATGTGGACCTGCCCCCACCCCAAGGAGCCCTGGCCGACCTAAGCCCTGAGGTCAGCCCATAATTCCCCTCCTATATAAGTATACATCTTTCCCTATTGAAAACCCTAGATTCATAAACCCTACCACCACCTCTACACCTAGCCAAACCCTAGCCGTGCACCACCTTCATCCCTTCCCCGACTTCCCCTACACCACACCGCCTCAGACCGCCACCCCCAGGCCGCCTGACCGTCTGACCTCCACTCCCATCCACCTTCATCATCAAACTACGTCGTCGCCATCAACCCCCAACCCACCCTGAGCACCCCTTGCCGAGCCGACTGCTCCCAGACCGGACCACCACTTCTAGCACCGCCAACTACCACCTCCAGCCCGACCAGCACCGCCTTCCCCGCCATTCCAGCACAGCCCACGCCTCTGCCGTTGCTGCCAGGCTGCTGCTGCCGCTGCTGCACCTGCTGTAGTTACTATCGCCGCTGTCATTGATTACCGCACGAAGCCGGAGCTCCACCGACCGCCGGCGAGCGTTCACACCGATGAGCAGACCCACGTTCAGCAGTGAATAAGTAACATCGTATTGCCCTCTTTCCGTTATTGTATCTTGTATCATCGAAAACATTATATCGTTCTATAGTCGTCGTATTGTCGTGTCGAGTGTCGTAGACTTGGACACAAACTAAATCAATGTTAAACTATATATATGAGTATGTATGTATGTTAACAAGATTTAACAATAATTAATAACTAGTAATTACCTTAATGATATAACTTGTTATAAGGACTTGTGTTCATCTAAAAACCTAGATCAGTACCCAGTAACATGAGGTAGAAGGATATATAATTGTACTAAACGTAAGTAGTTCATAAACTTCCAACCATAGTAATTTATTATCGTGAGGTACGCGGGAACCGAGGACAG
The DNA here is from genome assembly GCA_036927795.1 of Iris macrosiphon. Lineage (NCBI taxonomy): Eukaryota > Viridiplantae > Streptophyta > Magnoliopsida > Asparagales > Iridaceae > Iris > Iris macrosiphon. Next base: position 137,036,118 of record JAYESA010000018.1, on the reverse strand, counting down.
AACACGTGTACACCTTAGCTACGTGCACACGCGACTCTGTAGTCAACTAGCCGTGAGCCTTGCGTCAGTACCTAAGAGTAGCGTCGTAATTGTGTATGTATTGCTTAGTGTCTGATGCTAGATTGTTGTATTATATTATATGTTTAGGGTCACTGGACCAGCCAGGAGACACAACAGGAGCAGGCTATTGGCATTCACAGCTTGAGGACCCAGGCAAGATACCTTGCCATATTTACTGTCTAATTTAAATTATGCATATGTTGTATGATATCTTATTGCTTTATTTTATATGACTGTGCGCATCTGAGATTGACTCGGGTGCAGTCGATGGATACGTCGATGAGTAGTGTACTTGACCTAGTCACTAGTAGACTCACCCCATTGGGAGGATACTATGTTATCTTCCGAGACCTGACACTCTTACACATTTCACGGCGACAAATTTATATTAGGATGCGAGTTCACGTACTCGACTAGCTATCGGTGCGTGTGACATACATCACGGTTAGTGCATAATTCAGGATTTTGTGTTAGTAGAGACTTGGCATATAGATACGTGGTATGCATGTCGAGCATTCGACTTGTATGTTTACATTAGGCAGGGAGGACCACTAGTAGGCGTATGGGGTATACACATTGGACTCCGTAGTATCCGAAGGAGCCACGGATCCAATGACTTCCTCTATTCAGCTTCTACGTTCTTCGGAGCGATATGGACGATATACTATTCAGCTTCCATGTTCTTCGGAGCGATATGGACGATATACTATTCAGCTTCCACGTTCTTCGGAGCGATATGGACGATATACTATGCAGCTTCCACATTCTTTGGAGCGGTATGGACGTTATGCCTACAACTATCCATACATACCAATATTGTCCTCACATTGCGTTCACTTAGATGGTTATCACACCCTTTATTGTATTTATTTTTATACAGTATTTATATATGTGGCATATTTCTATGTATCTTGTTACGTCCCTCTGAGGACCTGGTACCTTTCTAGATTTGGACCCCACAGTGTACGGACCAGGACAAGAGACTAGGTACGCTACAACGGAGGAGCTAGAGGTACTACCATCAGAGTTTTCATGATCACTTGGTAGGCTTTCTGCCTAGGATTGGGAGCATCTTTATCTAATCAGTAGATGCCCTAGTCATTACTCTTTTATCTATCATTCAGTACTTTATTTTTGTCCTAGTAGTGGGTTTGTTCCCACCAGACATTCTTGGTTGTACTATGATATTTGAGACTGGCATTTTCGTTCCAGTATTTATTTTAGTACTTTCATGCTGTTTATATTATGGATGAGATTAGATTACCTGTTATTGATTGATATTGGACTTATTAGTATTTTAGGACAGCGTAACACTCTTTGTTAGGATCCATTACATTGGGATATCCTCGGAGACGTGACAGCTGGCTATTGTCACGTGGCCTGGTCTCGTGTGTATTTGGGACTGGAGCATGACATGGTTTTAGTGATGGCCCATGCAGGTCGACGTTATCGCTTGTGGTATTGTAACATACCCAGTGATGCCTGCAATAGGATACAAATTACTAGGTCACATCCACTTTATTTTCGTCTTTGAACTTCCTTCGTATTGCTTCTAAATATCTGCATCATGTTTGTTTGATTCCGTACTCTTTTAATGAAGTCCTATCTCTTGCAGCAAGATAAACTTGCACAGTGGACGAGAAGCACCCGGTACCGTAGTGCCAACCGATACCACCTAGAGAGATGAGATACCCCATGGACTACCTGGAGAGCAACCACCACTACAGGCCCCGCTGATATATTGGCGCGAGACTTCTCAGGGCGATCCTACCCAACAGTACGAGGGACAGACTTCCCAGACGATCCCCACACAGCATTTTGAAGACCAGACTTCGGGAGCTATACCGATGCCACAAACCGAGAGGCCGGCATCTGAGGAGACACCTACTGCACAACCAGAGGTTCTATTACCACCACCTCCACCTTATCTACCTCAGATGCCACAATCAGATGGACAGCCACAGATGCTTCAGTTCTTCCAGACTATGATGCAAGCATAGTGGCATCAGACCGAGACGTTAAGACAGAGTTTGATGGCAGTACTAGAGAGGACACCTGTCACGGCACCACTACCAGCACCTCCACCAGCCCAGACAGGTGACACTATACGATGGTTCCAACAGATAGGACCAAATACTTTCTTAGGCAACGAGACATTAGAGGATATCTCTGATTTGGTCGCCAACACGGAGATGCTACTAGAGGCTTCGCAGCTACATCCAGACCTTTGGATGACCGCAGTGAGGGCCCAACTGAAGGGCAACGTCCATCACTGGTGGAATTCTATCGAGCGCAGTGTAGCTAAGAACCAGACTTGGGAACAGTTTTTAGAATACTTCAATGCGAAGTATTTTTCAGCTACAGTTAGAAATGTCATATACTCCCAGTTCCTACATCTAGAACAGGGGAATATGACTGTTGACGCATATGACACAGAGTTTAGCTATCTTAGCATATTTGGTGCCGTCCTGATACCCAATGATCTAGAGAAGGCCCAGAGATTCCATCACGGCCTCACTTTCGAGCTACAGAGGTATACCACAACACAGGAGAGGATTTCTTATGAGGAGGTTGTTGTAGAGGCGAGGATCCAGGAGGCCATCGACAGAGGAGCAAGACGTTCCAGCACAACCATACCAGCCAGAGCCCAGCCCAGAGCAGGAGGACCGATCCGTCATCTTGAAGCATAGACACAACAAAGGACAACACCATACAAGCAAAGGGAGCTTCCGACTTGCCACTACTGTGGTAAGAGAGGACATTTCCAGAAGGACTGTCGAAAGAGACTATCAGCATGCATAATTTGTGGAGCGACCCAGCACCAAGCCCGAGTCTGCCCACGACGCAGAGATGCAGCACCGCAGACCGGACAAAGGCCAGCAGCACCAGTCCAGAGGATACTACCCCCGCCAGGAGGTCAACATCCACCAGCACCCGGAGGATTTCAGAGGGGACCACCCTGGGCCCCACAACAGGCACAGTTTGATAGAGCCCGATAGCAGACCGGAGGGCAGAGGCATGGACATGCCTTTGCACTAGCAGCTACTAAGGAGAAAACAGAAGGAGAAGCTATCACAGGTACCATTTTAGTTGCATCATTACCTGCAACTGCATTGTTTGATTCTGGAGCTATACTATCGTTCATATCTAGTAGATTTGTAGCAATGTATAGAGTAGCTACTTCCCCCTTACCTAAGAGTTAGAAGATTCTTACCGGAGGAGGTATCGTGTCGGTTACTAGCACTATTAGAATGTGTTCAGTAGTCGTATATGGTAGAGAGATGATAGCGCGATTCTTGGTATTACCCATGCCATACTTTGATGTTGTGCTAGGCATGGACTGGTTAAGCCAGCATAATGCTGTACTGGATTACCGGAAAGGTAGCATCACTTTTAGACTGCCAGATCAATCGGAGTTTAAGTACATGTGAGGGACCGTTGAACAAGGAGTAGGACAGACAGTTGAAACTTACATGTCTATGGAGATGGTACCCCCACCAATAGTTGCAGAATTCGAGAATGTTTTTCCTGAAGAATTGCCAGGCTTCCGCCAGATAAAGATGTGGAATTCACTATTGAGCTAGTACCCAGAGCAGCACCGGTATCTTCTAATGTATACCAATTGGCAAAGAAAGAACTAGATGAATTGAAGCTACAATTAGAGGAGTTACAGAACAAGGGATTTATCTGTCCTAGTGCATCACCCTGGGGAGCACCAGTGTTGTTTGTACCTAAGAAGGATAGAACAGTACGTATGTGCATTGATTACAGAGCCCTTAATGCTTTGACCATCAAGAACAAGTACCCACTACCACGGATTGATAATTTATTCGACCAGTTGACAGGAGCAGTAGTGTTCACAAAGATCAACTTGAGATCGGATTATCATCAAGTAAAGGTGCGAAGAGAAGACATTCAAAAGACAGCATTTATGACTTGTTATGGTCACTACGAGTTCTTAGTGATGCCTTTTGGACTGACGAATGCACCTGCTGTATTTATGAACTTGATGAACAGAGTCTTCCACCAGTTAGACCAATTTATGGTAGTCTTTATTGACGATATCTTGGTATATTCGAAGAGCCACGAGGAGCACGAAGAGCACTTGAGACTAGTGTTAGAGATGCTAAGGAGAGAGAGGCTTTATGCCAAGCTGAGCAAGTGCGAGTTTCTCCTAGATCGTATCGCGTTCCTTGGACACGTTATCTCAGGATATGGTATTTTAATAGATTCGGTAAAGATTTCATCAGTAGAGACATAGACAACCCCTACCAATGTCTCAGAGGTAAGGAGTTTCCTAGGACTTGCCGGATATTACCGGAGGTTCATGAAAAACTTTATGAAGATCGTAGAGCCGATGACCCGCTTGACCCGTAAGGAGCAGGAGTTCACCTGGACAGAGGAGTGTCAGAAGGCATTTGAGGAGCTGAAGAAGCGTCTGACTACGGCACCTATGTTGACCATACCTTCTGGACCCGAAGGATTTGTGATCTATAGCGATGCATCCGGGAAAGGATTAGGATGTGTCTTGATGCATCATAGAAAGGTTGTGGCCTATGCCTCTAGGCAATTAAGGACCCATGAGAAAAACTATCCTACTCACGACTTGGAGCTTGTCGATGTGATCTTTGCTTTGAAGCTTTGGAGGTACTACCTATATGGAGAAAGAGTAGAGATATTCACTGATCATAAGAGCCTAAAGTACGTCTATACTCAGAAGGACCTAAACCAGAGACAGAGACGTTGGCTCGAGGTGATGACAGACTTTGAGATTGAGCTGTAGTACCATTCGACAAAGGCCAACGTAGTAGCTGACGTATTAAGTAGAAGACCCATGGCATTTTTCTTGAATACCCAACAACATCTGTTGAGAGATCTAGAGCAGATGGGTATAGAGGTCGTTATGCCCGGAGTAGACGAACAGTTGTCGAGTTTCTAGTTGTAATCGAAATTAGTGGAGAGGATCAAGGCTGCTTTGCCGACAGATGCCAGATTTCAGAGATTTAGACAAAGGAGGAGGCCAGAATACAGACAGGATTGCGTATACATGAAGACGGAACTTTGAGATGTGGAGATCATCTCTATGTTCCAAATAGAGAACTTCGTCAGGAGCTGATGTCAGAGGCACACAGTTCAACCTACTCTATTCATCCAGGAGGTACAAAGATGTACAGAGACTTAAGGCAGTACTACTGGTGGCATGGAATGAAGAGAGAGATAGCCCGCTTTGTGGCAAAGTGCCTGGTGTGTCAACAAGTTAAGGCTGAGCATCAGAGATCTGCAGGTTTACTTCAACCGCTCCCGATACCTGAGTGGAAATGGGAGCACATCACTATGGACTTTGTTACGGACTTTCTGAGGAGTCCTAGTGGTAGCAATACGGTTTGGGTAATCGTAGATAGACTCACCAAGTCCGCTCACTTTTTACCCTTCAGAGTTGGGCAATCTACAGAGGTCTTAGCAGATATGTACATGAGGAAGATTGTGCGACTGCATGGAGTGCCAGTTAGCATCGTGTCTGACAGGGATACGAGGTTCACATTCTACTTATGGCGGAGTATGCAAGAGAGTCTTGGTACCCGCCTGAAGTTTAGCATATCGTATAACCCGCAGACAGATGGCCAGTCCAAGTGCACCATCTAGACATTGGAAGATATGTTAAGAGTGTGCATGCTTGATTTTAGAGGATTATGGGAGGACGATTTGTACTTGGTCGAATTTTTCTACAATAATAGCTATCAAGCGAGCATTCAGATGGCTCCCTATGAAGCATTGTATGGTAGAAATATCGTTCCCCAGTGTGTTGGAGCGATATAGGCGAGAGACATATTCTAGGGCCAGAGTTGGTTGTTCGTACAGTGGAGAAGGTAAAGAAGATCCAAGGGCACTTGTGAGCAGCACAAAACAGACAAGAATTGGGCGAATACGCATCGACAACCCCTAGAGTTCCAGGTTAGAGATCACGTGTTTCTAAAGATCTCACCTACTCGAGGGACTATCAGATTTGGAGGTAGAGGAAAGCTGAGTCCGAGGTACATCGGACCATTCGATGTGTTAGAACACATCAAAGAGGTTGCTTACAGGTTAGCTTTACCATAGACTTTGGAAGGAGTGCATGACATCTTTCATGTATCTCAGCTAAGGAGGTACATGCCAGATCCGAGTCATGTGCTTGACCATTCAGAGATCACAGTCGGCCCGAGTTTATCATACCAAGAGGAGCCTGTTGAGATTCTGGACAGAAGTGAGAAGGTATTGCAAGGTCAGACGATTCCTCTAGTTCGTATCGCATGGAGGCATCATGCACCAGGCGAGTCGACCTGGGAACGCGAGAAGGATATTCGACAGTGTTATCCCCATCTCTTCGAAGGCCTAGGTATGTAATAGCATTTTTGTTTCTGTCAGTAGTTCTTACCATATGTATATTTTAATTTTGAGGACAAAATGCTCTAAGGAGGGTAGATTATAAACCCCCTCGACCAATTTAGAATTAATTTAATTTAAATGGAAAGACTAGGATTAATTTGGATATAATTAGAATTAATGTGAAAATTATGTGACTTAATACACCATACCGTTGCTTCGATGTTTGGAGTGCTACACTGGTAGTTACCTTCAAACAAATTTCATACACATTTTTTAGACATGCCAGACTACCCATCTGACCCATGTGTAACTTCTAGATACTCAATATAATGCTTTATTTTAACTGTGTAATATTTGTTATAAACGTCCATGAATAATTTTAATAAACCTAATTTCTCATAATTGCCCATTCCTATTTGAATTTGGAGACACAACCACAACCCATTTCTATATAACCCAAATTAGGGTATTAACCTATTCTGAGCATGCTATGCCTATGACTCTTGTGTTTCACCCAATTTTAATCCCATGTGTTCTCAATTGACAAAAGAATGTCAGATACATTTATTTATAATTTAAATAATTGGAGGCCAAGTTCACCCAAAACAAGACCTAACCAAGCCCATGTACACTCTTTCATGTGGACCAGCCCCCGCCCCAAGGAGCCCTGACTGGCCTAAGCCCCGAGGTCAGCCCATAATTCCCCTCCTATATAAGTATACATCTTTTCCTATTAAAAACCCTAGATTCATAAACCCTACCACCACCTCTATACCTAGCCGAACCCTAGCCGTGCACCACCTTCATCCCTTCCCTGACTTCCCTTACACCATACCGCCTCAGACCGCCACCCCCAGGCCGCCTGACCGCCTGACCTCTACTCCCATCCACCTTCATCATCAGACTACGCCGCCACCATCAACCCCCAACCAACCCCGAGCACCCCTTGCCGAGCTGACCGCTCCCAGACCAGACTACCGCTTCCAGTACCGCTAACCAACACCTCCAGCCCGACCAGCACCTCCTTTCCCGCCATTCCAGCACAGCCCACGCCATTGTCATCGCTGCCAGGATGCTGCTATCGCTGCTGCACCTGTTGTAGTTACTGCCGCCGCTGTCATTGACTGCCGCACGAAGCCGGAGCTCCGCCGACCGCCGGTGAGCGTTCATGCCGACGAGCAGACCCCCGTTCAGCAGCGAATAGGTAACAGTATATTGCCCTCTTTCCTTGTATTATCAAAAACATTATATCGTTCTATAGTCGTCGTGTCGAGTATCGTAGACTTGGACACAAACCAAATCAATGTTAAACTATATATATGAGTATATATGTTAACAAGATTTAACAGTAATTAATAACTAGTAATTACCTTAATGATATAACTTGTTATAAGGACTTGTGTTCATCTAAACCTAGATCAGTACCCGGTAACATGAGGTAGAAGGACATATAATTGTACTAAACGTAAGTAGTTCATAAACTTCTAACCTTAGTAATTTATTGTCGTGAGGTACGCAGGAACTGAGGACAGAATACGTGTACACCTTAGCTACGTGCACACGTGACTCTGTAGTCAACCAGCCGTGACCCTTGCGTCAGTACCTAAGAGCAGCGTCATAATTGTGTATGTATTGCTTAGTGTCTGATGCTAGATTGTTATATTATATTGTATGTTTAGGGTCACTGGACTAGCCAGGAGACACAGCAGGAGCAGGCTATTGGCATTCACAGCTTGAGGACCCAGGCAAGATACCTTGCCATATTTACTGTCTAATTTAAATTATGCATATATTGTATAATATCTTGTTGCTTTATTTTAAATGACTGTGTGCGTCCGAGATTGACTCGGGTACAGTCGACGGATGCGTCGATGAGTAGTGTACTTGACCTAGTCAATAGTAAACTCACCCCATTGGGAGGATACTCTGTTATCTTCCGAGACCTAACACTCTTACACGTTTCACGATGACAAATTCATATTGGGATGCGGGTTCGCGTACTCGACTAGCTATCGATGTGTGTGACATGCATCACGGTTAGTGCATAATTTATGATTTTGTATTAGTAGAGACTTGGCATATAGATACGTGGTATGCACGTCGAGTATTCGACTTGTATGTCTACATTGGGCAGGGAGGACCACTAGTAGGCATATGTGGTACACACATTGGACTCCGTAGTATCCGGAGGAGCCACGAATCTAATGACTTCCTCTATTCAGCTTCCACGTTCTTCAGAGCAATATGGACGATATACTATGCAGCTTCTACGTTCTTCGGAGCGGTATGGACATTATGCCTACACCTATCCATACGTACCAATGTTGTCCTCATATTGCATTCACTTAGATGGTTAGCACACCCTTTATTGCATTTATTTTTATACAGTATTTATATATGTGGCATGTTTTTATGTATCTTATTACGTCTCTCTGAGGACCTGGTACCTTTTCAGATTTGGACGAGGCATAGTACCCCATAATGTACGAACCAGGACATGAGACTAGGTACGCTACAACAGAGGAGCTAGATGTACTACCGTCAGAGTTTTCGTGATCACTTGGTAGGCTTTCTGCCTAGGATTGGGAGCATCTTTATCTAGTCAGCAGATGCCCTAGTCATTACTCTTTTATCTGTCATTCGGTACTTTATTTTTGTCCTAATAGTGGGTTTGTTCACACCAGACATTCTTGGTTGTACCATGATATTTGAGATCGGCGTTTACGTTCCTGTATTTATTTTAGTTCTTTCTTGCTGTTTATATTATGGATGAGATTAGATTACCTGTTATTGATTGATATTGGACTTGTTAGTATTTAAGGACAGTGTATCACTCTTTGTTAGGATCCATTAAATTGAGATATCCTCGGAGATGTAACAGCTGGCTATTGCCACGTGGCCTGGTCCCGTGTATATTTGGGACTAGGGCGTGACAGCTATGAAATATCTGGTTCTTTACAAGGTGAATTACACTCTGGATATCAAAAATCAAAGGATACTGCTCTTGCTTTAGCCCTATTTTCTGCAACAGCTTCTTCATCAACAAAAATTCCTTGCAAGCCTCCGTCGCCACAATGTACTATGCCTCTGTCGTCAACAAGGCAACATATTTCTGCAACCGCGACTGTCACAATATCGCTCCACCAGCAAACATCATCATATATCCAAAGTCGATCGCCTCGTGTCTATACCCAACCCATATCACCAAAAGAAAGTCTTCAATCGGCAGTGCCCTGAAGGTATCGTAGGATCCACTTGACCACACTCCAATGTATCCTTCCAGGATTGGAAAGATACCTGCTAACTATGCCAACTGCGTGAGTGATGTTTGGCCTCGTATATACCGTAGCATACATAAGACTTTCCATATTTATGGCATATGGAACCCGCTCTATATCTTTCTTTTCATCCTCGGTAGATGGATACTGCTCCTGAGTGAACTTAAAGTGAGCCGCAAGGGGGTTACTCACTTTCTTTGACCCGTCCATACCAAAATGCTAAAGTACCCGATGAATATAATTTTTTTAGAACAAGTGTAGCATCTTAGACTCTCTCTCTCTCGGCTGATCTTCATCCCAAGAATAGCCTTTGCTGTGCCCAAATCTTTCATAGAGAAGGTCGTGCCTAGTTGGCGCTTCGACTATGCTCTCCTAGTGGCATTCTGACCCATCAATAACATATCATCAACAAAAAGCAGTAAAATAATAAAATTATCCTCGGTAAAGTACCTCACAAATATATAGTAGTCCTACGTCATCCGTGCATAACCATGCTCCCCCCATAAATGACTCAAACTTCCTGTACCACTGCCTCGGAGACTTCTTCAGACCATATAAGCTCTTCCTCAACCAACACTCCAAGTGTGACTTGTTCTTCTCAGAGAATCCCTCTGGCTACTCTATGTACTCCTCCTCCTCAAGATCTCCGTGGAGGAATATTGTCTACACGTCCATCTGCTCGACCTCTAAGTCAAACTGGCTGCCAATGCTAGCACCATCCGAATAGACGACTGCTTGATGACTGACAAAAATCTTATTGTAATCCATGCCCTTTTGATGATTATAGCCTTTAACTACCAGTCTCTCTTTATATCTAGGGCGAGTAGCCTCATCGATCTACTTCACTCTGAATATCTATCAATTTTTTAAAGCCTTCTTGCCCTTTGGCAACTGCACCAGTTCATAAGTAGACTTGGCCTGTAAGAAACTTATCTCTTCTTGAATAGCCTCCATCCACTCCTGCCTGTGTTCGTCTTCCATAGCCTCTATAAAGCTTTCGGGCTCTCCCCCGTCAGTCAGTAGCATATACTCACCCGATGAGTATTGTAGAAGCATAAAAATATGCATCTATGCGTCCAACATCCATGCGCCCCAAAGTAAAGCACAGAAGAGATCAGGCCGTAGAGTCACCCTACAGCCCAAAAAGACTACATCCATGTGTTCCAATCAACCGAAGCAGCTTTGGCCGCAGATGGACCTGACACGTTATCCTAGCAACAGGAACTTCTTTGACACATAATCCAAACAAAAAGAATTTTCGAAATGCCTAAAAAGACGTGAATATACTAAACGACAAAAGTATCACGTTAGCACAAAACTTTACTCTCGATGGATGTGTAGCGCCACGTGTATAGCACAACTGCCCTATGCGTCCCAGGTTTTATGCGGTCCCATGCATCTCTGGCCCCATGCATCCCAGACTCCATGTGGCTCTATCATCTCTGGCCCCATGTGTCCCAGACTCCATGCGGTCCCATGCGTCTCTGGCCCCATGCGTCCTAGGTTCTATGCGGTCCCATGCGTCTCTGGCCCCATGCGTCCAAGACTTTCCCACAAAGGACGAGAACCACTCATATCTTCTGCAACAAAAGGAGGCACACCTGGCACCCTATAACATCCATGCGGCCAAACATATGTGCACCCAAGGATGACTATATATACCCGGGTGGCATGCCCCAAAAGAGGACATACAGAGAGGGGTCGCCCAACACAGAAAGAAAGAGCATACCGAGATGAGCAAAGAGAGAACATAAGCTTCCTCACCCTGCATCGGATCGTCAACGGAGTAAAGGAGCCACCACAACGCTCTTTGTCCATCATCACACCCCATATCAAAATATTGTACTTAGATAATTCTATTTAGAATTCTTTGTACTCTTTTTTTGTTCCTTAAATACAAAGTTTGTAATAACTCATTTAATAGCGAACAAGATAGCGACTCTGCTGGGGACCTCTTTCTTCTCTGATGAAAAAGTTATGATGTAATCCGACACAACCAAGCTCGGATCAACTAAAAGAATGTTGGTGGTCCGCTTCGACCAGCAGGCTTTCGAGGAGATGCGCTCGGAGGGAAGCGTTAGTCCTTTTCCAAGGCTAGCAAATCCTAAGAAGACCCGAATGACGTTAGTTGCAAAGGCCGATGTGTCTCACCCAACAGCGGAGCATGGGCTCCACATTTTCTCTCTCTGCCGCAGAGACCATACGTCATGCGTCCACTGCTTATGCGACAGCCCCTTCCAACAAGAAGGGTGCTCAGCACCAGAAGACCCGCAGGACATGGATTGCAAAGGCCGTTGTGCCACACCCAACTACAGAGCATGCGCTTCATGTCTCTCTATTTGTTGCTAAAGATGCACAACATGCATCCACTATGGTTTCCCCCGCTCATGCAGCCTCCTGGCCTTAAAAGGAGAATGCTCAGCACCCGAACTCTGACAGAGTAAAATAATATGGTGCCAAGGGATTCGGGGTTGATGCACAGCCCATGTAGCCACAACAAATAATGCGAAGAAGAAAGCAATATGTAGATTCTAGCTCAGTTACATGTGTCTCTGATACCCCCAGAAGCTCTGTCTTTGACAGAATCTCATCCGGCCGTGTTCCCATGCGTCGCTTCTAGGAAAATCAAAACTTGGACTCTTCGTACTACGCACCTGCGCGTGCTAAGTCGAAGAAGTCTAGGACAGTAAGAGCTCGTCAAGCTCAAGCAACTGTCCATTTGGATGACCATCAACTGATACTGCTAACTGTTATGTGGGCCCTTGATAGAAAATTATATATGACTGCCCCGTTCGTCCAGCCCACAGCGGCAAATGGGCAGGGTCTGTCTCAAAAGTCTTCTACTGACGACCTGGAGAAAGTTTTTGTACGAACCCTAGGTCAGGAAGAAAAAATAATACCTACATACCTATGTGCTCAGTCTACCCAGGCTCATAACAATGGTGTAAAGGTAGATCAGCCCTCGCTTGATTTGCGCAACATGATCAACCACAAGCACAAAGCAAGAGAAGCAGCCACAGCATGTGAGGGGTGTCACGCCCCGATCTTCCGTATGGCAATCGGCCGTCCCCGCTGGGCCTGAATCATCGTGCCAGCGCTCCCGCGGGGTGATCGCTTGACCCATCTGGGCATGATGCCACATGAGCGTAAGCTGCGCCCGTGCATGGCCATGATCTGAACAGGCAGTAAAAGGTCTAAGCCACAGAGTCGCACAGATTATCCGAGTGCAACGGAATAAGAAACACACAAATAATTGGTAATAAGTTCACAGAGTCATCAATAATGGAAGCATTGAATAACACAATTATATAAGTAAAACAAGCTCTTTATTGATATTGAACATGTGTTACAAATGGCGCTGGCTGAGATTACAAGTCGCTCAAGCCTCTCTCTCTGAAACAGTAAAAGCATACCAAGTGGCTACTTTTGTGAAATGATATATAGACGATGTTCTAATATTATATCTTATATATGTGCTTCAGTTCCGGACGTGATGCCCTAAAGCTCCAGAGTGATCTTCGTGCCTTAGCACGCACGAAGGAGGCATATGCACCGAACAAGGTTTTTCCGTACCCTGCAAGCAAATTGGTGGGTTATCAGTACATGAATGTACTGGTGGGGAGGCTTCCCACCCGCTCGATAAATCCAAACATGTTATATACGTTACGTGCACCATCTATTAAGTTATCTTTCTAGTCTTGCCTTAGGATAAGTTTCATGGCAATTATGAAAAGCCTAACTCATGTGGCAGTGTGTCATACGATAAAAGGAACATTGCGAGACTTACCAACTTACCATCCGTCCTTTCCTGTCCAAGGCAAACCAATGATAATTCAAGCACGAGCATATATAATGAAATCCAAGGAAAATAGCATAAGCAAACACAAGTGTACTGAGCAAGATTATTTTTTGGGTTCACGGGTTATACAGATTATCCAGAAGTGTTGCAATGGGTGCTTAAGTGTTCAATGGATTTCTCAGGTTGCTCTGTTAATGCATAGATAAACTATACTCATAATCATTCAGGTGTTTCAGTTTACTAGATACGATGTAATGACTCACACGCGGATTATCGCTAAGCGAGGATGACTTATCTATATGAACAGGATTCGCTGGCATAGCTATTATGGACATAGTCGTAATAAGACGGTAGTTTCGGTGCCTCGATAACTAATCGAACTTATCCATGCTAGCTATAACTAGTGCAACTAACAGATTTTCTTCTACGTCGGATAGGTCCCGGTGCCCCGGCACCCCGTCCGTGGAAATCAAGCTTGTGCACAAGCATCCGCGACCAAGCGAGTCTTTTTTATTTGTTCTTCTTTATTCTTTAATACCTTCTTTTTCTGAGTAAACGGCAATGGTTGTAGGCACAGGTAATGAGCCTCGCTAAAGCCATCCTAGGTTGTTCCTACACTCATTGGTTTTCTTGCATCTTTATTCGTTACGGGCTCACCGTGCCATTCTTTTAGTGCCATTCACTTAGTTTTGTTCTTTAGTGCTATTCAATTTATTCGTTCTTTTACTTGTAACTTACTTTTAAGTTTTCTTATCATCCTTGTAGCTCCTAGTGTGGGAACTACCTTGGCGACCCAACGGTCCCGAAGCTGTTCCACATTATCTATTACTTGGCTCGGAACGACTATTTTGATAGTCTTCCTGCCTCAGGTAAGGGAATCATATTTTGTGTTATGTTCCAAGTTGTGGCATGAATTATGTGACTAGCATCGAAACGAGGCAACGAGTACAACTACATACAACAGGCAAGTACTGCATTCATGTGAACATAAGCATTTACTTTTTGGTCTAAAGGTAAGCGAGGAGTAAAACCGTAAAGAGACATACCGAGCAACATTATCTATGGAACGTGCAATGTAAACAAGTGAACAGTGCACTACAAAGAGTATATATCGTTCTACTTGAGGCATAGCAGGGTCTACTTACACAAGGCAAAGGTAGCATACGAGGGTCCATGTATAAGAAAAGTTTTATTTCTATGTTCTAACACAAGCAATATAAGTTGGGATTATTTTTTTAACTAGGTGAGTTATATTCTTTATTAGCATGCAGAGGGTGATTCACCTAGCGACTAGCAAGTATCGTCTATATTTTAAGTATGTTGGCTAAGCAAAGACAAGTTCATCCTAGTCACCCACCCACCTTAGAGATAATTTGCCACGGTTGAACGATACTCTGAGCGAGCCTTTGAAAGCCTAAGTCTGAACTCCTGAAGGGCCAAGTCTGGAAATATTTTGCCTCAAACGAATCATCTCGCTGAGTAAAATGGGTCGGGTCATTGCACTTTCGTCATTTGAATCGTCTGTCCGCTTGAACGGAACGGGTCATCATAAGGGGTCCCTCTAGGATTATCCTATGCCAACATTATCATCAATTATTGCTGTGCTAAACTAGCAGTTCCAACAAGCAGGCAGTCGGTATTCTAACGACTGTATCCGAAGGCACCTAGTCGGCGATAACCCAGAAATCAGGCGCAAACACCAAAGAAGGAGAAAATACCATTTTTCTCATGTTACTCTACTCATAAGGAACCTTCCACCGTGCGAGGAAGGAAGCCCAGCACCTCCAGTCTGTCACTCTCAACCAGCACATTGAGAAGGCAACTACCAGAAGGACCAGCAGTGGGTCCTGCAAAAGGTATTTTCTAAGGTACCTGCTCGAAGTAAAAGCTATCAGCCACTAGGGGTAGTTCTTTCTCAGGACCCCCTGAGGTTTGCACAAGCCTGGAGTAATGATCCCCTGGACCTATACAATAACCCAGCATTCCGAGAAGGCGAGGATTTCCAAGGAACAAACTTTGATATCCCTGGGGTGGCCACCCTCGTCAAGATGATGTAGCCTCCTACACTGGGGGTAGTACTCTCTCTGAATCCGAGAAGGAGACAATGCTACCTGATGACTACCCTCGACAAAAATCTGAGACGAAAAGTGCGGCATCCACTACCCCGTCCATCTCTTCCCATGTGAGGACTGTATACATGGCAGGGGATGATCACGAAGGCCCTAGCAACCGACAATACCTCGAGGATCTTGAGGCCATGATGCGGATGGTTAGTTTATCAATGCAAGCCCTGACTCAGAAAATGTTGGAAATTAAAGCAAACATGGCTTCCCAACCATGAAGGGCTTCTAGACAGGCAAGGTTGGACCCTGGGACCAACCCAAACTTCAACGCAAATGCTTCACCCATAGGCAAAAATTACCCTCTGCTTGGCTCATATGCCCCTTTCACCGGAGATGAAGCCAGAGAAGCAATAAGAGAAGTCCGGGAACTCCGGGCTCGCTTAGATTCCATGGGCAGCCATGACTCACTGTGCGAGCTCAGGATAGGACAACCATACCCGCGCGAGTGGAGGGATGTACCGTACCCGACCAAGTATAAGTCCTTCAACTTAAACCCATTCGATATGAAGACTTTCCCTCGTTAATACATGAGCTACTTCGAGACTGTAATATGGTACCTACCTCGCAGTGACGTACTCTTCACCAAGCTCTTTGTGGGGACATTGACCGGAGTAGTATTCGACTGGTTTTACACCTACAAGATAACTGCATCTCGACCTTTGACATCCTTAAGAGTCTTTTTTTCAAAAAATTCTATGATGGAGGAAGCGACATGACGATGTCCTCCCTGATGGATGTTACCCAAGGAAAAAGGGAACTCGCCCAAAATTATATCAAGCATTTTTGACAAGCAGTGTTAAGGTTACCCCCAGAAAAATCTTGAGTCGACACTGATGGACATGTACCGCAGAAACTTACTTCCAGCTGTCAACCGCTGGATGGGTGACGGTCAGTTTAAAGACTGAACTGCGTTCATCAAAAGCAATATTAGCGCTGAGAAGAAGGTCAAGGACTCTCGACTCTTGGGAATACAGATCTCTTTCGCCGATGATAGGGGAAAGCGACCCAACAACAACAATGACAACAATAGTCAAATGGAAAAGGAAAGCAGGCCTTGGTGGTCAACTTAACCAAGAAGTCCGAGAAAAAGCGGCTGAGGTTCCAAAGCCCAAGGATACCTACTCCTTCAAAGATGATGATGTCATGCCCATCTTCGACGTACTGATGAAGGGTTGTAAGCTTTGGCTCCCCGACGTCAAACGCCCGGCTGAGGCAGCCGAGGAGAATAATCCAAAGTACTACCATTACCATCGTTACGTTCATCATGCGATGCGGGACTTCTATATACTGAATCAGTACATCCAGCGTTTGCTAGACACCAAGGACCTTACCTTGGCACCTAAGCCGCAGAAGGAAAGGGGTGCTAAAAAGAAGAGAAAGAGTAAGAGATAGCTCCGAACCAAAGGAGCTAATATAGCGCTATCGATGACAAGACGGTTGCCGCTAATATGGTATCGCTCCAGTTCGGCAACTTTCCAGCTACAGAAGTCCAGGATAGGGTAATCCCAATTTTTAGGGCAACGATGGAGGTCGTCAATCTTTCGCCAGCTCATAACCAAACGGCCGCACTGATACCTCTCACCACGTTACGTGGGGAAGTCATGTGGGTTCACCCCAATCTTATTTTAGAATTGATGCAGCAGACAACATCTTCTGCCACCAAGTCCAAGGGCAAGAAGTCCAAATCCTGCTATACAATTTCTCTCCCAACTGAGGAGACTATAGCAGGAACAACAAGATCAATCCTGGCATACCAGCGAGAGTACAACATCCCTGACGATGGTGAACTTCCAATAGTCACACCCGCATCCTCTGATCCAGGTCTATCTCAGCCTCTAGCAACGGATAAGTCCAAGCAAAAAAATACTCACTTCGACAAACCGCTGGGCAAAGACACCACCCAGGGGATGGAGAAGCCCTACAACTTTGATATCTTGGCCCAGCTCACCAGCACTCTAAGAAAGTTGTCTCAATTCGAGCTTCTCTGACTCTCCAAAGACAGTCGGGCTGCTCTTAGCGAGGCATTACGAAATATCGTCACCTACCTGGCACAGGTCAAGCCGCCAGCTGATGATCCCACATCGTGCCCCCACTGCGACAATGTGATAGAGGCGATACCCAATATTACATTCTCGCAACATGACATGTTGCTAAAAAATAACCGGCATGATGGTCCCATATATTATACAGGATACATTGATGCCATCAAGGTAGACCGGATGCACATAGATCCAAGTTCGTCAACCAACATCATCCCGTGGAGTCTGCTTCAGACCTTGGGTATTCTGATGCATCACCTGGTGGCCACCAGTACTGCCATCAGTGGCTTTAACGCAGGCAGGAGCTGCCCTCTGGGCAAGATTCGCCTGAAATGTTAGATCATCGACTTAAAAATAGAGGTCACTTGCTACATCATCGACGTAGATGTATCCTAAAATGTCTTGCTTGGACGTCCATGTATACATGAATATATGATCGTGCCGTCGACCCTGCAACAGTGCCTGAAATACGTCGACGAACACGTCATAGTCAAAATAGAGTTTTCTGATGTCGATCCGTTTAAAGGGATCGAAGCCTATTACTTCGATTTGATCACTTAGAAACAAGTCTATCAAGATGAAGGTGGCAATGACGTTGATGATGAGGAAAAGATTGGGACAACACCAGAAGAGCCCTTTATAGTCCGTCTAAAGGCACGTGCTTCCGACACAACCTCTTCGCTTGTCATAAAACTACACAAGAAGGCACCCGAACCTTTGGTCGTCCGCCTTTGTAGGACGAATCAATCGCCGAAGGAAGGTCCGACACCATCCACCACGTCTGAACCTCTGGTCGTTTTCTTTCATAGGACGAGTTAACATCCAAAGGATGCTCCGCTGCCTCTTACAACGTTCAAGCCTCTGGTAGTAAAGATGCATAGTAAACCTCCAAAGTCATCGCTCACACTAGGGGTAGATCTCAGGAAGGACGAGCTAGAGGAGTACGTAGTTGCTCACGCAAATGTTCCTTCTCTGGATGATATAATTCCTGAAGAAAATATACCTTATTTTGTAAATAAAGGGCTATCTTTGAACTACTCTTAAGCTGCCGACATAAGCATATTGTATTCCATAGAGCACGGTCTAGACCTTCGCCTGCAGACACATGTGACTACTACCTATGCAGTAAACTATATTCTTCCTAACAAAGATTCCTACTTTACGGTTCCAGCAAGGAGGAGGGGAGACAAACCCTTTGGTAGGGTTGAATGCCCCCGGTCCCTCATCCCGGAGGAACAAGAGCCAGAACCCGATATCGGCAAAATACAACTCTATCGGTTCATTGGTCAAGCCAAATACCTCATCCAGAAGATAGGGTATGATCTTAAAAGCAACCAGTGTCTGAATAGCGGCAAAGGTCGACAGTTGCCCTTACGCCTCACCGCTCTAGCAAGCAAATCCGAGGATTACTATCATAAGACCAAGCATGGCTTAGGGTACATTATGCCTCCTAAAATCCTTGAAGGTTCGGATGAAGAAGATGATTTACACTCACACTCTTCAGATCCTTCCTTTTGGGAATTCGATGTTAGTATCGGGGAGATACTCAAGCAAATGCTGTTTGCCAACATGGTGTAAGCTGACCCTGAGGAAGACGACGACGATCCACCAAAACTTTTTGAAGTAGAATCATGGGCCCAATGCCTAGACGCACAATGAGAGATGCAGTTCAAACAATAAGAATCTCCTACTGAGGACGAAGTCGTACAAGTCAATCTGGACGACTAATCCTCCCCTAAACCTATCTTCATCAGCAAGAGTCTGACTGATGAGGATTGGAAATCTCGACTACAGCTCATCAGGAAATACATTTATATCTTTACCTGGAGCTACAAAGATATACCGGGACTGGACCCACAAATCGTGGTCCACAAGCTCAATATATCGTCGATCGCTAAGTCGGTCAAGTAGAGGCAATGACGGTTATGGCCGAACGTTATGAACCCCATCGAAGCTGAAGTCAACAAACTGATAGCTAGTGGCTTCGTCCACGAAGAACAGCACCCAGATTGAGTATCCAATATCGTGCTCGTTGTTAAAAAAATATGAAGATCCGGATCTGCATCTACTTCAGCAATCTAAATTTAGCCTGCCCTAAAGACGAGTTCCTCCTTCCGATCACCGATAAAATAATCGACAAGATCTATGGCTTTGAGTACATGTCCTTCATGGATGGATTCTTAAGCTACAATCAAATAAAGATATTTTCTGACGATGAGAAGCATACATCATTCCAAACTCTGATAGGAGTATACTGCTACACATTCATGCCCTTTGGTCTGAAGAACGCTGGTGCTACATACCAACGAGCGATGAGCACCATCTTTCATGAGCATCTACTCAAGAAGGTCGAGTGCTACGTTGATAACATCACCGTCAAGTGTCGCTCCAAAGATGATCACTGTAAGCCCCCTGATTTTTAGAATTTTAAATTTGGATTTTTCCCCAAATTATCTGAATTTTCGGGAATCGTGACCTAGGCCTTTGTTGATTAAAGGATTTTTAATTACGGTTAATTCATATTAAAATATTATGGAAATAATATTTTATGGTGTAAAATGGAAAACCGGACATAGGGTAATTTTTCGTGAATTTATTGGACTCCGGAAACCCGTTTAAAGCCCTAGAAACCAATTTAGAAATTAAACCGAATTTAACCCGTGCCAACGCCCGACATCCCCATGAGAGCCGAAGCCCAGCCCAAGGAGCGTTGACCCGTTGACCCAGCCCGAATCCTAGGTCTAACCCTATTCTATTTTCTGCATGTATAAATACCTACTTATTTTCTAGTTTTCTCCACAAGAAAAAGAAAAGAAAAAAACAAATTCCCAATTTCCCAATTTCCCAAAAATCCCTAAATTCCAAATAACCTAACCCTAACCCTAATCTAGTCGCCGGCTACCCCCCACCGGAGCAGCCGACCCCTTGCCGCTGCCCTCCGTCGTGAGTCATCACCACCGGCCGCTTCTCTCCTTCACCGCTCCGCCCTCGCCGCGAGAAGCCAGGCAGCCTCCAGCGCCTAGCCGCCCGCTCCGGAGCGCCGCCGCCGACGGCCTTCCCCGCTGCCCTACTCCCAGCCGAGCGCCTCCTCCGCCTCGCAGAGCCGACCCAGCCGACGCTGCCTCCTTCCCTGACCTCGCCATCACCAGCAGCTTCCCGCCGGACCCCCTGAACCCTAGACGTCGAGCCGCCTAGCCCCATCTTCCTCCCCTGGCCTCTTCCTCCCTCTCACCCCGACTCCAGCAACCCCGAGTCAGCCGCCCCGCCTTCCTCCTCGACATCAGACCCTCGCCCCAGCGCCGGATGCCCTGCCGTGCCTCCTCCCCGCTGCGGCCTCGACTCATCCGGACCCCTCAACTCCCAACCACCGCTGCTTGGCCCAGCCGACCCCGATCTCGCTGCCAGAGCTCGACCGCAGTACCTCCACCGCCCAGCGTCTCTCCCGGCGAGCCCTCCGACGAGTCACCGACGGACACGAAATAGGAACAGAAACCCTAAAACCTAGGGTGGACGCAGGACTCGACACAGGACACTTCGCGTCGTGTCGGACGCGAGATATCTCGATTTTCAGACCATATTCAGGTATCCATAACTTTCTGCTCGTAGCTCGGTTTCCTATTCCGTCAGTTTTATCACGAAGCCTGTATAACCCTCTCGGTGCCCGTGCAACTCGCTCGGCGCACCGCGTCCTGTGGTGATCGCGAACCACGATCCAAAAACAGGAAAAAACCAGACCCTGTTTCACCCCGGAACTGAGTACGCCCCGCCAAACGGGACGACTTGGGCGCACGCGGTCTTTACTGAATCGTGCGTGACGTTGATACGGACGTGTGGGATTTCGCAGAAGCCGATTCGGATGTGCGTGCACACCGGAATCAACGCGTATCCGCCGACACCACCCCGTATCCGTCGGTTCTGGAACACGCTGTAACTTTGTGTACACACGTCGGATCGAGACGAAACTAGTGCCATCGGACTCGTAGCAATACGCTGGTCCTGTGAGCCAAGTTTGGTTCGATTCTGAGAACGTTGACAAAATCGTGTGTCGTGGGCCCCACAGGTTCCACCCGACGGGCGATTTTGTGACCGGCTCATCGGAATCCAATTCTGGAAGTTCCGTTGGGTTCGTATCATCGTTCCTGACCTGTTGACACTAAGTTTGACCGATTTAGAGACCTTTGACCCTGACACGCTTTTCGGTGCAAAGCGGCCCACATGTGGACCCCGCTTTGGCCCGGAAATGTCATTTTTGCCCTTGTGTCCAAATGGGACTCAAGGACAGGCATTTTTAGCTATTTGATATTTTTTGAATCTAATGGTAATGTTTATTTCAGCAACCGGAGTAGTATCTGCAGATCACACTGAGACCAGAGCTACAGTTGGAGCCAGGACCCCAGGCAAGTGTACCTTGCCAAACTCTGCAGTATTGTTACATATTTTCCTTGCTTCATTATTTTGCTGTGCATGTTTGACCTAGGACCGTGTGACGTACTTAGCGTCCGATTATCAGTCGGGTGCCAACACCGTACGCGGTGTTGTGTATTGTCACCTAGAGATGGACATTCGTGACCCCTTTACATTCTCGTACTTGTCTTACCAAGTATACTATAACCCAGGACACTTGATACTATTCATGAGACAGGATCTTCCTGAGATATTCCTGGTGATTCTATATAGGATACAGACTTTATGGCATTGACATTATATTCCTAGATACTCTATGACTTCTGCATTAGATACGATCGTGCGTAACATGGACATGAGGCATCATGGACATGAGACGTGTGATTACATTGGGTGGGGAGAGACACACAGACTACAGGCTGATCATATATATATACACCCCTATTATCGTGAGGCACAAGACTCTGAAGCCCGAGCTTGGCCAATTACTCATTATTACTGCTGCTACCGGCTCCCCTACACAGAGCTTGTAGTATGCTTCAGCCTGAGTTCTAGTGCTGCTCTCATCTTGCATATCACTTAGCTGGTTATTTTAGTATTCCCTTATTGTTCCATCTATTGCTGGAGAGACCCGCAGGCTACAGGTTGACTATATTATGCCGGCTACTCAGTCTCCCGCTGAGCTAGACCACCTCATGATATCACTGCTACCGGCTCCCCTACACAGAGCTTGTAGTTGTTTCAACCTGAGTACTTTTGATGTTCTCTCTTTTGCATTTCACACAGATGATTACATACTTATCATATTTATTTTATTATTTGTTGCACTGCATTTATTTTGGCATGAGCTTTCTTGTACCTTGCTATGTCCCCTGAGGACCTGGATCCGGATTATGTCCCCAGGATTTACAGACGAGATCTATCCCGAGGTATACGGGACCGCAGCAGGAGCAGATTCAGGAGCCGATACAGGAGCTGTACCGACCTTCGAGGACGAGATCACACTAGAGGACTTCTTCTGAGTATTGTCTGGTGATACTCATTTATTTCTATTTCCAGTTTCTTTATTTTCAGTCTATTGCATTGTTGTATCAGACTTGTTCTCGGATTGTTCTCCGAGACACTGTTATTGAGATTGTTAGTTATTTCCTTTGTATTTATTCTGGCATTTGATCTATGATTATCTGTTTTGTATGAGATTAGTATAGACTGTGGTTTGTATCATTGGACCTACTTATTCTTATATTACAGCTTAAGCATGCCCCGATGGATCCATTAAATTGGGTTTGTCTATCGGTGTGTGCTGCTGGCCATTGCCACGCGTTCGGTCCCTCGGTATTTGGGACTGGGGCGTGACAATCACCTCCAGGATTTAATAATTTTGTTCGACCTCATGCGTACACACCAGCTCAAGATGAATCCCACCAAATCTTTCCTCGGAGTCTCCAGTGGTAAATTCTTGGGTTTCGTTATAACTTCGAAGGGTATCCATGTGGACCCTGACAAGACTAAAGTAATCCTTGAAATGTGTCCACAAAAGAACCTCAGAGAACTTTGTGGCCTTCAAGGAAGATTGGCCTATATCAAGAGGTTCATATCAAACCTCTCGGGGCATTGTCAGTCGTTCACTCAGCTTATGAAGAAAGGAGTCTTCTTTGTTTGGAATGAAGAATGCCAACGCGCTTTTGATGACATCAAGAAATATATCATGAGCCCTCCATTATTGGTAGCCCCAGTTATGGGAAAGCCCTTTCTACTCTATATACGAGCGATGGATCACTCTCTTGGCACTCTGCTAGCCCAGACAAGCAACACAGGTCATAAGAAGGCCATCTATTATCTTAGAAGGATGATGGCCGGTGCAGAGTATAGGTACAACCCGATCGATAATGAGTGCCTTGCTCTAGTCTTCGCCATCCAGAAGACCCAACTTACGTGGCAGGATAAACCATCCACATGATCTCACGAGTTAATACACTCAGGGTCCTCATGACAAAACCTGGAGTGTTCAACTCTTGCCTAGCCACATGGGCAATACTGTTGTCACCATATGCAATGGTATTCATCCCGCAGAAGACAGTCAATGGTCATACGTTGGCAGATTTCCTTGTAGCCTATCCGATACCGAAAACTTTGAAGCTCTATGAGGTGATCCCAGACGAGGTCGCAGACTCAAACCTGACCATGAGCATAGAAGCTGTTTGGTAAATGTTCTTCGTTGGTGCTTCAAGAATAGAGCCCAAAAGTGATATTGTCGCTGGCGTCAGGATAGTACTAATCTCTCCACATGATTTGGTCATCAACTGCTCCTACTCTCTCATTGAGCTGTGCTCCAATAATGTAGCAGAGTATAACGCCCTTAACATTGGGCTCCAACTCGCCAAACAAGTAAAAGTTAAATACTTAGAAGCCTACGACGATTCTAATCTGATAGTTAATCAAGTCTGAGGCGAGTATGAAGTCAGGAATGAAGACCTACTCCCCTACCACCAAGCCGCGCTTAGAATAATATCTACCTTCGAGGGTTTTTCTATAAAGCATGTCCTCTGCTATAAAATATTGAGGCTGACGCCCTGGCCATCCTCGCAGCCTCTCTAGTTGTTCCGGTCAATACTCATGAACTAATTATCGTGATCGATCAGGTTGGTTTGCCAGAAGAACAACCTCTATCAGTGCGTGAGCTACTCAGCAGAGACAAGCACCGACTCCCAAGACTGGAAATTTATATTCATCGACTACAAAGTCTATAGAATTCTCTCAGAGAACCCAAAGGAAGCTGCTTCCATCAAAAGATATTCTCTCCGGTTCTATTATAATACGACTACCAAAATATTGTATCGCCACACCTATGATGGTCATCTGCTACGATATCTATCGAATGCAGAAGCGAAGCAGGCTCTCCACGAGGCCCACTACGGAGTTTATGCTACCCATCAGCCAGTGACCAAGCTACAGGACCGCCTCCGAAGAATGGGTTACTATTGGATGATAATGGTAGAAGATGTTGTTGACCAAGCGAGGAAGTGCCAAGCATGCCAAATCCACACAGATTTTATCCACTAGGCCTCGGAGTTTCTACACCCGACCATTTTGTCGTGGTCGTTCGAAGCCTAGGGCATGGATAACATAGGGTCGATTAGTCTGCATCGCCTAAGGGATATCAATTTATCCTCGCCATTACCGAATACTTCTCCAAGTGGATAAAAGCCATACCACTCGCTGAAGTCAAGACATCAAATGTGATAAGCTTCGTTAAGAATCATATCATATACCGCTTTGACTTGCGATAAAGGATCATCCATGACATTGGTCCTTAGTTTGTAAGTCATATTTTTTTATCGATTCTGTGACAAGAATCGAATTCAGAATATAGCCTCGATTGTATACAACCCAACAACAAATGGTCTGACAGAAGCCTTTAACAAGTCCATCATAAAGCTCCACAAGAAGTTCGTGTCATCCAACAAACAGACTGGAATGAGAAGCTGGGTGAATGCCTCTGGGTCTACGACACAATATTTTGGATGCTAACTGGTATCACGCCATTCTTCTTGGTCTACGGGAGCAAAGAGGTCCTCACCCTCGATGTCCAAATTCTCTCGCTCCGAGTAGCTCTCTCCAACCGGCTAACCATCGATGATAATCACCACTGACGGCTAGAAGAGTTAGAAGCACTCGACGAGAAATATCTCTTAGCTCAACAGTGCATTGAGCTATACCAAGTGTGTCTCTCGGGAGCCTTCACCAAACAAGTAAAGAGGAGGACTTACCAAGTGGATGACCTCGTCTAAACAGTAAAAAGGCCGATGGTTATGACCCACATGACAGTCGGCAAGTTTTAACCTAAATGGAAAGGCCCATTTATCGTAGAATCAGTATTATACAACGGCGCCTACCGACTGGCGAAACCTAATGGCGACTTGCTCATGATGCCCATAAACGACAAGTTTCTAAAAAAGTACTACGTCTAAGGCTAGGCTGGTACTTCCCTCTCCACATCAAAGACAACCAAGATGTATAGCTTTTACACTCTTGGTTCTTCTTTCCAAGCAAGTGCCTTTTTACGGCCTTGTCCTTCCTATACAAATCATTTTAGAAGCTAGTATCGGTATTCAGGAGTCTTAGATACGCAATAAATAATGGATTCTCAAAATTCTCCCCAATGGAGCAGTCCTCAGGTCCATTTGCCAACTTCCGTAGTGACCAATCAAACCAATCTCGTTAGGCGCTAGCCATGTTCACATTACCTCTGAGCTATCGTCCTGACGATCTCCCCAACAGAGGAACCCTCAAGTCTATCTACATTTCCGGATAGACCATAATTGGCAAATCACTCCTCAGTAAAATTTTTGGATATTGGTTCGCGCCCATATTACATCTGAACTATCATCCTAACATTTATTCCCGACCGTATTTGCCATGTCCATATTACCTTTGAGAAAACTTTTCGGGTTTGGCTATCGATCATCACATCTATATTACCTCTGATATCGATTATATGTCAACTTATCATCCGTACTTAACCCAAAGTACGCCAGCGGTACTAAGTCCACAAAATCTATCACATCCATATTACCTCTGATAGGGTTTCATCTTGAACTTATTACTTGCACTCTAGTGCGCTAGAAGTAATAGGTTGACCTAAAATCTCCTAGTAGGATATCCTCGATGGAAGCAAACGGTTCACGTCCATATTACCTTTGAACTATGAGCTGCCCATGTTTTTATTCCAAAAAAAACTATGTCCATATTATCTCTGTCTAGTTTTCTTTTTCTTCCACCAAAAAATATCGGGATCATGCCTAACCTCTCGGTATAACTATCGATTAGCTCACGTCTATGTCACCTCTGGGCTATCATCCTCACATCCTCCCCTGTGGGGTTTGCCATATCCATCTTACATGTGAACAAATCTTCCTACTTGACTATTGATTATCGCGTCCATATTACCTATGATATCGATCGTCGTCTAAACTTAACACCCGTACTTAAATTTAAATGCGCCAGCGGTGTTAAGTCCACAAAACTTGCCACGTCCTATTACTTCTAGCAAGGCCTATTTCCAATCTATTACTTGTACTCAAGTGCACAATAAGTAAAAGGTCTACCAAAGATCCCCAGTGGGACATCCTTGACAAATATGGTATTGTATTACCTCTAGCATGACACCCAACGTTCACATGGATAATTCCAACAAAAGAAAAAAAGCTTTTTATTTCTTCCAAATGGAAAACTAAAGGCAAACTATATTTGAGGACTTACTAACGCCTTAATCAAAATAAAAGAAAAGGGGGCCAAGGATCAAGACCGCCCCTGACAAACTCCTCGACGAGAATAGTTTCAACCATCGGCATTCTTTAGAGGGGAGAAGAAACGAAGATAAAAATATAGGCCTTCTCTCTCCCTCGAGACTCCTATTTATAGGCTGCCAACGAGATAATGGCAGCCCCCTTGGTTCCCGCATTCAGTTATCAGTCTCTGTAGTGGACGGTTGGGTTTTTTAGACGGCCTTACCTTCGTAACCATAAAATTTAGGATCCGTGTGAAGAGATGGGTCAGAATCCAAAAGGAGATCGGCTCCAAAATTGAAATAAATTTATCAGTTAATACAGAAGTGACAGCCTGGAGGCACTCAACCAAGCGTCCCACGACCAAGCGGTTCCAATGTCAATACGACACAATATCTTTGCGGTCAAATATGCTTTTTTGCTCCATACTTCTTATTTAAAGTATTTTAAACTTGTCTGTTTAAAAACTTTGACGCGGGTCCTGTAGAAGCATGAAAAATATGCATTCATGCGTCCAACAGCCATGCGCCCTAAAGTAAAGCGCAAAAGAGATCAGGTCGCAGAGTCACCCTGCAACCCAAAAAGGTGACATCCATGCGTCACAATCAGCCTAAGCAGCTTTGATCGCAGATGGACCTGACTTATCATCCTATCAATAGGAACGTCTTTGACATAGAATCCTAACAAATTTTTTTTAGAATGCCTCAAAAGATGTGAATACACTAAACGACAGAAGTCTCACGTTAGCTAAGAATTTTACTCTCGATGGATGTGCAGCACTATGTTTACAACACAACTGGCCCCATGTGTCCCAGGTTCCATGCGATCTCATGCATCTTTGGCCCCATACGTCCCAGACTCCATGTAGCTCTATGCTACTCTAGCCCTATGTGTCCCAGACTCTATGCGGTCCCATGTATCTCTAGCCCCATGCATCCTAGGTTTTATTCGATCCCACGCGTATCTGATCCTATGCGTCCCAGGCTTTATGCTGCTCCATGCATCTTTTGTCACATGCGTTCTAGACTCCATGCGGCTCTATGAGTCTCTGGCCATATGTGTTTCAGACTCCAAGAAGATCAAATCTTGTTGTTACAACTAGAGTGATTCTCTCCAACCAAGTACGGACTATGTGTCAAGCTGACCAAGTCACGCCCATAAAGGATGAGAACCACCCAAGTCTTCAGCAACAAAAGATCCCAACAAGCACCCACGTGATAGCCTTGCCCGCTCATGGTTATAGCTGCACCCTATTAAGGAGGCACATGTGGCACCCTCTAGCATCCATGTGGCCTAACTTATGCACGCCCAAGGATGACTATATATCCCCGGGTAGCATGCCCAAAAAGAGGACAAACAAAGAGAGGTCGCCCAACACATAGAGAGAGCATACCAAGATGAGCAAAGAGAGAACATAAGCTTACTCACCCTACATCGGATCATCAACGGAGTAAAGGAACCACCATAGCGCTCTTTGTCCATCGTCATACCCCAGATTAAAATATTGTACTTAGATAATTTTATTTAGGATCCTTTATACGCTTTTTCGTTCCTTAAATATAAAGTTTGCAAGAACTCATTCAATAGTGAACACGTATGTTGTAGATGGTCGATGCTCTCAATCGCTCCTCCTCAATGGAACCACTGGTGTTGGCTGTATATCAACAACCTTCTCCCCTTCATGAACTGCCTCCTCAGCATGCTCATCCTCCTGAGGGTCACCCTGACCACCATCAGTAGGTTGATAATTAAGGTTGGGAGCAACTCCATGTACTGACACCTACATAACTGGATCTTCTATGATGTCCTCTAGAAACTGCTCGAAGCAAAATGACTCTAACTCCAATTTCTCAGCCTCGGAAGGAATCTCAAAATTTTGAGTGTTGCTCGTGGTCCGATCCTCGATGAATACTATATTCCTACTTCTGTAGAGCTTTCTTTCCATTGGGTCATAGAGTCTATAGCCAAACTCATCCCGACCATAGCCCAAAAAGACATACCACCACGTCTTTGGCTCAAGTTTGGATCGTTCGCCCTTTGGTACATGTACGAAGGTCTTACAACCAAACAGTAGCAGGTGATTGTTGTTTGCAAAAAAATTTATACGAAACTTTTGTATTACAAATTATTGAAAAGAAAGAGAAGTACAAAAAAGATCATAAACAAAAATCTAAGTATAGTTGATTTTGGAAAAGTATAGCTGTGGAGATCTGATCTGCGGATGATCACTTTACTCTGTGGACCACTCGACGAAGAAGAAATACAGGAAATACTATAAACAACTTGGAGAGTTGAACAATAAGAAAATATTGGCAACAATGGTACGAGAAGCCTCTATTTCTCTTATTTTGTTCTTTTATTTATAGAGTTTAGGAGCAGTTATAAGAGTGTGCGTGCACTTTGGACAGTCTGTACTATTTTACCATTGTGTGCGCACTTTTGGTGGAATAACACCCCACGTTCTGAATGAGTGGGCGCATAACTTGTTGCCTGATTGACACGTAACTTCTTATACGAGAAAAACATAGGTCGTGGGGGACAGTTATTTGTACATTTTTTACGAAAAGCATGACATGTAAGACACGCACTCATAACTGGTCACTGTTAGTTAGAATAGTATGTGCACTTTAGAAGTGGTCTGGAGACTAGCATATTTTTGGAAATATTGTCTATACAAGTGCTCTCTTAAAGAAGTATCCGTGATGACACACTTCTAATGAAATTGTCCGTGATGGCACATTTTTTAGAAGTTCGCACAACGACACACTTTTGAAGAAGTTAGCACAGCGGTGCACTTTTGAAGAAGTTGGCACAGTGGCATACTTTTGATAAAATTGGCACAACGGCTGGATCACTAAACGATAACTTGAGTCTGTGTGCCATAGTCCGGCAGTAATAATGACTCATGACTCTTCGGTTTCTGTTCCAGCTTGTCAGATTTATTGCATTTAATGCTCAGGAGAAAAGCAGATATTTAAATTATATGCCTGTGTGCACTGATGAAAGCATCTTAAAAGTGCGCTATTTTTTTGTTCTCTGAATAATGTGCCACCCTTTGAAAAGAAAGTGCGCCATCCTCTAAAAAAGAGAAACAACGTCATTCTTCCTTTGTTAAGTTTATTTGTAGAAAATATGCCATCTTCATAAGGCGTACTTTTTATGCTTCTACAAGATCCCCTTCAAATTTTTTGAATTTGTTTAGATGAATTCAAAGTACTTTGGATTAGAAGAATACAAGTTGTTGAGATATTTGTGTGTGCACTCAAGGCAGAATTCCAATAGTTTTGCTGACATAGTTGTAGGTCTGACATGCACGTATTTTGTCAATTTATTATTTTGACTTGTTCCTTGGTTTGATGCGGTCTTTAAGGAGATACAGGCAACTTTTAAAGAAATGTCGACAGTTTTTTCAGGAATAATTTCTAAGAGCTATGCCATATTTGGCATATTTTCTCCTACAAATAGAAGAAAAAATTCACCAACACTCCAAGACTTATCTCCTTTTTGCTGTGAGACTTGAGTATGGTTATTGTTAAGTGTGGGTCTAAGAAGGTGACCAAAATAGCATGGCGACATTGGCTTTATTGGCCATCGAGAAGACACAAGAGGAGATGCTTCCCAAAATTGTTGTTATTGAGCTCTTTGTGTGATGGATCATGGAAGAATATTATAGGCTTCGTCATTCATGTTGAACTGATAAATTATCCAAAAGATTGTTCGTTGTCTTCAAACTCAGCTTGCTGGAATTACTCTTATAACATGACCCCTGTGCTGATTAAAGGATTGGGATTAAAATCCCCACTTCTAACGATGGCGCTGTATGGCGATGGCAGAACATCATCCGTTTGACTCTCCATGCCCTCCATCGAGTCAGGATATAAATGGGTTCATGCTAATTTAAACAGGCCCAGTCCTGTGTAATATCCTCGCTTGTCTGTAGCACAAATTTCTTTTTTTATACTGTAGTTTGTACTGAGGAGCTCATTTACTCTGTGCCTTAATGCATCGGGAGCAGACAGGACACAGAGATGGGGATGGCTCTGTGATAGATCTCCATCATATAAAAAATCTGGATGTAATAGATTTCCATATATATAATCATAATTTTAGAATAAAAATCTAGGAGTGATAGAGCTCCATCATATGTAATCATGATTAAATATCAATAAAATTATTTTAACTTTATTGTGCTGTATTGCTGATGAGTGATTCTTGTTGTTTTTACCTCCACAAAAATATGCTTTGAAATAGACCTAGTATTGGGCGCACTATGTCTCTTATGTCATCCAAATAGTATGCATATTTTCGTACAATTATATCAACTGACTGATACGCGTATTTCATTTTGTGTATTATGACTCATTTTTTGTCAATAAGCTAATGTGTGCTTCTGGAAATTTCTAACCCAATATGCGAAATTCGAACCGTTATGCTTAGTATTTCAAAATTCGCTCTTTGTTTGGGAAACCATCCATCGCCTTATTTTACTGAAGAGGTGCGTGAAACTCTGCACCATTATTTTTCTCTATATAAATAATTGAGTTGCTTGTTCAATTCTTCACTTTTTCTAAATAGGGGTAATTTAGTCATTTAGCATAGTTATATTATTTTAGTAATTTAATAATTAATTAATTTTCTATATTAATATTTGTGGTTGTGCTATATTTTTAATTATAGTTAGTGGACTAGCAAATAGTTAGACTTGGCCCATGTGAACCCAATTAAAATTTGTCATGACAACTAGTGAGCCTAACTTGGACCCAAGTCCATTAGACCATTCTCACTAATTAATTATGGAGAATTAGTTTAATTACAATTAGTTAGAAACTACCCAAATAGCCCTCCCTAATTATTTCTCCATAATACATCATGGAGGGATACATGGGACCTTTACATGTGACTTAGAAAAGGGGGAAGGAGGCCAGCCACTACTAGAGGGGGCTCTCGTCTCTCTCCCCTCTTATTTGTATTCATTCTAGATCTAGAAATTAGATCCCAATTTTTTATTATTTTCTTCCTTGAATTCTCACTCAATTCACATCCTTTCCCTCTCATTCCACAAGTATCTTGGAGCTTGGAGAAGCAAGGAGCATAAGAAGGAGGAGGAGAAGCGGAGAGATCGTGTCCGGATCGTGTCCACTTTGGTTTTCATTGGGAATCCATATCTCAATTGATAATTTATAAATTTCCTCTTATTCTAGCTTTTAAAGCATGCATGAGACCTTTAGGAACCACCACATGGCATAGGGCTACCAATAGGAACAAATTCTAGTTAATTTGGTTGAGTATTGTGGTCTCTACATAGATTTTTATATTGATTTTTGTGGAATTTTGAGGTGGGTACACCAAGTGTGTGTGTCATAACACCAATTTAGTCGTATTAGACTTAGATCAGAGTTGTGAGACTAGATACGTGTCCAATAATGGATACGTATTGGCCGTATCATGGTATTTTGTGATACAGTGTGATACGAGGCTCATTTTGTGTATTTTATATAAATTCCCTTCAATACCTATTATAATTAGTTGTAATAGATGTTATTATGTGTGTTTGATGTGTAGAAATGGTTAGTGTAGAGAATTGGTAGGTTTTGACATATGTATCATAAGTATCTTAGCCTTGCACATTAGGTGTTTAACTAATTGACACTAGTGCACATATATACATAGGTAAATGGTATATTTGTGTCTATATATATATATATATATATATATATATATATATATATATATATATATATATATATATATATGATTACCTGCAAATCAGTGAGTGTCTTATTCACATTTGTGTGTGTGTGTGTGTATGTGCATGGTTATTTGAGTGGGTGAGGTTGTACTCACTATGGGGTTGTGTAAGATGCTCGAGTGTGGCAAGTAGCTACTGCTACTTGCTGTTGTGTATGTGGGGAGTGAAGAAGTGCAGTAAGTATACTTGGGGGGGATAAAGTGGATGCATTCTAATTGTAAACCCCCTCTGGCCAACCGACAACAGCTCATTCCTCCCCCGGCCTATTATTTTCGCCACCACTCCAACGAGCACGAGCTCCGGCGTCCCCGTTCTTCCCCGACGAGTTTCTCCACAAGCTGCGACACCACCACCACCACCTCAAGCACATCCCCGCACCTCCAGCTTCACGTCACCCTGCCACCTCGACTGCCAATCTCCGGCGGCCAATCCGTACCTCTATCCGGCCATCCTCGGTTCTCCGGCCAGCAGTCACCTCGCCAAGGTGAAACATTCTCCCCCCTCTCTTTACAGTTATATATTATTTTATGTATTGTTAGTTTTAGGCTTTATGTTTAAGTATTGTGGATTGCTTAGCTAATATTTAGGGTTTAATTCCATAGGAATAAAATGGAATTTATGGATATATATTGAGTAAGGGTATGAGAATGCATGGATCCGTGTTTATGGTTGGGATCACATGAAATGGTTATGAAATATGTGCATGGGTGAAAATTACAAGGTTAACATTTAAGGCATTGAGCATATAATAAGTTTATGATATTGGGATACATTGAGATGTAAGGGCATCTAAATTTATATATGCATTTGATTATTGTTGTTGAGCAGATCAAATTGTTGAAAAATAATACTATAATTTATCATCGAGGGACAGGTGATTTATTGTGAACTAGTGTGTAGTATTAAACCATTAATTGGTGATTTTGGGACTGAATATTATTGATAGGTTTAATTGAAGAGAAGTACTATTTGTGAACTGGTAAGGATGATATAAAACAGAAGGTTTAAATAATTATAAATTATTTATTTGAGGATGACAATAAATATACGTATTAACGTCGGTGCACACCGAGGTAAAATATAAGAAATAAATATGCATGATCTACCAATGAATACTGTACTGAATATAGAAGGATTGAGGATGGTTTAATGATATTGTACAGATGATTAGTTGATTTAATATATCGTACCAATAGTCAACCGTGGTCAACCCTCTAGCGTCTTGTCCCTGTAAGTTGTAGCTGAGTCTGAGCATATGTATAGACGTATATCACATCCCTGTTTGCCGCATGATAGTTTATTGATTGAGTTTGTATCTCATCTCTAGGTACTACGGGACCTAAGAACTTGGACGTGGTACCGGATCTCCGTCATCAGCTGCCGGACGCAGGCAAGTGTACCTTGCCATCCTGTATTTCAGATTACATATATTTATTATTTTTATGTATATTATGCGTGTATTTTGTCTATAATCGATACTTCGCATCCGGATCACAACCGGGTGCAGACGTTCGTCATAATATTTTGTAACGAATGTTAGATATTCGTAATACCTCGATGTACGTACCTGAGTATATCGTCACCCCAGGGCACATTCATACACTGATAGTGTGCCAGATTTCCTGTATCCTGATACTGATATCATGACTGGAGACTGGGATGACCTTAGGGTCGCATTTGTTGATAGTATTTCTGTGTGAAGGGACTGCTAGATAGAGGTTCAGGTTCAGCGCACCATCTTTGACCGCTTGGGAAGGGGAAGACAGTTACTAGACATTTGGGCTCCTTTGCATGTGCTTATATATGTATATATATTGTATCTGTAGTAATACTGTATCTAGTGTAGTTGTATTACCCGTGTGACTCTTTGCCCGAAGCTGCGGTATGTCCCGTGTGTTTTCGTGTTCGGAGCTACGATTTTATTTTGGATAGCCCACACATCAAATATTGTCTTTAAACTGTGTCTCACTTGTTTGGTTATGATAGATTACCCTGTCATTGTACTTGTACTTTCTGTTATACTTGGCATACTATATTTTTGTACCTTGTTACATCACTCTGAGGACTTGGTTTCCTTCTAGGTTTAGGCGACGAGGATTACCCAGAGGAGTACGGTCCAGGTACGTATCCAGCAACAGGACCCACTACCGAGGACGAGGTCATTCTAGAGGACTTCGCCTGATCACCGCTAGTGACTCTTTCCTTGGGATGGTATTACTATCTAGTTATTTGATGCCGTTCCAAGTTATCTTATTGCTTACTTTTATTCCAGTATTTTGTACTAGCGGGTTTATTCCCGTGTGACTACTCTAGTATTTATACTATAATATATTATCTCATAATATTTCCTTTATGTACATTAGTTGTTGTGATTACCTCTATGTGCTCTTATATCTGTTGCCTGTGGATGAGATTTAGATTGACTACTTATGTGTTTTGTGTTGGGTTATTCATTGTACTTTACAGCTTAGGTGCACTCTGACGGGCCTATTAGATCGGGATGCCCGTCGAAGTATGCTGCTGGCCATTGCCACGTGACTCAGTTCCTTATCTTTGGAACTGGGGCATGACAAGATTTTTGTGGTGGCCCATGCAGGTCCGATTTAAATCGTCTTGTCACCTGACTGTGCCTAGCGAGCCTGCAAATTAGGATCAGATATTAGGAATCTTATCTACAAGTTTGAATCCTTCATATGACACCTCTATCCCGATTTCTTTTAACAAATTCCATCTTGTTTATTCCCTCAATGCTGATCGCAGTCATGACTTCTTTTAAGAGTTATGAATCTCCGCAGCGGTCGCGTCGCGCAGCCGGGCGATGTTTCCCGTGACGCAGGATCATCTGGGGAACCAAAACTGGAGCAGGTCCTTCTGTTGACTCCAGTTCCCTTGGGACAGTCATCGGGACAACCCGAGGTGCCTTCAGACGGGCATCAGACTCCGCATCAGGCAGGACCTGGGGATCAGAGGATCCCGAGTCAGAAGAAGCAGCAGCTGCCACCACCTCCACCATTCCCACCCCAGATGCCCTATATGTCATTCCCCGCAGGGCAACCCATGGATGGGACACAGATGTTCCAGATGGTATATGTGATGATGCAGGCCCAGCAGTAGGTCCAGCAGCAGTCCCAACAGCGCCAGGCTGAGACCCTGAGAGAGAGTATCATGACGGCCTTGGGGCAGGCGTCACCGCCAGCACACCAGTCGATGATGGGGTCTGTCAGAGACTTCTGTCGTATGATGTCGCAACCTTTTACTGGCATAGAGGAGCCGACAGAGGTCCACGCTTGGCTCACCAGCATTCAGCACCAGCTGGAGGCTACCGACCTCCCCCGACACCGATTGATGATTGCGATCAGGATACAGCTCACTGGCAACACGCATCACTGGTGGCTTTCAGAGGAGCAGCATTTAGGACCAGACCGGGCCACATGGGAAGAGTTCTCTAGGCTCTTCCAGGAGATGTACATACCCTCCACTGCCCGAGCAGAGCTTCGGGACAGATTTCAAAACCTCAGGCAGGGGAGTATGACTATAGAGGAATACAATGCTGAGTTCCTCCACCTGAGCAGGTTTGTACTGTACCTGATATCCACCGAGGAGGCAACGGCCAAGAAGTTCTATGAAGGCCAGAGTTTTGAGACCCAGAGGTTTATCGGGTCCATATCCCCCACCTCTTACTCTGAGGTATTACTAGCAGCACGACGCCAGGACCGCATCAACAAGATGAAGGCCATCCTAAAGCGCTCCTGTGCATCATCATCAGTAGTTTGAGCCCCGCAGGCAGGACCTGTGAAGCATCCTCTAGTGCATCATCAGCAGCAGAGGGCAGTACCCCAGCAGGGAGCTGTCATTCCCACGTGCCATTACTGCGGTAAGAAGGGACATTTATTGAGGGACTACCGACGGAGACTGGGTGCTTGTTTGAGATATGGATTGGACCAGCATGCAGTCTGAGATTTCACAGACTAGAGGGCTCCAGTACAGATGGTTTATCAGCCAGCCTTGCCAGCACTAAGGCCTTATCAACAGCCTCCTGGACCGAGGCCGTCTTACGCAGGAGTTGGAGCACAGCGACCACCACCACCAGGAGGAAATCAGAGGAGCCCACCCTTGGCCCCACAGGCAGATCACTTCCATCAGGCTCGACATCAGCTGAGGGCACCGGCACCGAGACATGGTCAGGCCTATGCGATGACTATAGAGGAGCAGAGACAGCCGGAGAAGTGATCGCAGGTACTATCTTAGTAGCTTCATTATCAATAGTCCTATTTGATTCTGGTGTCACACACTCTTTTATAGATGCTAGTTTTATGGCCACCCATATAATAGCCACCGCACCCCTTTCGAAGATCAGGAGGATTCTTACAAGAGATGAAATAGTACCTGTTAGCGACACTTGTAGATCATGTTCAGTAGTTGTCTGCGGGCGAGAGATGCGTGCCCAATTTCTGGTCTTCTCCATGCCGGAGTATGACATTGTCCTAGGCATGGATTGGTTGAGCCAATACCACATAATGCTAGATTGTCGTCGTGGTTGTGTCATCTTTAGACCCCCAGATCACCCAGAGTTTGAGTTTCTTCGGGGAGCCCGAGAGCATAGTGTCCAACCTACCCTAGCGACACATATTACAGAAGGTGAACCGATGTACCCTCACTTTATATCAGTGTTTGAGGATATATTTCCAGAGAATCTCCCAGGACTGCCACCTGACAGAGAGATTAAGTTCACTATAGAGTTGACTCTCGGAGCCGAGCCAGTTACTTCCCCCGTTTACAGACTAGAACCGAAGGAGTTGGTTGAGTTGAAAGTCCAAGTAGATGATCTCTTAGATAAGGGTTTCATATGGGCTAGTGTATCTCCATGGGGAGCACCCATTTTATTTGTACCGAAGAAGGACGGGACGGTACGCTTGTGCATCGATTATAGGGCGCTAAATACTGTAACGATAAAGAACAAGTATCTACTGCCGCGCATCGATGATTTGTTTGATCAGCTTAGTGGTGCATGTGTATTCTCGAAGATTGATCTCAGATCCAGTTATCATCAGATCAAGGTACAGAGAGAGGACATCCCGAAGACGGCCTTTCGGATGAAGTATGGGCACTATGAGTTTTTAGTCATGCCGTTTGGTTTAACCAATGTGCCAGCAGTATTTATGAGCCTGATGAACAATATCTTCCACCAGTACTTAGATAAGTTCGTGGTGGTGTTCATCGACGATATCTTGGTATATTCTAAGAGCTAGGAGGAGCATGAGAGATATCTCAGGATCGTGTTGGAGTCGCTGAGACAGGAGAGGCTGTACGCCAAGCTCAACAAATATGAGTTTTGCTTGGATAGAGTACCATTTCTGGGATACATAATCACCGAAGATGGACTATCAGTTGACCCGAAGAAGATAGCTGCAATTGAGATATGGCCTACCCCTACATCAGTTACAGAGGTTAGGAGTTTCCTCGGACTTGCCGGATATTATCGGAGGTTTGTGGAAAACTTTTCGAGGATAGCTGCGCCTATGACGCGACTAACGCGTAAAGACAAGGAGTTTATCTGGACCGACGAGTGTCAGACGGCTTTCGATGAGCTGAAGAAGCGTCTGACATCAACACCGATTTTGACACTACCTTCAGGATCAGAAGGATTTGTAGTGTACAGTAATGCGTCTAGAAGCGGATTAGGATGTGTGCTGATGCAACACGGCAAAGTGATAGCCTACGCATCGAGACAGTTGAGAGTTCATAAGAACAACTATCCGATGCATGATCTAGAGCTAGCTGCAGTAATATTTGAACTAAAGCTTTGGAGACACTACCTTTATAGTGAGCGTATTGAAATTTACACAGATCATAAAAGTCTGAAGTATGTCTACATGCAGAATGAGCTCAACATGAGACAGAGGCGCTGGCTAGAGTTGATAAAAGATTATGATATAGAGTTGCAGTACCACCCTGGTAAGACGAATGTAGTAGCAGATGCCTTAAGCAGGAAGCCCATGTCATACTTTTTGACGACTCAGCGACAATTTCTAGAGGATCTCCAGGAGCTTGGGATAGAGATTGTATTGCCAGGCATGGATGAACAGATGGCCAGTCTCGAGGTTCAGTCTACTTTGATTATGAGGATCAAGGCAGCCCTACCTACAGATGCGAGATTTTATCGTCTACAAGAGAGGACAGAGGCCGACATACAGACGGGACTCGGGATTCATGAAGATGGAACATTGAGGTATGGAGATCGCCTATACGTTCCGAGTGGCGAGCTACGCCAGGAGTTGATGACCGAGGCTCATAGCTCAATTTATTCTATTCATCTCGGGGGTACGAAGATGTATCGAGATTTGAGACAATATTTCTGGTGGCATGGGATGAAGAGAGAGATTGCAAGATTCGTGGCAAGATGTTTAGTCTGTCAACAAGTTAAGGCTGAACATCAGAGGACTGCAGGACTATTACAGCTGCTTTCCATTCCCGAGTGGAAGTGAAAACACATTACCATGGACTTCGTCACAGGATTTTTGTGGAGTCCTGCGGAAAGGATGCAGTTTGGGTTATCGTAGACAGACTCACCAAGTCTGTATATTTCTTGCCCTTCAGAGTTGGACAGTCCACAGATATATTAGCTGACATATATATGAGGCAGATAGTACGACTACATGGAGTGCCTGTCAGCATCGTATCGGATAATGATTCCAGATTCATGTCATATTTTTGTCGGAGTATGCAGGAGAGTCTAGGAACTCGTCTCAAGTTCAGTACTGCATATCATCCACAGACTGATGGCTAGTCAGAGCGTACGATACAGATATTAGAGGATATGTTGTGAGCGTGCATGATTGATTTTGGAGGATCTTGGGAGGACCATCTACACTTGGTAGAATTCTCCTACAATAACAGCTACCAGGCTAGCATACAGATGGCACCTTATGAGGCACTGTACGGTAGGAAGTGTTGGTCACCGGTATATTGGAGTGACGTGGGAGAGCGTCAGATATTTGGTCCAGAGTTGGTGACATAGACAGTGGAGAAGGTCAAGCAGATTCAGAGCCACCTGCATGCAGCACATGACAGACAGAAATATTGGGCAGATACGCACCTTAGACCGTTGGAGTTCAAGTAAGGTGACCATGTATTTTGAAGATATCGCCTACTCATGGTACCATCAGATTTGGAGGCAGAGGTAAGCTGAGTCTGAGGTACGTCGGACCTTTTGACATCTTAGAACAAGTTGGCAAAGTAGCTTACCGTCTTGCATTGCCTCCATCATTAGAAGTAGTGCATGACGTATTTCATGTATCGCAGTTGAGGAGATATATGGCAGACCTTAGCCACGTGCTTGATCATTCGGAGATTACAGTCGGGCCCAGTTTATCTTACGTAGAGCAGCCAGTTGAGATCCTCGATCACAGTGAGAAGACTTTGAGAGGGCAGACTATTCGACTGGTCAGAGTTGCATGGAAGCATCATTCGCCAGGCAAGTCTACCTGGGAGCGCGAGGATTCTATTCGACAGCATTTTCCGTATTTATTTGAGGAGCAAGGTACGAATTTATGTACCGCATTTGATTTCCAGCTTGCTTCTAAATTCTCTTAGCTATTATCGTGCTTTACTCTTAATTTCGGGGATAAAATTTTTCTAAGTTGGGAAGGATGTAAACCCCCTCTGGCCAACTGAAAGCAGCTCATTCCTCCCCCGACCTGTTGTTCCCGCCACCACTCCGGCGAGCATGAGCTCCGGCGTCCCCGTTCTTCCCTGGCGAGTTTCTCCACAAGCTGCGACACCACCACCACCACCTCAAGCACATACTCGCACCTCCAGCTTCACGTCACCCTGCCACCTCGACTGCCAGTCTCCGGCGGCCAACCCCTCATGCCACCCTGCACCTCCATCCGTCTATCCTCGATTCTCCGGCCAGCAGTCACCTCACCAAGGTGAAACATTCTCCCCCCTCTCTTTACACTTATATATTATTTTATGCATTGTTAGTTTTAGGGTTTATGTTTAAGTATTGTGGATTACTTAGCTAATATTTAGGGTTTAATTCCCTAGGAATAAAATGGAATTTATGGATATATATTGAGTTAGGGTATGAGAATGCATGGATTCTTGTTTAGGTTGGGATCACATAAAATGGTTATGAACTATGTGCATGGGCAGAAATTATAAGGTTAACATTTAAGGCATTGAGCATATAATGAGTTTATGATATTGGGATACATTGAGATGTAAGGACATCTAAATTTATATATGCATTTGATTATTGTTGTTGAGCAGATTAAATTGTTGTAAAATAATACTATGATTTATCATCGAGGGACAGGTGATTTATTGTGAACTAGTGTGTGGTATCAAACCATTAATTGGTGATTTGGGGACTGAATATTAATGATGGGTTTAATTAAAGAGAATTACTATTTGTGAACTGGTAAGGATGATATAAAACAGAAGGTTTAAATAATTATAAATTGTGTATTTGAGGATGATAGTAAATGTACGTATTAACGTCGGTGCACACCGAGGTAAAATATGAGGAATAAATATGCATGATCTACCAATGAACACTGTGCTAAATATAGAAGGATTGAGGATGGTTTGATAATATTGTACAGATGATTAGTTGATTTAATGTATCGTACCAATAGTCAACCGTAGTCAACCCTCTAGCATCTTGTCCCTGTGAGTTGTAGCTGAGTCTGAACATATGTATAGACGTGTGTCACATCCCTGTTTGCCGTGTGATAGTTTATTGATTGAGTTTGTATCTCATCTCTAGGTACTGCGGGACCTGAGGACTTGGACGTGGTACCGGATCCCCGTTTTCAGCAGCCGGACGCAGGCAAGTGTACCTTGCCACCCTGTATTTCAGATTACAGATATTTATTGTTTCTTTATGTACATTATGTGCTTATTTTATTTACGATCGATACTTCACGTCCGAATCACAACCGGGTACAGACGTTCGTCGTAACATTTTGTAACGAATATTAGATGTTCATAACACCTCGATGTACGTACCTGAGTATATCGTCACCCCAAGACACATTCATACACTGATAGCATGCCAGATTTCCTGTATCCTGATACTGACATCATGACTGGAGACTGGGATGACCTTAGGGTCGTATTTGTTGATAGTATTTTTGTGCGAAGAGACTGCTAGATAGAGGTTCAGCGCACCATCGTTGATCGCTTGAGAAGGGAAAGACAGTTATTAGACGTTTGGGCTCCTCTGCATGCGCTTATATATGTATATATATTATATCTGTAGTGATCATGTATCTAGTATAGTTGTATCACCCGTGTGACTCTTTGCCTGGAGCTGTGGTACGTCCCGTGTGTTTCCGTGTCCGGAGCTACGGTTTTATTTTGGATAGCCCACGCGTCGAACATTGTCTTTAAACTGTGTCTCACTTGTTTGGTTATGATAGATTACCCTGTTGTTGCACTTGTACTTTCTGTTATACTTGGCATGCTGTATTTTTGTACCTTATTATATCCATCTGAGGACTTGGTTCCCTTCCAGGTTTAGGCGACGAGGATTACCCAGAGGAGTACGGTCCAGGTACGTATCTAGCAGCAGGACCCACTACCGAGGACGAGATCATTCCAGAGGACTTCGTCTGATCACTGGTATTGACTCTTTCCTTGGGACGGTATTACTATCTAGTTATCTGATGCCATTCCAAGTTATCTTATTGCTTACTTTCATTCCAGTATTTTGTACTAGCGGGTTTGTTCCCGTGTGACTACTCTAGTATTTGTACTATGATACATTATCTTGTGACATTTCCTTTCTGCACATTAGTTGTTGTGATTACCTCTATGTGCTCTTATATTTGTTGTATGTGGATGAGATTTAGATTGACTACTTATGTATTTTGTTTTAGATTATTCATTGTACTTTATAACTTAGGTCCACTCCGACGGGCCCATTAGATTGGGATGCCCGCCGAAGTGTACTGCTGGCCATTGCCACATGACTCAGTTTCTTATCTTTGGAACTGGGGCATGACACTAATGTAGTTGCAGATGAGTGCATTTGGTGCCATAGGGTGACTGTGGCATGGGGGTATGTCCCTGTATGGGTGCAAGAAAGTGAGGGGGGTAGCTCGAGTACCTTGATACTTAATAGCATCGGTCATCAATAGCAGTATCAGATATATAACTGACTAATAACAAGGGTATCAGTCTTATTTTAGTTCAAACATGTGTGTGTGATGTTAGACGGGTGCCAGTGAATGACTGTGGGGGATTTGTGATAAGGTAATATGACCCATAACAGTGCACAGTTGGGAATTGGGTTAAGTACAACAAGTGTATGACATATTTAGTGTGTCATATTTCAAGGGGAGGCTCGGGTAACTTCAGTTGTGTTATGGACTATTTTTGGAGTGGTCATCTGTGATATAAGCATGGTGTATAGATCTCTACTAACATTCAAGGTATTAGTTATGCCTGGGAATGATAATAACTAGTATTAAGTTGGACAATTTAGTTTTAGATGTAGATATAGGTAGGTGCAGGGGCAACAGATAATACTGATACTGAGTTTATACAGTAGGATCATGTGGAGGAGGTAAAGTTGAGGTGGACTAATACTAAGTGGAGATATCAGTTATTAGTTAGTATCTTGATATTAGTTAGTATAGTTAGAGTTGTATCAGTATTAGCATTGACTTGCTGTTTGTAAAACCCCCTTCCTAGAAAATCGTATATATTTTTTTATTAATTATTAATTAAATTGTAGTAATTAGGTCTAAATAGAAGAAATAGATTTTTAATAATTTTTATGTTAGGTGTTCGGGCCCTTAGAGGACTTGTGGGACCATCAGAAATTTTTCGAAATTTATTCCATGTAGGAGACCCCTTGGGCAGTTGCTAGCCTAACGATGTGCATTA
The DNA here is from genome assembly GCA_036927795.1 of Iris macrosiphon. Classification (NCBI taxonomy): domain Eukaryota; kingdom Viridiplantae; phylum Streptophyta; class Magnoliopsida; order Asparagales; family Iridaceae; genus Iris; species Iris macrosiphon. The sequence goes on along the minus strand of JAYESA010000018.1, from coordinate 136,992,113 downwards.
CCCTAATCTATAAATTTTCTTATGAGTATATATATATATGTATATACAAATATATATATATGTATATATATATATTTATAAAGGAAAGAAAAAAAATTAAAAACAAAAGAATTAAATAATAAGTTACTAATATAATAAGTATAATAATAATAACAACCCACTACCTAACTACTTAAACCTTATACACAGCAACTTAGGGAATTGCTTTTCCCATCCTGCCTTCAGCAAATCCCAGGGGACCCCGCCCCCACTTAGCCGCCCTATTGACTTCCCAAACCCGCGGATAGAAGACCCGTCTCCAATCCTTCCCTCTCTCTCTCCTAATTATATATAACATACATATATATATAGTTAGCTCTCCAAAACCCTAACCTAAAACTGCAGACTTCCTCTTCCCATCTAGATCCGTCACCGCAGCCAGAGAAGCCTCCCCAAGCCATCCAACCACCCCGTCGACGCCGACCTCGCGAACTGCAGTTTTCCACTCGAGGCACCTTCGCTCCGGCGTGATTTCTCGTCGACTCGCTCGACCAAACGCCATTCCGTTTTCATAGGTATGATCTTCCCTTAACCCTCTCCAATACTTGTTTTATAGTCAACCTCGGATAACGTGTGCCCCTAGGTGAAAAATAGCGCCCAAGTCAGCGCGAGCAGACAGAATTCTGCAATCGCAGAATTCCAGAATGACCACCCATATTGCCGAGTTCGTATCTCCCACCACAGAGATCCGAATTCGGTGATTCTTTTTTATACCTGTAGATTGCATGACCTAGTTTATTTTTTGTATAATAACCTTGTGCTATTAGTCGCTGTGGACAGAATTATATTCGTCACAAAACTGCGTGCACCCACTTTTTCTGGTTTTCTAAAAGTTGGAGATTGGAGCGCGCCCCGCCAAACGGGACCGCCCCACCGTGTGCCAAGTGTACCAAATGGTGCACGCAGCATAATCGGACACGTGAAAATGCATGGGGACTGATTTGGACGCGTGTGCGCGCCGGAATCAGGCCGTATCCGCGAACACATTCCGTGTCGCCACTTTTGTGGAACTCGCACGTATTTTGTGCACGCTTGTCAGATTGCGACAAAACTTGCGCCACTGGACTGGTGGTAACACGCTGGTCCTGTGAACCAATTTTCACGCATTTCTGAGACGGTTGACCAGATCGCCAATTGGCGGGCCCCATAGTTGACTTTTTGGACCAAATTATGTTCGGCTCATCGGAATCCAAATTTGGACATACCGTTGGGATCGTATTGACATTTAGAATTTTTTGACCCATAGTTTGTCCTATTTAGAGACTGTTACCCTCGACACACTTTTCGGTGCAAAGTGGGCCACATATGGAACCCTCTTTGGCCGGAAATGACCTTTTTGCCCCTGTGTCCAAATTGGACGTAAGGACAGGCGTTCCTAGCAGTTTGATACCTTCTGAGACTGTTGGTGATGTTTATTACAGCTTTTGGAGTAGCACCTACCGGATCCACCGATACCAGGACGACAGTTGATATTCAAACATCAGGCAAGTGTACCTTGCCATCTTTGCAGTATTGTTACATATTTTCTTACTTCATATATTTGCTGTGCATGCTTAACCTAGGACCGTTTGACATACTTAGCGTCCGATTATCAGTCGGGTGCCCACATCGTACGCGGTGTTGGGTAATGTCATTTAGATATGGACATACGTGACACTTTATATTCTCGTACTTGTCTTACCAAGTACACTTTGACCCAGGATACAGGACACTGATCATGAGACAGGATCTTCCCGAGATATTCGTGGTGATTCTGTATAGGATACAGGACTTGACATAGATTCTATATTCTATATATATTATGACTTGTGCATTAGATATGACTCCGCTGACATGGACGTGAGACGTTATGTTCATGATTTGCGTGGTTACATGGGGTGGGGAGAGACACACAGGCTACAGGCTGATTACATATATATAAAATATAGTAAACACATAGTAAAATACATAGTTATTGCTGCTACCGGCTCCCAGACACAGAGCTTGTAGTGGTCTCAGCCTGAGTATTCGTGCTGCTCTCATCTTGCATATCACTTAGCTGGTTACTTAGTATTCCCTTATTGTTCCATCTATTGTTGGAGAGACCCACAGGCTACAGGTTGATTATGTTATGCCGGCTACTCAGTCTTCCGCTGAGCTAGACCACCTCTTGACACCACTGCTACCGGCTCCCCTACACAGAGCTTGTAGTTGTGCAACCTGAGTACTGTTGATTTTCTCTCTTGTATATATACAGATGTTTACATACTTACCCTGCTTATTCCATTATGCACTGCACTGCTTATATTTGGCTTGTATATTTTCTGTACCTTGCTATGTCCCCTGAGGACCTGGATCCGGATTTTTGTCCCCAGATATTGCAGACGAGGTTTATCCCGAGGTATACGGGACTGCAGCAGGAGGAGCTGATCCAGGAGCTGTACCACCATCCGAAGACGAGGTCTTGGCTGAAGACTTCTCTTGAGCATCTATGTTCCATGCTCAGCTTTTATTTATTTCAGTCTTTTATATTCTGGTCTGTTGACCCATTGTACTAGATATTGATCGGAATGTTCCCCGAAGTACTTTGTGAGACTAGATGATGATTTACATTCCTTATTTATTCTGTGGATCATATTTTATATCTTGTGTGGATGAGATTAGTTGTGCCTTGATTGTCGTAGATTTGTTTTACAGCTTAAGTATGCCCTGATGGATCCATTAAATTGGGTTGTCCATCGGTGCATACTGCTGGCCATTGCCACGTGTCTAGTCCCTCGGTATTTTGGGACTGGGGCGTGACACTGTTAGTTAGTTAGTTCGTTAGTTAGTTAGTTAGTTACATATTAGTATCAGTTAATATATATATATATATATATATCAGTAAGTTAGTCAGTTATATATATATATATATTAGTTTATTATATGTTAGATTTAGTTAATTGTTAGTTACCAGTTAGTAGGGGTGTATGGAAATATCTGTTAGTATTAGTAAGAGTTAAGCAGATATTAGTTAACAAATAGTGTATCCGTTAGTATCATACCAGGTAAGGATAGAGTTATATCTAAGGTATATATGTATAGCTATTAAGTTATTACCAATATAGATATAACTAACTAATATAGCAAGTTACCTTAGTGTTAGTGCCTAGTATAGCTAATACCTTGAGGTAAAAATATAGTATAAGTTAATTAATGACCATTATGGACCAAATAACTAGTATAAGCCTAGTATGACTTAGTTGGCTAGAAATGGACTTTGAAAAGCATATTTTAGTTTATGTCAGCATTAATCATTCATTACACCATTTAACATGATATTTCTGAAATAGGATTGTGTGATACCAGCTTGGACATCGAGAGACACCTTTGCTCGGGACCTGAGGCGAGTATATCTCTCTGTTAGTTTTTATTTCATAATGGTGTATATATCACATGTTCTAGAATTGTATACTTGATTCCGATACAGTGGTTACACGGAATGGTACTATATAGATCCTGTCAGAAGATGTTATCCCTTATCGTATTCAGTGCATACCCCTTCACATATATTTTATCGTATGTATTGGATAATTATTATCGTATACTTCATGTTCACACACTGCTCGTGTTCAGTGTGCCCATATTCGTGTTCGTAATGTGTCATGATTTGATCCATTAGTATTGATTGGGGATGGGGGAATAGGGGTTGGTTATGTGATCAAGCCCAAGTGCATTCGTTTATATGTCGATTATATATCACACATGTAATCGAGTTACCATATAATATTCGTGTTCAACCCAAACCGATCACATAATAAACTTGTACTCTATAATATATTAGTTAGTTTTATTTATTTCTATTTAAATTACAGTTATTCATATTACTTATTCTTTATTCCAGTACATTACCTGTTCACTCTAGTTCATTTCATTTCTTATGACTAGTTATCCTGTATCATTTTATATTATCTATTATATATGCTCGATTATGTATTTGGAACTGCTTTCAGATGTATATACTTTTTTCCAATCCTGACTGGATATATTTTTCAGAAGATTGGTTTATGGACCAGTGTCCTACCTACTACGGGCCGCAGAACGACGTATCGTTAGAGGATACTCCCTTAGAGCAGGAGGACCTATTGTCAGATACTGATGAGGCTTAGACTCATTGTTTAGACTTGTATTAGACTTTTATTGAGACTTTTTGGCATGTATATATTATTGTGCGTTTGTTATTATATTGTGATTCCTATTTCATCTTCCTTATTCAATATTATGCTTTATCTTCCTTAGTTTGACATTATGATTGAGTATTGTATATCATTATCATATACCATATTATTCCTTCGTTTGGAGTTGAGATGATATTGATAGGTACCATATATATATATTGTATGAGATATTTACATAGTATGGTTGACCAAGGCAGCGTTCTACCGTCGATGTTGCAGCATAGGCTGGGCGTTGTTCACTACTCGTGCCCTTATTCTGGGTGCATATCATCACACATTTTTAGTGGTGGTCCATGCAGGTCAAGAGTCACAATTAGAGCGATATTGTAATAGTGCTCACCTAGAGTATGATTACGAGCCTGTTTTAGGATACAGGATATAGGCTGAGAATATACTTAATTACAACTAGGGAACATTTTTAAATTTATATTTTGTTATCCTTATCTATATTGAATGCTTGCTTTACTTTGAATAATTTGGTCCTTCTTTGATGATATCGTATCTTACTCAATATTGATTCTTTTGTTCAATCTATCTTCAGGATACCACCGAAGATTCGTTTCCAGTGCTCATGCGTAGTGTCAGCGATATCTGTCACTTCATCGCCTCTGAGGGCAGCACCAACATGCACCGTTCTAGTAGCTTCAGTTCAAAGGTCTGCTTGACCAATTCCGGAAGAACTATTTTTGCAGTAGCTTTCGGGGGTGCTCCACCTCCGGTACAGAGGACAGCGCCGACAGTCTCAGAGGATCATCCACCTCCACCATTCATAGTCGACCAGACATAGATGTTTGTGCTCTTTCAACAGATAATGGAGGCACAGCAGCGTCAGTCAGATGTTATGAGGTAGGGCATTGAGAATGCCTACCAGATTATGCTCGCCGCAGTCAAGAGAGTCGCCTTAGTCCAGCCATGGCACCACCTCAGTTCACCCCGCAGCAGCCGAGGCCAAAAACTATCATAGATTTTAAGAGGATGGGGCCGAAGGATTTTAAAGGCACCAAGGGAATTCTTTATGCTGATGATTAGATAGAAAACATTGAGAGGAACCTGTGACTGGCGTAGATTCCAGAGAGGTTGCAGGTAGAGGCCGCAGGAAGCATGATGTTTGACATCGTATTGACTTGGTTCCAGACGGACCCCGAGATCTCAGCACCGGGACTTACTTGGAAAGTTTTTAAGGAGCTCTTCAAGGAAATTTTTTTCCTATATGTGTCTCTGACATCTTTAAAGAGCCAATTTCAGTACCTCATTCAGGGAGGTATGACGGTGGATGAGTATACGACAAAGTATTGCAGATTATGTCGCTTTGTGAAGGGATAAAACCCAGAAGGAAGGCCAGGATGCACCTGTTCTCGGTTCTATATACTCAGGAGAAATCCTCGGCAATTACCTCATCATCTGTTCCTGGTTCTTCTCTAATGTATGCACCTGTTCCTGCTAATGCTCCAGTCCCGTATACCTCAGGATAGATCTAGTCAGCTAATCCTGGGGACATAATCCGGAATCCAGGTCCTCAGGGGACATAGCAAGGTACAAAATAACTCATGCCAAAAATAATGCAGTGCAACAATAAATGAACAATAGGGTAAACTATATATCCAGCTAAGTAATATGCAAGTGAGAGTTTTTAATCATACTCAGGCTGAGACTACTATAGGCTCTGTGTCGGAGAAACCCATAGCAGTATTCTCTCGAAGGGCCAGTAATGTACCAAAGCTCCGTATCAGAGTCTAAAACACCTCCAATAAAGTAATATATATATATATATATATATATATATATATATATATATATATATATATATATATATATATAATCAGCCTTTTATATGGTAAATCTCTCCCCACCCAATGTAATCACACGTCTCATGTCCATGACACGCAAGATCATATCTAATGCAGCAAGTCATAATAAGATCTAAGCAAATATATAAAGAATATGTCATGAAACCTGTATCCTATACAGAATCACCATGAATATCTCAGAAAGATTCTGCCTTATGAATAGTGTTAAGTGTCCTGAGGTATGACGTACTTGATAATGCAAGCACGAGAATGTAAAGGGTCTCGGTATCCATCTCTAGGTGACGTTAGACAACTCCGCGTACGGTATTGGCAACCGAATATTATTTGGATACTAAGTAATGTCATATAGTTCTAGGTTAAGCATGTACAATATATGAATAAATCAAAACAATAATATGAAGCAGTTACTGCAAGTTTTGGCAAGTTACACTTGCCTGGGGTTCTGACTCCAACTGTAGCTCTGGTATCAGCAAAATATGCAGGTACTCCTCCGGTTGCTGAAATAAATACCACCATCAGATTCAGAAAATATTAATTATCTAGAAACGCCTATCCTTGAGTCCAATTTGGATACAGGGGCAAAAATGACAGTTTTTGGTCAAAGCGAGGTCCACATGTGGGCCGCTTCGCACCGAAAAATGGGTCAAAAACAATGGTCTCCAAATTCGTCAAACTTAGTGTCACCAAGTCCAGAACGATGATACGAACCCAACGGAACATCCAGAACTGGATTTTGATGAGCCGATCACAAAATCGTCCGTCAAGTAGAGCCGTGGGGCCCACGATACATAATTTTGTCAACGTTCTCAGAATCGAACCAAACTTGGGTCACAGGACCAGCGTATTACTATGAGTCCGATGGCGCAAGTTTCGTTTCGATCCGACATGTGTACACAAAGTTATAATGAGTTCCAGAACAGGGCTGATATAGGGCGTTGTCAACGGATACGCGTTGATTTCGGTGTGCACGCACGTCCAAATCAACTTCTGCAAAATCCCACACGTTCGTATCAACGGCGTGCACCTTTCGGTAAAGTCTGCACACGACCAAGTCATCCCGTTTGGCGGGGCTCACTCAGTTCCAGGAAAAAATAGGGCAAATATTTTTTTGATTTTGGATCGCAGTTCGCGATCGCCACAGGATGTAACACACCAAGCGGGTTGCACGGGTATCGAGAGGTTCACGCATGGTTCACGTCATAATAGACAGAACAGGAAATGGGGCAGCGAGGAGAGAGAAAATGCTACTTGAACAGGGCTACGCAGAACTAGGATTCCTTGTGTCCGCGAGACGACACGACACAACGCTGTGGCTAGGGTTTGGTACTGTAACCTCCGATTTCCAAATTTTAGAAATATTTAGATTTTTATTTTATTTTAAAATATCAAGTTTATAAGATATTTCTCCTTGAATTTTAGTATTAGATTTTTAACAATGTTTGATTTTTTTAAGTGATTTGAAATCTTTTATAAAATCATTTTTCCTAAATGTCGATTTATTATAAATTAATAAATAATGATATATATATATAATACTCTAGCTTCGAATATTTATTGGTTTGAAATCATAAAATTATTTGTTTAATAAAATTATTGAAGGACTAGTTGTTTTCATAATAAATTTTCATATCCATTTTGGAATAGTAAATAAATAAATTACATAATTTCTAGGGTTTTGAAATATGGGTTTAATTAGTAGCTAATTTGAAATCAGTTAGCCTTGGAAGCCTCTTAAAATATTTTCTTAAATTATAATTTTTTTCTATTAAATTTACAAGTTTACCATCTCCCATTCACACCCTCATTTTCCACATGAAAAACTCATTTATATATAATCTTGGCCATTCATTATTTGGGCCTCCTCACCCTTTATCCCATACCCTATCTCCCTATTTAAAGTCTCTCACCACACCATTTCCAAGAAACCCTAGCTAGCCCTCACAAATTCCCACAAGCCAACAAGCCATCACCATTGATTTGTGTGCTCGTGTCCGTGTGTCCAGCATTACCGTGTCAGCCGTGTTGGCCTCGGGTCCGACCCCGGGTGTCCTACCGTATCCATTCATTTCCTGTATCCAGATTTACAATATTACAACCAGATTTTCGTGTCCGACACCATCTGGACACAACCCCCACACCACAGTACATTCAAACCCCTGTGTCCAACACCCGGACACGTCCACAGTACATCGAATCCATCGTGTCCAGCCCCGAACACGATCCAACCCTGACTCGTTCACAGAAATCCCAAAAACCCTAACCTAGATCTCGACCGCCGCCGGCGACTGGGACCTCCTCACCCTCGTCGAGCCGTGGCCGCCTCGGATCCGACGACCGCCGTCGCTCTCGAGTTTCCACCGCCGTCGCCGAGACGAACGTCGACCGCCGAGCTTCGACCACAGCAGAACGCTGACCGCCGCCGAGCCTCGCTGCCGCCCTGAGCTCCCAGATCCCGCCTCGAAGTCGTCGACCGCCGAGGCCTTGCCCGCGTGACCCCGGCGGACTTCCCCGCGCCGACGCCGGAAAAAACCCCAATGTGAGCCTCCCTTCTCTGTTCCCTTTCGATTTCTCAGGGTGGGGAGTGAGTTTAAAGGGAATTAGGTTAGTTATATAATTAGTTTATTAATTATATATAATTAGTTTATTAATTATATATAATAAGTTTATTATATATATATTTAGTTTAGTAATATATATAATTAGTTTTATTGTTTATAATGTATGAAATTAGTTATTTATTATGTGTAAAATTTAGTTATGTATTATATATAAGGATTGGTTATATTAATATGTAATTAGTTAGTTTTTATGCAATTAGTTAGTTTTTATGTAATTAGTAGTTGCGTAATAATTATAAGGGTTTGTGATTATGTAAAAATATAATAATTTGTTGGGGTTTATATTATTTAGAAATAGTTTCAATAATAAAAATTTGTTCAAAATTGGTTATTTGGACTGGTAACCGAATTTACTATAGGTATAAAAATATATTGGCTTCTCAGTAAATTCTAGATTTTTATAAATAAGCTTTTATTTGAAATTATTGTTCAAAATAAATTCGAAATAATTTTCATTAAATTAAGGTGTTACCTTAATTACAAACAAACGACCCTTTCCCCTATTAGCCTGGTATCCTTATCCCGATTTTTGTGCCGAACTCCGATCTTGAACTTCTTTATATAGTTTCTAGCTAATTGGACTGCTCCGGACCCATTGGAACTAACTGCTATTTCATTTGGGATCACCTTGAGTAGGGTGGCATTATGTACATTCTTTGATTTGTTAATATACATATATAAAAATATTTGATTGATATATATATACAAATATGTATTTTTGGTGTATAAATATATATTTATATACATCTATTTAGTGTATATACATACATACGTATTTTGTACAATTACTAATAGACACTTATATATATATTATATACATTTTTATTGGTATATACTTTGAGTGTAAATGTGTATTATATACGTATCCCTACTAGATGACCCTAGTTGACTAGAGCCATGCCTGGCATAGCCCTGAGGCCAGGGTATTTCTATTGTGTATTAGTGTAGCATCTGATACAAGTGATATTATTATATATTTATAGGACTGTCGGATTCTCCAGACGATACTCTGGGACAGGACATTGGTATTGACAGCTAAGGACCCAAGGCGAGTACATTCTCTGATTAGTTTCTAATTTATGATATCTCCTATGTTCACTGTATCTAGTGTAGATATCCATGCTCTTGACACGTTGGTTACACGGATTGGTATACACGGATCTCGTCATGAGATGTTATTCCTTATTCATGGTGTAGCTTGTACAAGACTTGTTTCCTTGTTATCTTGTGCATGTACAGACACTGAGACCCGGGGAGATTTGCTACCTCCCTAGGGAATCCCGTGCCATAGCGTACCATGATTGGATCTACTATACCAGTCGGGGGTTGGGGAGTATTTTAGTGTAGATATATGATCATACCCAACTTTACATGCATCATAGCTCACCCCACATCTCACGTCGGGTGCGGCCTGACCATTTACATGCTTTATAGCTGTTACTTGTGATTAGCATGACCTCTACATGCATCATAGCTAACCAACGGTTAGCCTGACCTTACATGAATCATAGCTAATCACATGTAACCAGCCTGATCAAGTTCCCAAGCCGATCACATGTTAAAGCTAGTACTCATACACTTAGTCATAGGTTCTTGCTCATGGACATATTGTTTCTTCTCCTGCATTTACTTACAGTATTTCCAGTATTTCTTTTATTTCTCGTACCTATACATGCTTCTCGTATATTTCCATCTATAACTGCTACATAGTTTATATCATTAATATAGAACTGCTATTTAGAGATGTACTTTGCTCCTTCCTGACTGGAAAATATTTTTCCAGACTGTGACCTTAGTAGACTGGTTTCTGACACACTTGAGGATTGGAAGTTAATGATTGCAGGTATGATTATTTTGTCGTTAGACTTGTCTTGTATTTCTTGCCTGCCTTGATATCTCATCGTGCTTTAGTTTATGTGATTGAGTATTTCTAACATTATTTTATGATATCCACGTCTCCTTATGGAGTTGGGTATTCACGTGAGCTTGATTAGATAGTTACATGACCTAGACAGCGTTCTACCGCCGATGCTGTAGCGTAGGCTGGACGTACCCACGCACTCGTGCCCCTAAACCGGGTGCGGGTCGTGACACGTTTTTAGTGGTGGCCCATGCAGGTCAGACTTTGCAAGTTGTGCGATGTCGTGGTAGTGCGACGTCTTAGTTGTACTACTATGTGCCTGCGATAGGACATAGGATACTAGGATGAGAGAGGATACTCAATCACAAAAAATTCTTGAGAGATTCCTGGGACGACCCTATGAGAATATTATTATAATTTATAATTTAAATCTTTCCTTGTTTCCGTCCCCTCCCGCTTGTTGTTATTGAACTTGATTCTTGTTGATCAGTTATTAAATTAAAATCTTGGTATCATTGTTGAGTTTGATTCTTGTTGACCAGTTGTTAAATTAATTCTTGGTATCGTTGTTGAGTTGATTTCATATCGAGATTAATTTTACGGGCTAAAATTTACGGTATCATCTGATGACATATGTTGATGAGGACAGTGAGAAAGGTAAAACGTCTACTTTGGTTATGGACCCTAGAGTTTATCGCAGCCATATTAGCTGTCGTGACGAGAACGTAGGAACCTGACTTGGATGTACATACTATAGTTATGAAACTTAGAGTCTCTCGCAGCCATACCGGTTGGCGTGGCAAAGATTCTAGATGACATGATTATAGAGTTGCATACCTTAGTTACGGAACCTATCGTTTATCGCATCTATGCTTACTGGCGTGGCGAGGATTCTGAGTGTCATGATTTCAGACAGACGTGTATGATTATCAGGTTGTATCTTAAATTGGTTCTTAAAGTATCATCTCAAGATTTATCTATTTCTGTTAGACAAGACTTTATTCCATCGTCCTTTTGGTTGCTAGCAGTAGAAACACCTTCAGTCCTCAACCCAGTTCCTTTGGAGCTTATATCCTTTGAGGATTCCATGATTAAGTATGATAATTAATGACTTATAATTATGGCTGTGTCTTGAGTATTAGTATTGACTGTGCTAGTGAGTTGTAAGTGTTTCCTAGTTGGACATGTGAACAGTAGGCTTTAACCTAGAGTTAACCCATAGCATAATACCTTGTGACAATGGTTCTAGGATAAGTGTCATTATAGTACTATAAGTAGAGGGATAGTATAGAGTATCAGTGATAGTTCTCAGAGTTAGTATCAAAGCCAATTACCCGTCCTGGATAATCATGATTTTGTAATTAAGTGATCTATGTAAACAATTAGGTATCAAAGAATTGTGTTAAGAATTAATGGAGCATAACGTTCAATCGGATGATTGATATCGGGCGTGTTAAAGGTAAAGAAATTTATATGCATGAGGAGTTATAATGAGGTGTCAGGAGTAGAGAAATATCGGAGTCGGTAATGAAGATGGTGAAGCGTATCACAGATTAGTGTAACAGGCTATGAAAGATTAAAGGGAAATACATATACATCAATTGAGATGAGGAACCATACACATACCCATGAGAGTAAAGAAACATGAGTATAATAGAGGATTCAGGTGATCATGAGTTCTAATGAGCTTGATAAGATAATCCATTAATGCAACTAGTGATATAATACCAAGAGTGCTAATGGTTCTATATCGAGGATTAGTCGAGAACGACGCTCAAAATAGTAAGCACTCTGCGTGATGATAATCGGATGATATACCAGTTGACATAAATTGAAATCATGAAAGAAATTACAGGTGATGATAACTTTGATCATTGGAGGTAATAGTGCAAGTGATTCGGGCAGTACAAATTTAGTACACAGTTGTAGACAATAGAGGTATTGAGTGCACCACGAGTATTAGAGACTACGAGCACTTATATGTAAATTGGTGGATTTATAAATTAAAGAGTGGGAATAAATTTTTACTTTGAGAATTATTGAGGAGTTGAGATTGTATCATAAATTTTTTGAGGATTTCAAATATTGATTCAACAAACATGGTCAAGGCTACAAAGATTTTAGAAATAATTAAAATTTTATTTCGATGTTGAGTATCTGACCTTGAGGAGGCATATACATTTATTTTAAGTTGATCGAGAAGTTAAACCTTGATGATTATTTTGAGGATTAATTTTAGGGTAGATGAGAGATACGAATATTAATATATGAGTAGATGATATACATGTATAAGGATCTGGTTGTCACGCCCCGATCTCCCGCAGGCAAATCGGCCGTTCCCGCTAGGCGGGAATCACCCTCGCCAGCGCTCCCGCGGAACGATCGCTTGACCCATCCGGGCGTGATGCCGCACGAGCGTGAACCGCGCCCGTGCAAGGCCTTGATTCATTGGCTGGCGATAAGAGTTCTAAGCCACAGAGTCGCACAGATTGTCCGAGTGCAGCGGAGTCATGAACGCATAGCGATTCGGTAACAAGTTCTCTGAGTTGACAAATATTGCGGAAGCATTTGAAACAGGTAAAGTAATCTCTTTATTGATATGAAACATGTATTACAGGCGGCGTATAGCCGAGATTACAAGTCGCTCAAGCCTCTCTCTGAAACAGTAAAAGCGTGCCAAGTGGCTACAACTGTGGAATGATTGTACAGGCGATGGTCAGGCGATGTTCACAACTTATGTCTTGTATATGTGCTTCAGTCCCGGACGCACCGTTGCAAGGCTTCAGAGGGAACTCCTGGCCTTAGCACGTACGAAGGAGGCGTCCGCACCGCACGAGGTTCTCCGCACCCTGCATATCAAACTGGTGGATTATCAGTACATTGAATGCACTGGTGGGGAAGCTACTCGCCCGCTCGACAAATACAACACGTAATACAGGTTTCGTGCATAACTATTAAGTTGTCTTTCTAGTTGCCTTAGGATCAGTTTCATGCAGATATTGAATAGCCTAACGTGTCGGGCAGTGCTTCGTGCGATGTTAGAGGAACACGGCGAGACTTACCAACTTACCATTTCCTTCCCTGTCCAAGGCAAACATGATTAATTCAAGCATGGGCATGTATAAGCATTCAGGAGGCAAGCATATGCAAACAGGAGGGTCATTTTAACATGATCGTTCAGGTGTTCAGTTGTTTCTTGATGCGATGCAGTAACTCGCACGCAGATAGCCGCTAAGCGAGGATGACTAATCTATATGAACACGGTCGCTGGCAAAGCCATTATGGACGTAGCCGGGGACAAGGATAGCTTGCTACAAGAGTACACGATGAGCTGTAAGCTACCCAGTCCCGAACACGAAGACTACACACGAGCTCCATCCGGACCGGATCGGCCCCAGTGCCCCGGTGACCGTCCGTGGAACTTACCTCGGGTCCGAGTTGTCCGCGACAAACAAGTCAGGGTTAACCAATCTCAGGCAACACGATTTAACCAATCTCAGGCAACACGATTACACGAGATACACGAGAACACGCGTGCACTAGAACACCAGAACACGAGTGCACGGGAACACGAGTACACGAGTATACGGGATACTTGAATCTTGGTTCTGTACAATAACTTGTCTTGATGCATTCCCCTGGTTCGGGGCTGCCTTGGTGACCTAACGGTCCCGGATACTTGTAGGAACATTCAGGCACGGAACGACTACGTAGTAGTCTCCCGGGGTTTGGATGAAAATACGGTAACTATCAAGCAGACAAGCATGCGTTCTAGGAACATAAGCAGGCACGTTGCTCGGGCCCGAAGGTAGTCCGAGAGATGAAACCGTTAAGGGACTTAGCATGCGAGGGTCTGAATATAAGCAGTATTTCCTTTCCACGTTCTAGCATAGCAATACAGGTTGGGATTATTCCCTTAGCTAGGTGCGTTGGATTTATTAGCATGCAGGGGGTGATTCACCTAGCGACTAGCATATATGATTCCAGGTTTTATATGTGCTGGCTAAGCAAAGACAAGTTCACCGTAGCCACCCACCTTAGCGATGATTCGCCTCGGTAGAGCGATACGTCTGAGCGAGCCTCTGAAAGTCCAAGCTGGATCCTGTAGGGACAAGTCTGGATATCTTTGCCTCTTGATCGAGGCAAGGCGGGTCGGGACAGCTGCACGATTGCCGATTGAGATGGCAGTCCGCTTGAGCGGAAAGGGGTGTTACATCCTACCCAACTTAGAAAAAGTCTCGTCCTCGAGACTTTCTAAGGACAAGCAGTAATCTAGGGTTGAGGCATTCCTAGACAAGTCGTTTTACTTGTTCATTTGGATCTTCACTTGCACAAGCTTCGAAATCAGCATATCGCTTAGACTGGATCGTGCGCACTTTCGAAGGTACCCTCTAGCGTGAACACGTCAACCAGCTCAGTGATAGCGAAGTCTTAGCACTCGAGTTTCACCTTTTTCTTAAGTCTTGGATGGTGCACTAGTTCAAGGCGTCCCTCGAATAGATGCATCCAACCAAACTTAGGGTTAGTGAAAAATCGGACAAGCTACTAGCGATACACTCGATGAGTCCGCACAGGTTGGCACAAAGGCCACTCGTAGCATACAACCAGACAAGCAAGCATAACATTCAAAACGCATTTTGAAAGTATTTAAACTTATTGTTGGAACATCCCATCGAGGCATTGAGAGAGAGCGAGCACATAACCCACGAACGAGCTTTCGAAACAGAGATATCGAATCGAAGTCCAAAGGCGTAGAAGCCAGGCTCTGATACCAACATGTCACGCCCCGATCTCCCGCAGGCAAATCGGCCGTTCCCGCTAGGCGGGAATCACCCTCGCCAGCGCTCCAGCGGAACGATCGCTTGACCCATCCGGGCGTGATGCCGCACGAGCGTGAATCGCGCCCGTGCAAGGCCTTGATTCATTGGCTGGCGATAAGAGTTCTAAGCCACAGAGTCGCACAGATTGTCCGAGTACAGCGGAGTCATGAACGCATAGCGATTCGGTAACAAGTTCTCTGAGTTGATAAATATTGCGGAAGCATTTGAAACAGGTAAAGTAATCTCTTTATTGATATGAAACATGTATTACAGGCGGCGTATAGCCGAGATTACAAGTCGCTCAAGCCTCTCTCTGAAACAGTAAAAGCTTGCCAAGTGGCTACAACTGTGGAATGATTGTACAGGCGATGGTCAGGAGATGTTCACAACTTATGTCTTGTATATGTGCTTCAGTCCCGGACGTACCGTTGCAAGGCTTCAGAGGGAACTCCTGGCCTTAGCACGTACGAAGGAGGCGTCCGCACCGCACGAGGTTCTCCGCACCCTGCATATCAAACTGGTGGATTATCAGTACATTGAATGCACTGGTGGGGAAGCTACTCGCCCGCTCGACAAATACAACACGTAATACAGGTTTCGTGCACAACTATTAAGTTGTCTTTCTAGTTGCCTTAGGATCAGTTTTATGCAGATATTGAATAGCCTAACGTGTCGGGCAGTGCGCCGTGCGATGTTAGAGGAACACGGCGAGACTTACCAACTTACCATTTCCTTCCCTGTCCAAGGCAAACATGATTAATTCAAGCATGGGCATGTATAAGCATTCAGGAGGCAAGCATATGCAAACAGGAGGGTCGTTTTAACATGATCGTTCAGGTGTTCAGTTGTTTCTTGATGCGATGCAGTGACTCGCACGCGGATAGCCGCTAAGCGAGGATGACTTATCTATATGAACACGGTCGCTGGCAAAGCCATTATGGACGTAGCCGGGGACAAGGATAGCTTGCTACAAGAGTATACGATGAGCTGCAAGCTACCCAGTTCCGAACACGAAGACTACACACGAGCTCCATCCGGACCGGATCGGCCCCAGTGCCCCGGTGACCGTCCGTGGAACTTACCTCGGGTCCGAGTTGTCCGCGACAAACAAGTCAGGGTTAACCAATCTCAGGCAACACGATTTAACCAATCTCAGGCAACACGATTACACGAGATACACGAGAACACGCGTGCACTAGAACACGAGAACACGAGTGCACGGGAACACGAGTACACGAGTATACGGGATACTTGAATCTTGGTTCTGTACAATAACTTGTCTTGATGCATTCCCCTGGTTCGGGGCTGCCTTGGTGACCTAACGGTCCCGGATACTTGCAGGAACATTCAGGCACGGAACGACTACGTAGTAGTCTCCCGGAGTTTGGATGAAAATACGGTAACTATCAAGCAGACAAGCATGCGTTCTAGGAACATAAGCAGGCACGTTGCTCGGGCCCGAAGGTAGTCCGAGAGATGAAACCGTTAAGGGACTTAGCATGCGAGGGTCTGAATATAAGCAGTATTTCCTTTCCACGTTCTAGCATAGCAATACAGGTTGGGATTATTCCCTTAGCTAGGTGCGTTGGATTTATTAGCATGCAGGGGGTGATTCACCTAGCGACTAGCATATATGATTCCAGGTTTTATATGTGCTGGCTAAGCAAAGACAAGTTCACCGTAGCCACCCACCTTAGCGATGATTCGCCTCGGTTGAGCGATACGTCTGAGCGAGCCTCTGAAAGTCCAAGCTGGATCCTGTAGGGACAAGTCTGGATATCTTTGCCTCTTGATCGAGGCAAGGCGGGTCGGGACAGCTGCACGATTGCCGATTGAGACGGCAGTCCGCTTGAGCGGAACGGGGTGTTACATCGGTGACTTGAGCATGATTGAGGTGGCACCGTAGACTGACTTGGGTGTCCATCTAGAGTTGTATTAGAAAGGGTTTAGCACTTAGTATGGTGTGTTATACTTGGTGTGCACTTGAGTGATAAGAACAAATAGTATGGACAATTATAGTAGGAACGAGAACTAGCAGTGGGGGTACTGAAGTAGAACAGGGGTACCTAAAGAGATAGAGGTATCAAACTTTACATGCACCAATTGACCTATAATCGTGTTAGAGGTTCTTGGTATCAGATTTTGGTATTAATAGACAGGTGTGTGCAATACGGATATATTCATGGATCTTGTGGATTAATGATTAGTTGATATGGGTACCAGTGTACATGAATAGGAATTAGTTAGTGAATGTGCTAGAGTTAAGTGTTTGTTAGAGATAGTAGATACTACAAGTATTACGTAGCAGGTTCTTTCTTTCCCTCCTAATGATTCCTTCTTCCGTCTTTCGATTGATTGATTTTCCTAATACTGTAGTTCGTATGCATGATTTTTTGTTAGAATAAAACTAGTAGTACATCCTAACAGAGACTGAAATACCATGACAAAAGACACATGACCTATATTTTCTTAAATTGCATGGCTGTAGGTAGAATTTTCTTAAACCATGATCATTAGGGTTTTGACCATAGCAAAGATCTATGACAAGGTTATGACTGACAAAAAGAGACAAGAGGATTAAATTTGTGGATGAGCATTAATTTAAATAAAGAATTTAGGGGTTGTTATAACGGAGTTGGTAGATCATTAATTTTACGAAAATCGAGGTATGATTGAAATTCGAGGATAAATATTAACTTAAATGGAGAGCTAAAAAATTCACAGGGCAAAATTGAGGATTTATTAATTTTAGGAAGGTCTTGATATGATTAAATTGATTATTAAAATTTGAGAAAATTTGAGAGATTATCATTTTATCTATTTGATTGCAAGATAGAAATTTTATATTTTATATTGAAGATTCTAAAGGTATCGCATCGTTGAGTATTTGAGGAAAAAGAAAATCGAGAAATAAAATCGTTAATGGAATGGTGTCGAATTCAATTCTCGGGAGGAGAATTTAGATTTGAATAAGCATCAATTGAAATTGAGTTAGAGGAGTAAGATGATTGATGGATTAGTGGTTAAAAATTTAAATTTTGGAACACGATTTTATAAATATGCATTGATTGTATTTCAATTGGAGGATTGGATATTAAAATCCTTGAGTGTAAACCCCCTGAATTTTCAAAATTTTTAAAACTGGATTTTTCACAATTTTCTGGAATTTTCTGGGAATTTTTTGTAATTTAAAAACTGGGTTTTAATTATTCAATGATTTTTAATTGATATTAAAACAGTATTAAAATATTATGAAAATAATATTTTTGGATGTAAAATGAAAAACTGGACTTAGGGCAATTTTTCTGGGATTTTATTGGGCCTCGGACCTATTTTTAAAAGCCTAAAAACTATTTTCCTAATTAAATTAATTATTTAAATATTTTATTATTATTATTACTGTTATTTTAATTATATTTTTAGTTGGGCCCGGCCCGGCCCAGTGGGCCGAGCCCGTTAGGCTGACCCAGCCCAGCCCTCACTCACCCTAGCGGGTCGGGCGGGTCCGCTCGCCCGGAGCCCGCCGCCCGACCCGACCCGCTCCATCACCCGCCCCTGTCACCCACGACCCGCCGATAATCCCGCCGCCGCCTCCGCCGGAGGGGTCACCCCCACGTCGCCTCCCCCTCCGACCTCTCCGCCACGACGCCCCGGTCTCAGCCCTCCCACAGCCCCTATTTATATCCTCCTCCTCCGCTCTCTCTTCCCCCCAAACCCTAACCCCAATCAACCCCGACTCCGGCGGCCCTCGACCCGCTGACCCCCTCCGCCGACCTCCTCCGCCGACCTTCTCCGCCGAGCCCAGCCTCCCACTCCTTTCCTCCGCCATCCTCACCACCTCCACGCCGCCGAGACCAGCACCCCCTCTCCTCTTCCTCGAACCCGTCCAGCCGTCCAGCGCCGACTCCGGCGACTTCGGTCAGAGCCGCCCCGGCCAGCAGTGCCTCGAGCCTCCCCGAGCAGCGTCGACCCTCCGCCGACCTCGGTCAGCTGCCGGACACGGTCCCAGCAGGACACGGGCAGTGGACACGGCCCTTCGTGTCGGACACAGTGTCAATTTGACACCAGGACACGAGAAACCCCCATTTCGTGAAGCTCTGTTCAGGTACTTCTAATTTCCTCCTCGTAGCTCGGAATTCGATTCCGTAAATTTCTATGCGAAGCCTGTATGACCCTCTCGGTGCCCGGACAAACTGTTCGAGGCATCGCGTCTTGTGGTGATCGCACACCGCGATCCAAAAACAGGAAAAACCAGACCCTGTTTCACCCCGGAACTGGGTACGCCCCGCCAAACGGGACGACTTGGTCGCGCGTGGTCTTCACAGATACGTGCGCCTCGTCGATACAGACGTGTGGAATTTTGCGGAAGCTGATTCGGATGTGCGTGCACACCGGAATCAACGCGTATCCGCGGACATCGCCCCGTATCCGTACTTTCTGGAATACGCCCTAACTTTGTGTACACACGTCGGATCGAGACAAAACTTGCGCCATCGGACTTGTAGCAATACGCTGGTCCTGTGAGCCAAGTTTGGTTCGATTCTGAGAACGTTGACGAAATCGCGTGTCGTGGGCCCTACAGGCCCCGTTCGACGGGCAATTTTATGTTCGGCTTATCGGAATCCAATTCTGGAAGTTCCATTGGGTTCGTATCAGCGTTTCTGACCTGTTGACACTGAGTTTGGTGAAATCGGAGACCGTTGACCCTGACGCATTTTTTGGTGCAAAGCGGGCCCACATGTGGACCCCGTTTTGACCCGAAACTGTCGTTTCTGCCCTTGTCTCCAAATTGGACCCAAGGACAGGCGTTTCTAGCTGATTGATATTTTCTGGATCTGATGGTGATGTTTGTTTCAGCAACCGGAGTACCGCCTGCAAATCCAACTGAAGTCAGAACTGCGAACCGAGCCGGAACCACAGGCAAGTGTACCTCGCCAAAACTTGCAGCTTGCTACATATTTCCTGGACTTGGTTATACATCAGTGGGCAAGTAAAGCCTGCCAATTCTTAGACATTTCTGATTATAGTATTTTACTTGATTTTCTGGTAGTTTCTTATGTAACTTGATTAACTGCTCAACCCAGGACACCTGACACTATTCATGTGATGGAATTACCTGAGATATACCTGGTGATTCCGTATAGGTTATATTTTCATGTCATTACGGTTTACATGCTTAGATTCTATCCTGACTCATTGCATTAGTTCAAACTTGCGTGACTTGTACCTGATATATTCTGGAACGGTGACGTGAGATTACATGGGGTGGGAAGAGTATTACCATATCAAGGCTGATTATAATATAAATAATATTATCTGGAGGTGTCTTAGTCTCTGATACAGAGCTTTGGCACAAGTTCTGGCTCTTCGAGAAAATACTGCTATGGTTTCTTAGACACTGATCCTGTAGTAGTCTCAGCCTGAGTATGACTAAAACTCTCACTTGCATATCACTAGCTGGTTTACATATTTACCCTGCTGTTTATTTTATTGCTGCACTGCATATGTTTTGGCTTGTATTTTCTGTACCTTGTTATGTCCCCTGAGGACCTGGAATGGACTATGTCCCCAGGTGTAGCCGCAGAGAACTACCCCGAGGTGTATGGTACAGGAGCACTCCTTGCAGCAGAACCCGGAACCGAGGACGAGATAGTTGCAGAAGACTTCTCCTGAGCACCGGCTTCAGCTACACAGTATTTCCTTTTCAGTATTTTATTTCCAGTCTATGTTTCCTTAAATGTAACAGAATAATTCTCGGATTTGGTTCCCGAGATAACCTTATTTAGTATTGCATATTTAATTCTATTTGCATTATTTCCGTCATTAATCTGTGTTATTCTGTGGATGAGAATAGAAATACCTGTGACTTGTAACATATTACTGATAGACTACAGCTTAAGCATGCCCTGATGGATCCATTAAATTGGGTTGTCCTTCGGTGCGTGCTGCTGGCCATTGCTCACGTGCTCAGTCCCTCGTCATTTTGGGACTGGGGCGTGACATGGTTTTTGTTGTGGCCCATGCAGGTCTACGACTAAATTGTTCGGTTTCAACTCAGGGACCGAACAGGCCTGCAATAAGATAGGATAAAATTTTAGGATCTTATCCACTTGCTTGAATCATTTTTGATATCTGTATCGTATTCGAACTAACTTGAACTTGCATCTTGCCTTGTTTCCTGTGCACCTCTTATTGGGTATTTTGGATACAGGAAAATGGACCCCCAAGAATGCAACAAGACTCCCGCCAGAACGCCACAAGCTACAGGTGTCACCTACGACGACGAAGTGACACCAGTCAGAGGAATCCCCACCACTCAACAGAGCCAGCCGGCAGGTCAACCTACCTCCCGATTCCGGCGCGATGACATCCCACCTCCGCCGCAGTTCGTTCCACCAATGCCCGTGTTCCCACCAGGACAGCCAATCGACGGGCAATAAATATTTTAGATGATCTACGCGATGATGCAAGCACAGCAACAAGTCCAACACGAGGCTCAGCGTCGCGAAGCTAATTTCTTAAGGGACAGCATTGTAACTGCACTGGAGCAGGCCAACCTACCAGCTCGACGGCCAACTACAGGCTCAATCACTGACTTCTGCCAACTGAAGCCCCGTACTTTTTCTGGAAAAGAGGAGCCCACAGAAGTTCACGAGTGGCTCACCAACATTCGGCATCAACTTGAAGCAGCTAAACTTCCACGGGAACGCTGGATGACTGCCGTCCGAATGCAATTGACGGATAATGCCCATCACTGGTGGCTATCCGAGGAGATGCGACTCGGACCAGACCGAGTCACTTGGGAGGAGTTCTCCAGACTCTTCCAGGAGATGTACATTCCTGCCATCGCTCGATCAGAACTGCGGGACAAATTCAATCGCCTCACTCAGGACTCCATGACGGTGGAAGAGTACAACGCAGAATTCATTCGTCTGAGCCGCTTCGCCCCCACCCTGATCCCGACTGAGGAAGAGAAGGCCGAGAAATTCTTCGACGGACTGAACATTGAGCTGCAGAAACTAATTAGGTCCGTCGTACAAACATCATACTCGGACGTCCTTGCTGCGGCTCGACGCATAGAGCGCATCACCAAGAGAGAGACCAGACTGAAGCGGTCGTCCCCATCCGCACCAACCAAAGCAGCACAAGAAGAATCTGTAAAGAGACCGCACCAACAGCAGAAAGCATCTACACCACCAGTGGTAGTCCTCCTTACTTGTCATTACTGTGGCAAAGCAGGCCATATCGCCAAGGAATGCCGACGCAGACTAGGATTGTGTTTGGCATGCGAATCCCGTCAGCATTCGGTAAGGGATTGCACCCAACGTGGAGAAGGAACACCAAGGGCGAACCAGCAAACTCCACCAGCACCTCGAGCAGCACCCTACCAGCAAGCTCAGCAGCAGCAGAGGAATCTACCTCAAGGACGAGGGCAAGCTTACGCGATGACTGTGCAGGAAGCCGATGCGAGTAAGTGATTTATAGTTTTCTGTTTCCAGTCTTGTGTAGCTCGTGCCTCTTGGTTCGTGACCTCAGCCCCAACCTAGTAATTTGCAACTTGTTAATAACAACTGGTTTTCATAAAAGTTGTAGATTTTTACTTTAACTAGATTTTTCCTGGAAAGTGTAAACTTTCAATTTTTTAGGGAAACGGTATTTCCCTGAAGCCTCTTGTGATGTATTTCAAACGATGTTTGCGATCGCGTCATCTCTGTTGACCGGTTAATCTTTGATTGCGAGGACGCAATCCTCTTAAGGGGGGTCGATTGTAAACCACCTGGATTTTCAAAATTTTAAAAACTGGATTTTTCACAATTTTCTGGAATTTTCTGGGAATTTTCTGTAATTTAAAAACTGGGTTTTAATTATTCAATGATTTTTAATTGATATTAAAACAGTATTAAAATATTATGAAAATAATATTTTTGGATGTAAAATGAAAAACTGGACTTAGGACAATTTTTCTGGGATTTTATTGGGCCTCGGACCTATTTTTAAAAGCCTAAAAACTATTTTCCTAATTAAATTAATTATTTAAATATTTTATTATTATTATTACTGTTATTTTAATTATATTTTTAGTTGGGCCCGGCCCGGCCCAGTGGGCCGAGCCCGTTAGGCTGACCCAGCCCAGCCCTCACTCACCCTAGCGGGTCGGGCGGGTCCGCTCGCCCGGAGCCCGCCGCCCGACCCGACCAGCTCCATCACCCGCCCCTGTCACCCACGACCCGCCGATAATCCCGCCGCCGCCTCCGCCGGAGGGGTCACCCCCACGTCGCCTCCCCCTCCGACCTCTCCGCCACGATGCCCCGGTCTCAGCCCTCCCACAGCCCCTATTTATATCCTCCTCCTCCGCCCTCTCTTCCCCCCAAACCCTAACCCCAATCAACCCCGACTCCGGCGGCCCTCGACCCGCTGACCCCCTCCGCCGACCTTCTCCGCCGAGCCCGGCCTCCCACTCCTTTCCTCCGCCATCCTCACCACCTCCACGCCGCCGAGACCAGCACCCCCTCTCCTCTTCCTCGAACCCGTCCAGCCGTCCAGCGCCGACTCCGGCGACTTCGGTCAGAGCCGCCCCGGCCAGCAGTGCCTCGAGCCTCCCCGAGCAGCGTCGACCCTCCGCCGACCTCGGCCAGCTGCCGGACACGGTCCCAGCAGGACACGGGCAGTGGACACGGCCCTTCGTGTCGGACATAGTGTCAATTTGACACCAGGACACGAGAAACCCCCATTTCGTGAAGCTCTGTTCAGGTACTTCTAATTTCCTCCTCGTAGCTCGGAATTCGATTCCGTAAATTTCTACGAGAAGCCTGTATGACCCTCTCGGTGCTCGGATAAACTGTTCGAGGCATCGCGTCCTGTGGTGATCGCACACCGCGATCCAAAAATAGGAAAAACCAGACCCTGTTTCACCCCGGAACTGGGTACGCCCCGCCAAACGGGACGACTTGGGCGCGCGCGGTCTTCACAGATACGTGCGCCTCATCGATACGGATGTGTGGGATTTCACGAAAGCGGATTCGGATGTGCGTGCACACCGAAATCAACGCGTATCCGCGGACATCGCCCTGTATCCGTACTTTCTGGAACGCGTCCTAACTTTGTGTACAAACGTCGGATCGAGACGAAACTTGCGCCATCGGACTTGTAGCAATACGCTGGTCCTGTGAGCCAAGTTTGGTTCGATTCTGAGAACGTTGACGAAATCGCGTGTCGTGGGCCCCACAGGCCCCGCTCGACGGGCAATTTTATGTTCGGCTCATCGGAATCTAATTCTGGAAGTTCCATTGGGTTCGTATCAGCGTTTCTGACCTGTTGACACTGAGTTTGGTGAAATCGGAGACCGTTGACTCTGACGCATTTTTTGGTGCAAAGCGGGCCCACATGTGGACCCCGTTTTGACCCGAAACTGCCGTTTCTGCCCTTATCTCCAAATTGGACCCAAGGACAGGCGTTTCTAGCTGATTGATATTTTCTGGATCTGATGGTAATGTTTGTTTTAGCAACCGGAGTACCGCCTGCAAATCCAACTGAAGTCAGAACTGCGAACCGAGCCGGAACCACAGGCAAGTGTACCTCGCCAAAACTTGCAGCTTACTACATATTTCCTGGACTTGGTTATACATCAGTGGGCAAGTAAAGCCTGCCAATTCTTAGAAATTTCTGATTATAGTATTTTACTTGATTTTCTGGTAGTTTCTTATGTAACTTGATTAACTGCTCAACCCAGGACACCTGACACTATTCATGTGATGGAATTGCCTGAGATATACCTGGTGATTCCGTATAGGTTACATTTTCATGTCATTACGGTTTACATGCTTAGATTCTATCCTGACTCATTGCATTAGTTCAAACTTGCGTGACTTGTACCTGATATATTCTGGAACGGTGACGTGAGATTACATGGGGTGGGAAGAGTATTACCATATCAAGGCTGATTATAATATAAATAATGTTATCTGGAGGTGCCTTAGTCTCTGATACAGAGCTTTGGCACAAGTTCTGGCTCTTCGAGAAAATACTGCTATGGTTTCTTAGACACTGATCCTGTAGTAGTCTCAGCCTGAGTATGACTAAAACTCTCACTTGCATATCACTAGCTGGTTTACATATTTATCCTGCTGTTTATTTTATTGCTGCACTGCATATGTTTTGGCTTATATTTTCTGTACCTTGTTATGTCCCCTGAGGACCTGGAATGGACTATGTCCCCAGGTGTAGCCGCAGAGAACTACCCCGAGGTGTACGGTACAGGAGCACTCCTTGGAGCAGAACCCGGAACCGAGGACGAGATAGTTGCAGAAGACTTCTCCTGAGCACCGGCTTCAGCTACACAGTATTTCCTTTTCAGTATTTTATTTCCAGTCTATGTTTCCTTAAATGTAACAGAATAATTCTCGGATTTGGTTCCCGAGATAACCTTATTTAGTATTGCATATTTAATTCTATTTGCATTATTTCCGTCATTAATCTGTGTTATTCTGTGGATGAGAATAGAAATACCTGTGACTTGTAACATATTACTAATAGACTACAGCTTAAGCATGCCCTGATGGATCCATTAAATTGGGTTGTCCATCGGTGCGTGCTGCTGGCCATTGCTCACGTGCTCAGTCCCTCGTCATTTTGGGACTGGGGCGTGATAAATTTTGATAGAAATAATATGATGAGTAAAGGCAATTATTGAGGATCTTAAATTTCGAGGACAAAATTTTTCTAAAGTGGGTAGACTTGTAACCTCCGATTTCCAAATTTTTGAAATATTTAGATTTTTATTTTATTTTAAAATATCAAGTTTATAAGATATTTCTCCTTGAATTTTAGTATTAGATTTTTAACAATGTTTGATTTTTTGTAAGTGATTTGAAATCTTTTATAAAATCATTTTTCCTAAATGTCGATTTATTATAAATTAATAAATAATGATATATATATAATACTCTAGCTTCGAATATTTATTGGCTTAAAATCATAAAATTATTTGTTTAATAAAATTATTGAAGGACTAGTTGTTTTCATAATAAATTTTCATATCCATTTTGGAATAGTAAATAAATAAATTACATAATTTCTAGGGTTTTGAAATATGGGTTTAATTAGTAGCTAATTTGGAATCATTTAGCCTTGTGAGCCTCTTAAAATATTTTCTTAAATTATAATTTTTTTCTATTAAATTTACAAGTTTACCATCTCCCATTCACACCCTCATTTTCCACATGAAAAACTCATTTATATATAATCTTGGCCATTCATTATTTGGGCCTCCTCACCCTTTATCCCACACCCTCTCTCCCTATTTAAAGTCTCTCACCACACCATTCCCAAGAAACCCTAGCTAGCCCTCACAAATTCCCACAAGCCAACAAGCCATCACCATTGATTTGTGTGCTCGTGTCCGTGTGTCCAGCATTACCGTGTCAGCCGTGTTGGCCTCGGGTCCGACCCCGGGTGTCCTACCGTATCCATTCATTTCCTGTGTCCAGATTTACAACGTTACAACCAGATTTTCGTGTCCGACACCATCTGGACACAACCCCCACACCACAGTACATTCAAACCCCTGTGTCCAACACCCGGACACGTCCACAGTACATCGAATCCATCGTGTCCAGCCCCGGACACGATCCAACCCCGACTCGTTCACAGAAATCCCAAAAACCCTAACCTAGATCTCGACCGCCGCCGGCGACTGGGACCTCCTCACCCTCGTCGAGCCGTGGCCGCCTCGGATCGGTCGACCGCCGCCGCTCTCGAGTTTCCACCGCCGCCGCCGAGACAAACGTCGACCGCCGAGCTTCGACCACAGCAGAACGCTGACCGCCGCCGAGCTTCGCTGCCGCCCTGAGCTCCCAGATCCCGCCTCGAAGTCGTCGACCGCCGACGCCTTGCCCGCGTGACCCCGGCGGACTTCCCCGCGCCGACGCCGGAAAAAACCCCAATGTGAGCCTCCCTTCTCTGTTCCCTTTCGATTTCTCAGGGTGGGAAGTGAGTTTAAAGGGAATTAGGTTAGTTATATAATTAGTTTATTAATTATATAATTAGTTTATTAATTATATATAATTAGTTTATTAATTATATATATTTAGTTTAGTAATATATATAATTAGTTTTATTGTTTATAATGTATGAAATTAGTTATTTATTATGTGTAAAATTTAGTTATGTATTATATATAAGGATTGGTTATATTAATATGTAATTAGTTAGTTTTTATGCAATTAGTTAGTTTTTATGTAATTAATAGTTGCGTAATAATTATAAGGGTTTGTGATTATGTAAAAATATAATAATTTGTTGGGGTTTATATTATTTAGAAATAGTTTCAATAATAAAAATTTGTTCAAAATTGGTTATTTGGACTGGTAACCGAATTTACTATAGGTATAAAAATATATTGGCTTCTCAGTAAATTCTAGATTTTTATAAATAAGCTTTTATTTGAAATTATTGTTCAAAATAAATTCGAAATAATTTTCATTAAATTAAGGTGTTACCTTAATTACAAACAAATGACCCTTTCCCCTATTAGCCTGGTATCCTTATCCCGATTTTTGTGCCGAACTCCGATCTTGAACTTCTTTATATAGTTTCTAGCTAATTGGACTGCTCCGGACCCATTGAAACTAACTGCTATTTCATTTGGGATCACCTTGAGGAGGGTGGCATTATGTACATTCTTTGATTTGTTAATATACATATATAAAAATATTTGATTGATATATATATACAAATATGTATTTTTGGTGTATAAATGTATATTTATATACATCTATTTAGTGTATATACACACATACGTATTTTGTACAATTACTAATAGACACTCATATATATATTATATACATTTTTATTGGTATATACTTTGAGTGTAAATGTGTATTATATACGTATCCCTACTAGATGACCCTAGTTGACTAGAGCCATGCCTGGCATAGCCCTGAGGCCAGGGTATTTCTATTGTGTGTTAGTGTAGCATCTGATA
This sequence comes from Iris macrosiphon, assembly GCA_036927795.1. Taxonomy (NCBI): domain Eukaryota; kingdom Viridiplantae; phylum Streptophyta; class Magnoliopsida; order Asparagales; family Iridaceae; genus Iris; species Iris macrosiphon. Next base: position 136,963,789 of record JAYESA010000018.1, on the reverse strand, counting down.
CAAGTGATATTATTATATGTTTATAGGACTGTCGGATTCTCCAGACGATACTCTGGGACAGGACATTGGTATTGACAGCTAAGGACCCAAGGCGAGTACATTCTCTGATTAGTTTCTAATTTATGATATCTCCTATGTTCACTGTATCTAGTGTAGATATACATGCTCTTGACACGTTGGTTACACGGATTGGTATACACGGATCTCGTCATGAGATGTTATTCCTTATTCATGGTGTAGCTTGTACAAGACTTGTTTCCTTGTTATCTTGTGGATGTACAGACACTGAGACCCGGGGAGATTTGCTACCTCCCTAGGGAATCCCGTGCCATAGCGTACCATGATTGGAAGTTAATGATTGCAGGTATAATTATTTTGTTGTTAGACTTGTCTTGTATTTCTTGCCTGCCTTGATATCTCATCGTGCTTTAGTTTATGTGATTGAGTATTTCTAACATTATTTTATGATATCCACGTCTCCTTATGGAGTTGGGTATTCACGTGAGCTTGATTAGATAGTTACATGACCTAGACAGCGTTCTACCGCCGATGCTGCGGCGTAGGCTGGACGTACCCACGCACTCGTACCCCTAAACCGGGTGCGGGTCGTGACAGGTACTGCTGCGGCTGGGGGCACCGGGGCTGCTAGGGCACGGCTGTGATGGTGGAGCTGTAGTGGCGGCACTTCATCTTCTCCGATTGCTCGAACGGAGGCATCTCTTGGCTGGGGGTCGATCGTGGAGGCAGAGTCGGGGAGCTGGGTCGGCTGAGTCGGCTGGGGACGGCGCTGGGGAGAGTGGTGGCCGGTGTCGTCGGCTCTGGAGGAAGCTCGGGCTGTCGGAGCTACGCTGGTGGAGGCGGGGAAGGGTCTCGGGCTGAGAGGGGATGGCCGCGGACGATGAAGGTGAGGCGGAGGCTAGGGTGGAGGTAACGGTGGAGACAGTGGAGGAGAAGGGGGTTTAAATAGGGAGAGAGGGAGGAGCTGGGCGAACGGCCGGTACGGGGAGGGGAAGAGACGACAGCGGCGGTTGAGCGGGGCAGGCGGAGCAGCGCCGGGGAGTGGGAGGGCTATGGCAGTTGTGGGCGGAGGCAAATCATCACGGGGTTGATTAGGGATAGGGTTTTCGGGTCGGGTCCGGGTCCGGGTCCGGGTCGGGCGGATGGGATCTGACCTGATCCATTTGGCAAGGGTGCGGGTTCGAGTTTTGGGTTTTGGGTCGGGTTTAAATCCGACCCGACCCTCTAGGGTTAGGGTTGGTTCATCTAGACCGGATCCGGTCCGGTTCGGGTTGGTTCAATAGAAAATAAACCGGGTTTATTCTAGGGTTCAATTTGGTTTAATAAATAATTAGTTTTTAGGTCTTTAAAAATATTTTTGGGGTCCAATAAATTCTAAAAAAATTATCTTATGTCTAATATTTCATTTTACACCTAAAAATATTATTTTTTATAATATTTTAATATTGATTAACATTATTTAAAATTATTTAAAACCAAATTACCTTAGTTTTAATTAATTAAAAATTACAGAAAATTCTAGAAAATTATAAAAATTAATTTTTAAAAATCCTGAAAAATTAGGGGGTTTACAATCTACCCCCTTAAGAGAATTGCATCCTCGCAATCAAAGAATAATTGGTCAACAGAGATGACACGGTTGTAAACATTGTTCGAAGCACATCACGATCAAGGAGAATCAAGGATGAGGGTTTAAGCAAAAACACATAGGAAATCATTTCCCTAAGCAATGGAAGTTATTCAATTTCCAGAGTGAAGAAAATCTAGAAAACTATAATTTAGAAAAACTAAGTTATCACTTATAAAACATACTAGGTTATCAATTATTAGCAAGTTCAAAATTACCAGGTTAAGGCTAAGGTCACGAACCAATAGGCATGAGCTAAAAAAATACTAGAAACAGATAACTACGAAAACTTACGCGTATTAGCTACTCCAAGATTTTGTGCATCCTCCAAGGTCATTGCAAAAGCCTGTCCGCGTCCTTACGGTGGTGCCCTCTGCTGTTGCTGGGCCTGCTGGAAGAGTGCTACTCGAGGTGCCTAGGGTGGCCTCGGTTGATATCCTTTTGGTACTAGTAGAGCTTATTAGTTTACCATTGGTGCTACTTCTCTATGCTCAGGACATTCCCTCACTGAATGTTGTCTGGATCCACAAGCTAAGCATAATCCAAATTTATGTCTACACTCCTTCTCAATATGGCCTATCTTACCACAGTAGTGACAGGTAGGAAGGGCTAGGGATTTGGATACAGCTCCATGTGGTGCTTGATGTAGATGAGGTTTCTTTGCAGCTTCTCCATGCGATGCTCTGGCTAGTGCTGATGTGAGAGGCCTCTTCAGGTTAGACTCTCGCCTGGTGACACGCTCCATACGTCGAGCTGCAACAAGGACGTCCGTGTACGAAGTAGGTGCAACAGATCCGATCATTATTTGTAGCTCAAAGTTTAATCCGTCGAAGAACTTCTCAGCCTTCTCTTCTCTGTCGGGATCAAGGTAGGGGCGAAGCGACTCAAACGAATGAATTTTGCGTTGTACTCTTCCACCGTCATAGTGTCCTGAGTGAGGCGATTGAACTTGTCCCAAAGTTCTGATCGAGCAATAGCTGGAATGTATATCTCCTGAAAGAGTCTGGAGAACTCCTCCCAAGTAACTCGGTCTGGTCTGAGCTGTCTCTCCTAAGATAGCCACCAGTGATGTGCATTGCCCGTCAATTGTATCCTAACAACAGTCATCCAACGCTCTCTTGGAAGCTCAGCTGCTTCCAACTGGTGTTGTGTGTTGGTGAGCCACTCATGAACTTCAGTGGGCTCCTCCTTGCCAGAAAAGGTATGGGGCTTCAGCTGGCAAAAATCGATGATATACCCCATCGTTGGCCATCGTGCTGGTAGATCTGCCTACTCCAGTGCAGTTACTAGGTTGTTCCTCAAATATTCCGCCTCGTGATGCTAAGCCTCTTGTTGAACCTGTTGCTGGGCTTGCATCATTGCATAAAATATTTGGAACATCTGCTACCCATCCATGACTTGTCCTGGTGGAAAAACAGGCATTGGTGGCGAACTGCGAAGGAGGTAGGATGTCATCATGTCGGAACCTGGAAGTATGCTGGCCCGCTTGATTGCTTTGAGCTGATTGTCCTCAGTCTTCTGGTATCACTCCTTCATCATAGGTGACCACAGTATCGTGCGGTGTACCTAAGGGATTCTTATCACCAGTTCTCGGATCCATTGCTCTGCATCAAAATAAACTTATAAGAGGCGCACAGGAATCAAGGCAGGATGCAAGTCAAAAATTTAATTTGAATGCGATATAGATATCAAGAATGATTCAAGCAAGTGGATGACATCCTAAAAACTTATCATATTCTTACTGCAGGCTTGCTCGATCCCTAAGTTAAAATCGAAGCAATTTAGTCGATGACCTGCATGGGCCACCATAAAAACTATGCCACACCCCAGTCCTAAAATACCAAGGGACTAGCCACGTGGCAATGGCCAGCAGCACACACTAATGGACAAACCCAATTTAATGGACCTATTAGGGTATACTTAAGCTGTAACAACAATAAGGGTCTGCTAATCTCATCCATAGAATAAATACATCAATATCAACAAAAGGAAAATATAATCTTCATCAAGTTACAAGAAAATAAATCGGGGAACAACCCGATAACAAGTCTGATACAATTGTTCATTTAAACAAGAATTTTAATAACATCAAAGACTGAGTATAGAAGAACCATATACTCAGAAGAAATCCTCGGCAATCACCTCGTCCTCGGTTCATAGTTCTGCTCCAATGTATGCACCTGTTCCTGCTAATGCTCCAGTCCCGTATACCTCGGGATAGATCTCGTCAGCTAATTCTGGGGACATAATTCGAAATCCAGGTCCTCAGGGGACATAGCAAGGTATAAAATAACTTATGCCAAAATAAATACAGTGCAGCAATAAATGAATAATAGGGTAAAATATATAACCAGCTAAGTGATATGCAAGTGAGAGTTTTAATCATACTTGGGCTGAGACTACTATAGGATCTGTGACGGAGAAACCCATAGCAGTATTCTCTCGAAGGGCCAGTAATGTACCAAAGCTTTGTGTCAGAGTCTAAGGCACCTCCAGTAAAGTAATATATATATATATATATATATATATATATATATATATATATATATATATATATATATATATATAATTAGCCTTTTGTATGGTAAATTTCTTCCCATCCAATGTAATCACATATCTCATGTCCATGACACGCAAGATCATAACTAATACAACAAGTCATAAGATAGCTAAGAATATAATGTCTATGTCACAAATCCTGTAACCTATATAGAATTACCATAAATATTTTAGGAAGATTCTGTCTCATGATGAGTGTCAGGTGTCCTGAGGTATAACGTACTTGATAATGCAAGCACGAGAATGTATAGAGTCTCGATATCCATCTCTAGGTGACTTTACACAACTTCGCGTACGATGTTGGCAACGCTAAGTAATTTCACACAGTCCTAGGTTAGGCATGTACAACATATGAATAAATCAAGACAACAATATGAAGCAGGTACTGCAAGTTTTGGCAAGGTACACTTGCCTGGGGTTTTAACTCCAATTGTAGCTCTGGTATCAGCAGGATTTACAGGTACTCCTTCGGTTGCTAAAATAAATATCACCATCAGATTCAAAAAATATCAATTAGCTAGAAACGCCTGTCCTTGAGTCTAATTTGGACACAGGGTCAAAAATGACAGTTTCTGGTCAAAGCGGGGTCCACATGTGGGCCACTTCGCACCGAAAATTATGTCAGAAATAATGGTCTCCAAATTCGTCAAACTTAGTGTCAACAAGTCCAGAACGATGATACGAATCCAACGGAACATCCAAAACTGGATTCCGATGAGCCGATCACAAAATCGCCCGTCAAGTAGAGCCGTGGGGCCCACGATAAACGATTTTGTCAACGTTCTCAGAATCGAACCAAACTTGGGTCACAGGACCAGCGTATTTCTACGAGTCCGATGGCATAAGTTTTGTTTTGATCTGACATATATACATGAAGTTACAACGAGTTTCAGAACAGGGCCGATACGGGGCGTTGTCGACGGATACGCGTTGATTCCGGTGTACACGCACATCCAAATCAATTTCTGTGAAATCCCACACATCCGTATCAATGGCGCACACCTTTCGGTAAAGTCCACACACGACCAAGTCATCCCGTTTGGTGGGACGCACTCAGTTTCGGAGAAAAATAGGGCAAATATTTTCCTAATTTTGGATCACTGTTCGCGATCGCCACAGGACGCGACACACCGAGCGGATTATACGGGTATCGAGAGGGTCACGTATGGTTCATGTCATAATAGACAAAATAGGAAATGGGGCAGCGAGGAGAGAGAAAAGGCTACCTGAATAGGGCTACGCAGAACTAGGATTCCTCGTGTCCGCGAGGCGACACGACACAACGCTGTGGGTAGGGTTTGGTACTGCTGCGGCTTGGGGCGCCGGGGCTTCTACGGAGGAGGTGCGGCTCGGGCGGAGGTGGAGTTGATTGGGGACGGCGCTGGGGAGAGTGGTGGCCGATGTCGAGGAGCTGGGTTGGCTGAGTCGGCTGGGGACGGCGCTGGGGAGAGTGGTGGCCGGTGTCGTCGGCTCTGGAGGAAGCTCGGGCTGCCGGAGCTACGCTGGTGGAGGCGGGGAAGGGTCTCGGGCTGAGAGGGGTTGCCCGAGGATGACAGAGGTGAGGCGGAGGCTAGGGTGGGGGTGACGGTGGAGACAGTGGCGGAGAAGGGGGTTTAAATAGGGAGAGAGGGAGGAGCTGGGCGGACGGCCGGTGCGGGGAGGGAAAGTAACGGCGGCGGCGGTTGAGTGGGGCAGGCGGAGTGGCGCTGCAGAGCGGGAGGGCCACGGCGGTTACGGGCGGAGGCGAATCGCCACGGGGTCGGTTAGGGATTAGGGTTTTTGGGTCTGGTCCGGGTCCAGGTCGGGCGGATGGGATCCGACCCGATCCATTAGGCAAGGATGCGGGTTCGGGTTTCGGGTCGGGTTTAGATCTGACCCGACCCGCTAGGGTTAGGGTAGGTTCATCTAGACCAGATTTGGTCCGGTTTGGGTTGGTTCAATAGGAAATAAACCAAATTTATTCTAGGGTTTAATTTGGTTTAATAAATAATTAGTTTTTAGGTCTTTAAAAATGTTTTTGGGGTCCAATAAATTCCAGGAAAATTATCCTATGTCTAATATTTCATTTTATACCTAAAATATTATTTTCATAATATTTTAATATTGATTAACATCATTTAAAATTATTTAAAACTGAAATACTTTAGTTTTAGTTAATTAAAAATTACAAAAAATTCTAGAAATTTATGAAATTTGATTTTTTAAAATCCTAAAAAATCAGGGGGTTTATAAGTTCAGGAAGGGCCTAAACAAGGAGATCAAATCATATACAAATGGAGACCCCACCGCTACTTTTGAGGAGATTCTGAGGCAGGCATAGCGGGCAGAGGATGATCTAGAGCTTGGCTCCACAAGGCCGAGGGACATAGGAGGATCCAGTACTAGCATGGGCCCAACGAAGCGGCCTCACTTTTAGCAACAACATCAAAGATACTTCCAACAACCGAGGCAGCAGTACCCTGTACCCGCTAGAGTGCTAGTACAGCAGGAGCCCCAGATCTAGAGGCCTTCTATTTCTTGCCTATTCTGCAAGAAGCATGGACGTGGATGGGATGTGTGTAGGATGAGATTAGGCTAGTATTTATTTTGCGGATCAGGAGAGCCTCGGTTGAAGGCTTGTCCTAGAGCTTCAGCTCATCCAGCTCAGGACGGGACCTAGGCACAGAGAGCACCCACGAGACCACTAGCGGGATCGCAGAGAGGACCTCCCCTACCACCACAACAATAGCAGTTCGCTCAGCACCAACAGCAGCAGAGAGGTGATCAGCGACAGGGGCGAGCTTTCGCCTTGAGTTTCGAGGAAGAGAAGCCAGTTGGAGATGTCATTTAAGGTTCAGTCTATCTTGATTCTTTTCCAGCTCATGCTTTATTTAATTTCGGTGCTTCACATAGTTTCGTATTTGTATCTTTTGCTTTAAAGCATCATCTTGATACTGAACTGTTGATGAGGACTTACAAGATCAAGATCGGGGGTGGCATTATCCTGGTCAGTGATATTTGCAAGGATCAAAGAGTTTCTTTGGGAGACCGAGAGTTGAGCGTGTGTCTACTCGTAATGCTACTTTTGAGCCACGACATGGTATTCGGGATGGATTGGTTAAGTAGGCACCATGCTAATATCGATTATCGTGGAGGCAAAGTTTTATTTCAGGCACCAAGAGAGCCAGGGTTTGAGTTTGTCAGAGGAGCAGCAAAGCAGCGCGAGAAAGACATCTGTGGAGCTATGGTAGAATAGCAGGAACCTCCACATCCATTGATTGCAGAGTATATGGACGTCTTTACGGAGGAGTTCCCAGGGTTTCCACCAGACAGAGATGTGGATTTCTCTATAGACTTAGTGTCAGGTGCAGAGCCAATATCACAGCATGTCTATAGAGTGAACAATAACAAACTAAAATAATTAAAGAAGCAGGTGGATGAGTTGTAAGACAAGGGCTTTATCCACTCCAGTTTATCACCATGGGGTTATCCGGTATTATTTGTACTGAAAAAGGATGGGTCGGTACGTATGTGTATCGACTATAGGGCACTCAACAACCTCACTATCAAAAATAAATATTCGTTGTCGCGGATTAACGATTTGTTTGATCAGTTCAGCGGAGCAAAGTTATTTTTGAAGATAGACTTGAGGTCGGGGTACCACCAGGTGAAAGTGAAGAAGGAAGACATTTCGAAGACAACTTTCAGGACTCGGTATAGAAAGTTTGAGTTCTTAGTGATGCCGTTTGGGTTGACCAATGCCCTGAGGGTATTCATGAACATGATGAATAACGTATTTCATCAGTACCTATATCAGTTTGTGGTGGTATTCATTGATGATATATTAATTTATTCGAAGGCCCCGGAGGAGTATGAGAAGCACATGAGGATAGTTTTGGAGACCCTTAGGAAGGAGAAGCTGTATGGCAAGCTCTCAAAGTGTGAGTTCTTCCTTGATAAGGTTGAAATCCTCGGGCAAGTGATTACAGGAGATGGAATCTCAGTAGACCTGAAGAAGATATCAGCAGTTGAGTCGTAGTCTACCTCGAGTTTAGTGGCAAAAATTAGGAGTTTTCTTGAGTTGGAAGACTATTATCGAAGATTTGTTCAGGATTTTTCTAAGATTGCCGAGCCGATGACTAGGCTAACTAGAAAGGACGTGGAGTTCATCTAGACTGAGGAGTGTTAGGCTGCTTTTAAGGAGCTGAAAATGAGGTTGACTACAGCTCTAGCGTTGACGTTACCATCGGGAATAGGAGCATTTTCTATTTATAGTGATGCTTCGGATAAGGGTTTGGGTTGTGTGTTATAGCAGATTGGGAAGGTGATTGCCTATGCTTCTAGGCAATTATGCCCTCATGAGAAGAATTACCCTACCCATGACTTAGAGTTGGCAGCAATTATTTTTGCTCTTAAGTTATAGAAGCACTACTTGTATGGAGAGTAGGTAGAGATCTTCACAGACCATAAGAGCTTAAAATATATATTTACACAAAAAAAGCTCGATATGAGGCAGAGGTGGTGGTTGGAGTTGATGAAAGAATTCGACATTTTTTTGCAGTACCATCCAGGGTAGGCCAACGTAGTCGCTAATACATTGAGAAGGTATCCAGTAGTTATGTACTTGACGAGGGACAAACATTTATTGGCTGATCTTGATAGCTTGGATATTGAGATATTAGTTCCTGGAGTTACAACATAAATATGGAGACTTCAGGTATAGTCTGAGTTGATAGACCGGATTAGAGCCACACAGTTCGAGGATGAGTCTCTGAGGAGCATCAGAGCGCAGGTCCGGATGGGATTGACATAGGATTTCAGTATTACAGAGGATAGATCATTGCAGCATGGTAACAGATTGTGTATGCCGAGTGGAGCATTTCACAAGAAGGTTCTTCAGGAAGTACATCGATCTCAGTACTCTATGCATCTATGTGTCAACAAGATATATGGAGACATGAGAGAGCATGGTATAAAGTAGGAGGTGGCTAGCTTCGTTTCCAGATGCTTGGTATGCCAGCAGGTAAAGGCAGAGAGACAGAGTCCAGGTGGGTTGCTTCAGCCTTTACCCATTCCAAAGTGGAAGTGGAAGCATATGACGATGGACTTTTTTTAGGGCTCCCGCGTTCTCCAAGAGAAAAAGATGCAATTTGGGTCATCGTAGATAGGTTGGCCAAATCAGCCCACTTTCTATCATTCAAAGTGGGTACGTCTACGGAGAAGCTCGAGGAGATAAATGTGCGTCAGATAGTCAGATTGCATGGAGTTCATGTAAGCATAGTTTCGGATCGGGATAGTCACTTCACATCCCACTTCTGGAGGAGTTTGCAGGCTAGCTTGGGCACCCAGCTCAAGTTTAGTACCGCATATCACCCCCAGACAGGCGAGCAATTGGAGAGGACTATCCAGACTCTTGAGGATATGCTATGCACCTATATTTTGGATTTTGGAGGCTCTTAGGAGGACCGCATTCACTTGGTAGAGTTTGCTTATAAAAACAGCTACTAGGCCAGTATCGAGATATTACCATTTGAGGCATTGTATGGACGAAGATGTCGTACTCCATTATAATAGGACGATGTTGGTGAGAGAGCCTTATTGGGACCGGCTGAGAAGGTGAGGCTTATCAGGGATAAACTTCGAGTGGCGCAGAACAAACAACGATATTGGGCCGATAGCCACCAGAGACTTTTGGAGTTTGAGATATAGGTTTTGTTTTATATTGCTTGTATTTGCCTTATTTTAGATAGAGTGCTAAGGCTGTGTTTTGTTTTAGGTTGGCGATCTGGTGTTCTTGAGAATTTATTTGACTCGGGGCACAATTCGCTTTGGTAGAGGCAGGAAGCATAGTCCACGGTACATCGGACCTTTCGGTGTTATTGAGAGGGTCGGTACAGTGGCCTACAATATAGACTTGTCACATACACTAGAGTGAGTGTATAACGTATTTCATGTGTCACAACTATTACGGTACGTGGAAGATCCTAGCCATGTATTGGACCAATCGGAGATTCAGGTTGGCCCGACTCTCAGATACCTAGAGCAACTCATAGAGATTTTGGATCGCAGGAAGAATGTGCTGCAGAACCAGACGATTCCTTTGGTACGCATTGTGTAGAGGCATCACTCACCAGGGGAGTCTACCTGGGAGCGAGAGGCCGAGATGAGCGAGCGATATCCTTTTCTGTTTGAGCCTTGAGGTAAATTCTTTCTTACTTGTTGTGGTTGCTTTTTGTAGATAGCTTCTTCCTTCAATTTCGAGGACAAATTCTTTCTAAGGTGGATAGATTTGTCACCGTCACTTTTTCTAAATAGGGGTAATTTAATTATTTAGCATAGTTATACTATTTTAGTGATTTAATAATTAATTAGTATGCTATATTAATATTTGTGGTTGTGCTATATTTTTAATTATAGTTAGTGAGCTAGCAAATAATTAGACTTGACCCATGTGAACCCAATTGGAATTTGTCATGACAACTAGTGAGCCTAACTTGGACCCAAGCCCATTAGACCATTCTCACTGGTTAATTAGGGAGAATTAGTTTAATTATAATTAGTTAAAAACTACCCAAATAGCCCTCCTTAATTATTTCTCTATTATACATTATGGAGGGGTACATAGGACCTTTACTTGTGACTTGGGAAAGAGAGAGGAGGGCCGGCTACTACTAGAGGGCGCTCTCCTCTCTCTCCTCTCATTTGCATTCATTATAGATATAGAAATTAGATATCCAATTTCTCATCATTTCCTCTATTGAATTATCACTCAATTCACTTACTTCCCCTCTTATTCCACAAAGAGCTTGGAGATTGGGGAAGCAAGGAGCACAAGGAGTCGTAGCAGAGAGATCGTGTCTGGATCGTATCCACTTTGGTTTTCATTGGGAATCTATCTCCCAATTGGTAATTTCTAAATTCTCTCTTATTCTAGCTTCTAAAGCATGCATGAGACCTCTAGGAACCACCACATGCCATAGGACTACCATTAGAAATAAATTATAGTTGATTTGGTTGAGTATTATGGTCTAAACATAGTTTTTTATATTAAATTTAGGAGAATTACGAGGTGGACATACCAAGTGTGTGACATAACACCAATTTAGTCATATTGGACTTAGATCGGGATTATGAGACTAGATACGTATCCAATAATTGATATGTGTAGGCCGTATCATGGTATTTTACGATACAGTATGATATGGGGCTCATTTTGGGTGTTTTGTATGAATTCTCTTCAATACCTATTGTAATTAGTTGTAAATAGATGTTATTATGTAAGTTTGATGTGTAGGAATGGTTAGTGTGGGTAATTGGTAGGTTTTGACATATGTATCATAAGTATCTTAGTCTTGCACTTTAGGTGTTTGACTAATTGGCACTTGTGCACATATATACATAGGTAGATTATGAATGTGTGTGTGTGTGTGTGTGTGTGTGTGTGTGTGTGTGTGTGTGTGTGTGTGTGTGTGTGTGTCTATATATATATATATATATATATATATATATATATATATATATGATTACTTGCAAATCAGTGAGTGTCTTATTCACATGTGTGTGTGTATGTTTGTGTAGTTATTTGAGTGGGTAGGGTTTGTACTCACTGTGGGGTTGTGTAGGATGCTTGAGTGTGGCAAGTAGCTTTTGCTACTTGCTGTTGTGTATATAGGGAGTGAATAAGTGCAGTAAGTATACCTGGAGGGAGGGGAATGAAGTGGATGCATTCTAATGCAATTGCAGATGAGTGTATTTAGTGCCATAGGGTGTCTATGGCATGGGGGTATGTCCATGTGTGGGTACAAGGAAGTGAGGGGGGTAGCTCGAGTACCTTGATACTCAAGATCATCGGTCATCAGTAGCAGTATCAGATATGTAACTGACTGATACCAAGGCTATCTATCTTATTTTAGTTCAGCCATGTGTGTGTGATGTTAGACGGGTGCCAGTGAATGACTGTGGGGGCTTTGTGATAAGGTAATATGAACCATAACAGTGCACAGTTGGGAATTAGGTTAAGTACAACAAGTGTATGACACATTTAATGTATCACATTTCAAGGGGAGGCTCGGGTAACTCCAGTTGTGTTAGGGACTATTTTTGGATTGGCTATCGGTGATATAAGCATGGCGTATAGATCTCTACTGACATTTAAGGTAATAGTTATGCCTGAGAATGATAATAATTGGTATTAAGTTAGACAATTCAGTTTTAGATGTAGATATATGTTGGTGCAGGGACAACAAATAATACTGACACTGAGTTTATGCCGTAGGATCATCTGGAGGAGGTATATGAGTGAGGAGATCATATTGAGGTTGACTAACACTAAGTGGAGATATCAGTTATTAGTTAGTATCTTGATATTGGTTAGTATAGTTAGAGTTGTATCAGTATTAGCATTGGGTTGTTGTTAGTTAGTTAGTTACATACTAGTATCAGTTAATATATATATATATATATATATATATATATATATATATATATATATATATATATATATATATTAGTTTAGTGTATATTAGATTTAGTTAATTGTTAGATACCAGTTAGTAGGGGTGTATGGAAATATATGTTTGTATTAGTAAGAGTTAAGCAGATGTTAGTTAACAAATAGTGTATCAGTTAGTATCATACCAGTTAAGGATAGTGTTATAGCTAAGGTATATATGTATAGCTATTAAGTTAGTAACAATATAGATATAACTAACTAATATAGCAAGTTACCTTAGTGTTAGTGCCTAGTATAGCTAATACCTTGGGGTAAAAACCTAGTATATGTTAATTAATGACCATTATGGACCAAATAACTAGTATAAGTCTAGTATGACTTAGTTGGCTAGAAATGGACTTAAAAAAGCATGTTTTAGTTCATGTCAATATTTAATCATCCATTATACCATTTAACATGATATTTCTTAAATAAGATTGTGTGACACCAGCTTGGGCATCGAGAGACACATTTGCTCAGGACCTGAGACAAGTACATCTCTCTGTTAGTTTTTATTTCATGATGGTGTATATATCGTATGCTCTAGAACTGTATGCTTGATTTCGACAAAGTGGTTACACAGACTGGTACTATATGGGTCCTATCAGGAGATGTTATCCCTTACCATGTTCAGCGGGTACTCCTTCACATGTATTTTATCGTATGTATCGGGTATTGATTATCGTTTACTTCGTGTTCACATACTGCTCGTGTTTAGTATGCCCATATTCGTGTTTATAACATGTCGTAATTGGATCCATTAGTATTGGTTGGGGATGGGAGAGTAGGAGTTGGTTATGTGATCAAGCCCAAGTACGTTCGTGTACATGTCGATTACATATCACACGTGTAATCGAGTTACCATATTGTATTCGTGTTCAATCCAAACCGATCACATAATAAATTTGCACTCTATGGCACATTACTTAGTTTTATCTATTTTTATTTAAATTGCAGTTATTCATATTGCTTGTTCTTCATTCCAGTACATTACCTGTTCACTCTAGTTCATTTTATTTCTTATGGCTAGTTATCATGTATCATTTTCTAATATCCGTTATATATGCTCGATTATGTATTTGGAACTGCTTTTAGAGGTATGTACTTTGCTCCAATCCTGACTGGATTTATTTTTCAGATGGTTGGCTTGTGGACCAGTGTCCCACCTACTACGGGCTGCAGGACAACGTACCTTTAGAGGATACACCCTTAGAGCAGGAGGACCTAGTGCCGGATACTGAGGAGGCTTAGACTCATTGTTTAGATTTATATTAGACTTTTATTGAGACTTTTTGGCATGTATATATTATTGTAGACTTATGATTGTATTGTGATTTCTATTTCATCTTCCTTATTCCATATCATGTTTTATTTTCTTTAGTTTGACATTGTGATTGAGTATTGTTTATCATTATCATATACCATATTATTTTTTTGTTTGGAGTTAAGATGACATTGACAAGTACCATATATATATTGTATGAGATGTTTATATAGTATGGTTGACCCAGACAGCGTTCTACCGCCGATGTTGCGGTGTAGGCTTGGCATTGTTCACTACTCGTGCCCTTATTACTAGGCTTTAAGAATGGAATATTTTTGTGGGAGAGAATTATTTAGATGATCTCAATGGGAGTGTTCCTTTGGATCTGAGTATTGTCCAACTGGAGAACTTTGAGGACCCATTACCCATGTCTTATTCAAAAATGAATAAAGGTAATAGTTTGAGAGGCCGTGTAGGCTACAAGTTACTGGGGATTAAAAAAAAAAGTATTTGATGTACATCTTATTTTAATCTGTTGGAGATAAAAAATAATATGTCATATTTATACGTAATATTTCTTGAGAAATTTGCTGTTGATAGGCATCATTATCAAATATCCATTAGACTTAGCGAGCATGTTGGCTCCGTTGAAGAATATTGTCTCCACCATATAAGGATCTTTCCATTTTGCTTGGAATTTGCCTTTGCTTTTATGGGTTATGATCATAGGTCTCCTTACTGTAAGGACCAATTCACCGATATGGAATATTCTTTCCTTGACCTTTCGATTAAAATATCTGAAAATGCGTGTTTGGTGTTGTCCAATACGATATTGAAAGTGTAGGTGCTTGTTATCAAATGCTTCTAATTCTTGCAGGCACAATCGATCATTATTTTTTACTATTACTCATTAGCAATGGCTATTCTAAGAGAAGATATCTGAATTTCGAGCGGAAGAACTGCTTCACATCCATAGACCAAAGAGAATAGTGTACAACCAGTTAGAGTTTGAACTGTTGTATGATAAGCCCATAAACACTCTTTCAGTTTCTCATTTCAATCGCGTTTGTTGGATGAGACAAACTTTTAAGGAGTTTGATTATGGTCTTGTTGAAGGCTTCCGCTAAGCCATTGGTTGCTGGATTGTAGGCTGTAGATGATACATTCTGGATTCGATTCTTGTCATATAACCGATAAAATGCTTGACTGGCGAATTATAGCCCACTGTCATGTATTATCCTCCGAGGAACACCGAAACAATAGATAACATGGTGTTTGACGAAGTTAATTACGTTAGATATCTTAACTTCGATGAACGAGACTGCTTTTGTCCTTTGGAAGAAGTAATCGATTATTGCAAGTATAAATTGATGTCCTCTAGAAGAAGATGGGCTGATCGGACCAATAATATCCATTTCTCTAGCTTCAAAAGGCGAGGAGGCATCTATAGGGTATAAGAACTCTGTTGGTTTTGGTATGAAAAGCTCATACCAATGGTGATCTCTGAATGGTCGAGAATATGACTGTTGTCTGCAACATATCGCCTGAGCTGCGATACATGGAATACGTCATGTACTCCCTCAAGTGAAGGTTGGAACTGTTACTGATCAATTAGCGTTGTAGCTCTATAGAAGACTGGTACCATTATGATTTTCATGCATATATAATATTGACTCGGTTAGCCCTGCTCGACATGGCACGATCTGATGATGCTTATTATTATTATATCTAGGATAACCCCATACTTCACATAACAAGACGTAACATTGATTGGTCGTTCTAACCTGACTTAGTTGTGATTATAATTCTGCTAGTAGCTTAGGGACATGGACTGTCATAGTGTGTTGTTCAACTTCTGTCCTTGTTTGGATAGGGAGTTGGGTCATTATGCTATGATAGAATATGGACCAAACTATGACACAGAATCCTAGCTTGACCATAATCATGGAACGTATCTTATCTTGGGTGGCATGACATTTTGTTATTGTTTGGTGAATGAGTGTTATGTTATCCCAAAGTTGGGATACGCGCCAATGATTCTTGGCTCTTGCACTATATGCTATAGATTTGGTTTTGTTTCTTCATTTCGTGCTTCCTTTGTGGTACTTGCTATTTGGGGTCTAATCCCACTAGTTTTGCATGGCCAGGTTTAGAGCCAGCACTAGAGGATCCAGCTTATCCCCCTTATGATAATACGCACCAGACGGATGGTCACTGAAGGACACTAGTGAGTTTCTTGATCACTACTCGTCTTGTATATTCTTTTTTTTTGAGTGTTTAGCCACCGACACCTGTTAGCCGATAAATCTGGACATTTGTTCCTTACATGAGTGTACATATTCAGACTGCAACTGACTTACTGTCACGTATACTTTGATCTTGCATCTTGCATATCATTCTGTACCGCCAAATCTCTAAAAAATATTCTGATGTGGCATTTGGGATGCCTTATTGCTTATTCTAAAATATTCTATATTATTGTTACATGTTTAAATGATTGAGACATAGAAGTCGTTGACCCTAGTAGACTTGAATGTAGTATGTACCCTCTTGTCTCTAGACAACCTTAAAACATTGCGGGTTGCTTCGGTATTCCGTAAGGTATGGTTGGACGAGTCATTCTCCCACTTTTCAGTATTCTGGATATGGGACGTGTCAAAACTGTTTTGGGACAGTAATTTTTTTACTCTCTTGGGACTCGAGCCCCCTCTCTCCCGTAACCTCTTCATAGTTCACCCCCAAGTCTTCTTTTTCCTCTTTTCAGAGTGTCCCTCTCCCTTTGTCATGCCCCAGTCCCAAAATACGTAGGACTAGGAATACGTAACACGCCAGCCGTGTGTATACAAACTCCAATATATGAAAACCATATACACACATACGCTGTACATGAATATACAATATACATGGTAATATACTGTCGCAATAAGTCACACGTAATCTATATCTTATCCACAACACAAATAATAGATAAATGGAAATCAATAACTGAATATCAAATAAGCAGTCTCAAAGTATGATAGCCGGATGGAAACAAATCTACTGCAAATCGACTATACCAAAACTACTAAAGAGAGAAGAGAATAAACTCTAATATAAGAATAAATGTCTCAAAAAGAATAGCAACTAGAATCTCTAAACAGCTATAATGAATCACATAATCCGAAGGTAAGATCTCCTCAGTCTGATAGGTAGCGTCAGGTCCAGGTCCATACTCCTGCGGATACTCCTGCTCATCTATATCTGAAAAGGTACCAGGTCCTCAGAGAGACGTAACAAGATACATATAAATATGCCAATAAAGTACTGAAATATAAACTTCTAATGGGGTCGCCTAACCGTCTAAGTGAATGCAGTTAAGAACGACTTTTCCCACAAGTGAGCTATTTGGCTGAAAACTGGGATTTGGCATGGTTCTCTATTGGAGATCCAGGGGCCTACAAAGCACATCATCTTTTGAACGCTGGTGGCTCGCTTGATAATATATAATATATAGTGGTCATCACCACCCGTATCTCCAGCGAAAAATCCGGACGCACAATAGAAAAAGTGCAAAGGAGCTCAAATACGGTACTTGTTGTTCTCCCTACCCCATTCTTTAAGCATGTCACATCCATAACACGATAATACCTCTAATAACTGCTAGGTCTGCTAGCATACAAAGTTTCTACGGCAGTTATCCCTAGCGCACGTCCTACACGTACCGATGATCAGTCAATACGTAAGTCTGTGATCTATATGAGACTCAAAACTCGTATAAAAAAATGTGTCACAGTCAATGAATCTAATGTTGCCTCATGAAATAGGGTAGTCTCATAAACAAGGTCAATGCAAATACATAAATAAAAACATATCGCGACGATACAGTCGCTATACCCAAGTTTCCTTGGACGCACAATTTATATAGCAGTTAAAATAAATGAACTAAATAAACAGAATAAACATGCATGCATCATATGGAATATAAATACAGTACAACGGCAAGGTATACTTGCATGGCAAGAATCTGCAAAGTGTACGCGCCCAAATATCAAGGACACAGAATCAGAAACTAATAGCTCCAAAAAAATACCTCCGGATGCTGAAATAGACATCACCAACATTTCCGGAAGCGGCAAAATAGCTAAAAAGTACTTCCCTTTCGTCCAATTTGGATACAAGGGGCAAAACAGTAATTTCGGATAAAAGTGGGGTCCACATGTGGCCCACTTTGCATCAAAAAATGTGCCAAGGATAACAGTCTCTAAATGGAATAAATTATAGGTCAAATAAAGTCTAGAAGTCAATACGAACCCAACGGTATGTCCAAATGTGAATTCCGATGGACCGAACACAATTTCGTCCAAAAAGTCAACTATAGGGGCCGTCAATTGGCGACTTGGTCAACTATCTCAGAATTACATGAAAATTGGGTCACAGAACAAGCGCATTACCACGAGTCCAGTGGCGCAAGTTTTGTCATAATCTGATGAGCGTGCACAACATGCGCATAACTTTCGTAAAAGTTGTGACACAAGATTTGTCTGCTGGTACGGGCTGATTTCAACGCGCACACGCGTCCGAATTATTTTTCGCAAACTCTTAGATATCCGGGTATGCTGCACGCACCGTTTGGTACACTTGGTACACGGAAGGGCGGTCCTGTTTGGCGTAGCACGCTCCGTTTCACAACTTTTGAAAATCTAGAAAAAGTTTGTTCGCGGGGTTTTCCAACAAATTTAATTCTGCCTACAGTAGTTAATAATCTAGGATTATTTAACAGAAATTAAACTAGGTCAAGTAGTCTATGCATACAAAAAATAATCATCGAATTTGGATCTTTGTGGTGGGAGATACGAATTCAAGAACATGGGTGATCACCGTAGTTTTCTGCGATCTTAAAAATTGGTCTATTTTTGCCAACTTTGGCGCTATTTTCGCCTATGGTTATGCTTTGTTCGAGGTCTACTTTCACACAGATATGGAAGAGGTTTAAGGGATGAGCATACCGGTGAAGACGGGATGACATTTGGTTGAGCGAGGCGACGAAAAATAACTCTGGAACACAGGTACCTCGCTGCGGAAATCTGCAGTGCGCGGGGTCGCGGTCTTCGGGATTGGTTTGGACGGCCTGGCGGGATTCTCCGGCTGCGGTGGTGGCGCTCCTTAAGTCTAGATGGGAAGATAAAGAGTTTAGGGTGATCTAGGGTTAGGGTTTGGGATGAAATAAGTATATATATATAGGTTTATAAGAGATGGGAGAGGGGGTCGGGATTCACGTTCGCGGAAGTACGGGTATTTGGGCTCTGTTGCAAATTTGCAACTAAAGGGCTGCTGTTGCATAGCAAAAACGGTGGCTCACAAAGGAGGGTGGTTTGCAAATTTGCAAGGGGCGGCTGTGGTTCACTAGTCCAGCGGGTAGTAGGATGGTTTGGGTTGGGGTAGTATAGTTAATAGTTATTAATAGTTTTTTCTTTTCTTTTCTTTTCTTTGTTTTCTTTTCTTTTATATATCCCTTTAAATATATATATATATATATATATATATATATATATATATACACACTCATAGAAAAATTCTAGAATTACACTAATACATACCATTAAGCTAGCAACTGCTCAAGGGGTCTCCTACATTAAATAAATTCGAAAAAAATTTAATGGTCCCATAAATTCCCTAAGTGCACAAACACCTAAAACAAAAATTAATAAAAATCTATTTTTCCTAATTAGCCACTAATTACTATAATTAAATTAATAATTAATAATTAAAAAGGGTACATACGGTTTCTAGAAATAGGGGTTTTACATTCTACCAAACTTATAAAATTTCGTCCTCGAAATTAAAATTAAGCCACGATAGAATATCAATGATGGTATAAGATATAAATTAACAAAGTAAATTCATACCTTGGTCTACGAATAGGTTCGAAAAATGCTTGCGCATGTCGTCATCGCGCTCCCAAGTTGATTCTCCTGGTGCGCCATGCCTCCATGCTATGCGAACCAAGGGAATAGACTGGTTTCTCAATACTTTCTGTCGATGATCAAGGATTCCCATGGGTTACTTTTGGTATAAAAAGCTCATACCAATGGTGATCTCCGAATGGTCGAGAATATGACTGCTGTCTGCAACATATCGCCTGAGCTGCGATACATGGAATACGTCATGTACTCCCTCAAGTGAAGGTTGGAACTGTTACTGATCAATTACCGTTGTGGCTCTATGGGAGACTGGTGCGATCATAATTTTCATGCATATATAATATTGACTCGGTTAGCCCTGCTCGACATGGCACGATCTGAGAATGCTTATTATTATTATATCTAGGATAACCCCATACTTCACATAACAAGACGTAACATTGATTGGTCGTTCTAACCTGACTTAGTTGTGATTATAATTCTGCTAGTAGCTTAGGGACATGGACTGTCATAGTGTGTTGTTCAACTTCTGTCCTTGTTTGGATAGGGAGTTGGGTCATTATGCTATGATAGAATATGGACCAAACTATGACACAGAATCCTAGCTTGACCATAATCATGGAACGTATCTTATCTTGGGTGGCATGACATTTTGTTATTGTTTGGTGAATGAGTGCTATGTTATCCCAAAGTTGGGATACGTGCCAATGATTCTTGGCACTTGCACTATATGCTATAGATTTGGTTTTGTTTCTTCATTTCGTGCTTCCTTTGTGGTACTTGCTATTTGGGGTCTAATCCCACTAATTTTGTATGGCCAGGTTTAGAGCCAGCACTAGAGGATTCAGCTTATCCCCCTTATGATAATACGCACCAGACGGATGGTCACTGAAGGATACTAGTGAGTTTCTTGATCACTACTCGTCTTGTATAATCTTCTCTTTTTAGTGTTTAGCCACCGGCACCTGTTAGCCGATAAATCTGGACATTTGTTCCTTACATGAGTGTACATATTCAGACTGTAACTGACTTACTGTCACGTATACTTTGATCTTGCATCTGGCATATCATTCTGTACCGCCAAATCTCTAAAAAATATTCTGATGTGGCATTTGGGATGCCTTATTGCTTATTCTAAAATATTCTATATTATTGTTACATGTTTGAATGATTGAGACATAGAAGTCCTTGACCCTAGGAGACTTGAATGTAGTATGTACCCTCTTGTCTCTAGACAACCTTAAAACATTGCGGGTTCCTTTGGTATTCCGTAAGGTATGGTTGGACGAGTCATTCTCCCACTTTTCAGTATTCTGGATATGGGACGTGTCAAAACTATTTTGGGATAGTAATTTTTTTACTCTCTTGGGACCCGAGCCCCCTCTCTCCCCTAAACTCTTCATAGTTCACCCTCAAGTCTTCTCTCTACTCTTTTCAGAGTGTCCCTCTCCCTTTGTCATGCCCTAGTCCCAAAATACGTAGGACTAGGAATACGTAACACGCCAGCCGTATGTATACGAACTCCAATATATGGAAACATATACACACGTACGCTGTACATGAATATACAATATACAGTGGTAATATACTGTCACAATAAGTCACAAGTAATCTATATCTTATCTACATCACAAATAATAGATAAATGAAAATCAATAACTGAATATCAAATAAGCAATCTCAAAGTATGATAGTCGGATGGAAACAAATCCACTACAAATCGACTATACCAAAACTACTAAAGAGAGAAGAGAATAAACTCTAATATAAGAATAAATGTCTCAAAAAGAATAGCAACTAGAATCTCTAAACAGCTATAATGAATCACATATAATCCGTAGGTAAGATCTCCTCAGTCTGATAGGTAGCGTCAGGTCCAGGTCCATACTCCTGCGGATACTCCTGCTCATCTATATCTGGAAAGGTACCAGGTCCTCAGAGAGACGTAACAAGATACATATAAATATGCCAATAAAGTACTGAAATATAAACATCCAATGGGGTCGCCTAACCGTCTAAGTGAATGCAGTTAAGAACGACTTTTCCCACAGGTGAGCAATCTGGTAGAAAACTAGGATTTGGCATGGTTCTCTATTGGAGATCCAGGGGCCTAAAAGGCACATCGTCTTTTGAACGTCGGTGGCTTGCCTGATAATATATAATATATAGTGGTCATCACCACCCGTATCTCTAGCAAAAAATCTGGACGCACAATAGAAAAAGAGCAAAGGAGCTCAAATGCGGTACTTGTTGTTCTCCCCACCCTATTTTCTAAGCATGTCACATCCATAACACGATAATACCTCTAATAAATGCTAGGTCTGCTAGCATACAAAGTTTCTACGACAGTTATCCCTAGCGCACGTCCCACACGTACCGATGATCAGTCAATACGTAAGTCTGTTATCTATATGAGACTCAAAACTCGTGTAAAAAAAATGTGTCACAGTCAATGAATCTAATGCTGCCTCATGAAATGGGGTAGTCTCATAAACAAGGTCAATGCAAATACATAAATAAAAACATATCACGACGATACAGTCGCTGCACCCAAGTTTCCTTGGACGCACAATTTATATAGCAGTTAAAATAAATAAACTAAATAAACAGAATAAACATGCATGCATCATATGGAATGTAAATACAGTACAATGGCAAGGTATACTTGCCTAGCAAGAATCTGTAAAGTGTACGCGCCCAAATATCAAGGACACGGAATCAGAAACTAATAGCTCCGAACAAACACCTTTGGATGCTGAAATAGACATCACCAACATTTCCGGAATCAGCAAAATAGCTAAAACGCACTTTCCTTTCATCCAATTTGGATACAAGGGGCAAAACAGTAATTTCGGATAAAAGTGGGGTCCAAGTGTGGCCCACTTTGTATCAAAAAATGTGCCAAGGATAACAGTCTCTAAATAGAATAAATTATAGGTCAAACAAACTCTAGATGTCAAAATATGGATTCCAATGGACCAAACACAATTTTGTCCAAAAAGTCAACTGTAGGGCCCGTCAATTGGCGACTTGGTCAACTATCTCAGAATTACGTGAAAATTGGGTCACAGGACAAGTGCATTTCTACGAGTCCAGTGGCGCAAGTTTTGTCACAATCTGATGAGCGTGCACAACATGCGCGTAACTTTCGTAAAAGTTGTGACACAAGATTTGTCTGCGGATACGGGCTGATTTTAACGCACACACGCGTCCGAATTATTTTTCGCAAACTCTCAAATATCCGGGTATGCTGTGCACACCGTTTGGTACACTTGGTACACGGCAGGGCGGTCCCGTTTGGCGGAGCACGCTCCGTTTCATAACTTTTGGAAATCTAGAAAAAGTGTGTTCGCGGGGTTTTCCAACAAATTTAATTCTGCCTACAGCAGTTAATAATCTAGGGTTATTTAACAGAAATTAAACTAGGTCAAGTGGCTTACGCATACAAAAAAGAATCATTGAATTTGGATCTCTGTGGTGGAAGATATGAATTCGAGAACATAGGTGATCACCGTAGTTTTCTGTGATCCCAGAAATTGGTCTATTTTTGCCAACTTTGGCATTGTTTTCGCCTAAGGTTACACTTTTTTCGAGGTCTACTATCATACAAATATGGAAGAGGGTTAATGGATGAGCATACCGGTGAATACGGGATGGCATTTGGTTGAGCGAGGCGACGAAAAACAACTCTGGAACACAGGTACCTCGCTGTGAAAATCTGCAGTGCGCGGGATCGCGGTCTTCGAGATTGGTTTGAACGGCCTGGCGGAATTCTCCGGCTACGGTGGCAGCGCTCCTTAAGTCTAGATGGTAAAATAAAGAGTTTAGGGTGATCTAGGGTTTGGGTTTGGGATGAAATAAGTATATATATATATAGGTTTATAAGAGATGAGAGAGGGGGTCGGGATTCACGTTCGCGAGAGTGCGGGTATTTGGGCTCTGTTGCAAATTTGCAACTAAAGGGCTGATGTTGCATAGCAAAAATGGAGGCTCACAAAAGAGGGTGGTTTGCAAATTTGCAAGGGGCGGCTGTGGTTCAATATTCCAGCGGGTAGTAGGATGGTTTGGGTTGGGGTAGTATAATTAATAGTTATTAATAGTTTTTTTTCTTTTCTTTTCTTTTCTTTTTTTTGTTTTCTTTTCTTTTATATTTCCCTTTAAATATATATATATATACTCATAGAAAATTTTTAGAATTACACTAATACATACCATTAAGCTAGCAACTGCTCAAGGGGTCTCCTACATTAAATAAATTCAAAAAAAATTTAATGGTCCCATAAATCCCCTAAATGCACGAACACCTAAAATATAAATTAATAAAAATCTATTTTTCCTAATTAGCCACTAATTATTATAATTAAATTAATAATTAATAATTAAAAAGGGTACATACGGTTTCTAGGAATAGGGGTTTTACATTCTACCCAACTTAAAAAATTTTGTCCTCGAAATTAAAATTAAGCCACGATAGAATGTCAATGATGGTATAAGATATAAATTAACAAAGTAAATTCATACCTAGGTCTACGAATAGGTTCGAAAAATGCTTGCACATGTCGTCATCGCGCTCCCAAGTTGATTCTCCTGGTGCGCCATGCCTCCATGCTACGCAAACCAAGGAAATAGGCTGGTTTCTCAACACTTTCTCTCAACGATCAAGGATTCCCACGGGTTGCTTTTGGTATGAAAAGCTCATACCAATGGTGATCTCCGAATGGTCGAGAATATGACTTTTGTCTGCAACATATCGCCTGAGCTGCGATACATGAAATACGTCATGTACTCCCTCAAGTGAAGGTGGTAGCGCAAGTCGATATGCCACTTCTCCCACTCTCTCGAGCACGTCAAATGGTCCAATATACCTTGGACTCAACTTGTCGCGCCCTCCGAATCGAATGGTGCCTCTGGTAGGTGATATCCTCAAGAAGACATGGTCGCCCTCTTTGAACTCCAAGGGACGATGATGAAGGTCTGCCCACTGCTTTTGCCTGTCTTGCGCTGCTCACAATTGTCCCTGTATCTTTTTAACTGTCTCTACGGTGTTGACCACCAACTCGGGTCCCAGAATCTGACGTTCTCCCACGTCACTCCAACACACAGGAGTCCTATATTTTTTTTCATATAATGCTTCAAACAAAGCCATCTGAATACTCGCTTGATAGCTATTATTGTAAAAAAAACTCCACAAGATGTAGGTGGTCCTCCCATGATCCTCCGAAGTCTAACATACAAGCCCTCAACATATCCTCCAAGGTCTGAATAGTACGCTCCGACTGCCCATCTGTCTGCGGATGGTAAGATGTACTGAACTTCAGACGAGTTCCAAGACTCTCTTGCATGCTCCTCTAAAAGTACGATGTAAAGCGCAAATCTCTGTCTGATACAATGCTGACTGGTATGTCGTGCAATCTCATAATCTGTCTCATATATAAGTCAGCTAAAGCTTCTGTAGACTGACCCACTCTAAAAGGTATAAAATGTGCTGACTTGGTGAGTCGGTCCCCTATTACCCACATTGTATCTCTTCCACTTGGACTCTTGGGAAAGCCCGTGATGAAGTCCATAGTGATGTGCTCTCACTTCCACTCTGGAATCGAAAGTGGTTGTAATAAGCCTGCTGTCCTCTGGTGCCCCGCCTTTACTTGTTGATATACCAGATATTTAGCTACAAAGCGAGCTATTTCTCTCTTCATTCTATGCCAACAAAAGTATTGTCGTAAGTCACAATACATCTTGGTGCCTCCAGAATGAATAGAATAAATTGAACTATGAGCTTCTGTCATCAGCTCCTGTCAAATTTCTTTATTTGGAACATAAAGATGATTACCACATCGTAATATCCCATCCTCATGAATGCACAATCCTGTCTGCTCTTCGGCCTCTGTCATTTCCTTCAGTCTCCTGAATCTGGCATCTGTAGGCAAAGCTGCCTTAATCCTCTCTACCAATGATGATTGTACTTGCAAGTTGGCTAGTGTCCCATCTGCTCTGGGTAATATCACTTCAATGCCAAGCTCTTGTAAGTCCTCTAATAGTTCCCTCTGTGCTGTCAATAAGTAAGCTGCTAGTTTTCGGCTTAACGCGTCTGCTACCACGTTAGCCTTGCCTGGATGATAATGTAGCTCTATCTCAAAATCTTTTATCAACTCAAGCCATCGACGTTGCCTCATATTTAACTCCTTCTGCATGAAGACGTACTTGAGGCTTTTATGGTCTTTATAGATCTTCACTCGTTCCCCATATAAGTAATGTCTCCATAGCTTCAGAGCAAATACAACGGCTGCAAGTTCCAAGTCATGAGTTGGATAATCCTTCTCATGTACTCGTAACTGCCTAGATGCATATGCAATCATCTTACCATGATGCATTAATACGCATTCCAAGCCTTTCCCTGATGCGTCACTGTAGATCACATAACCTCCTGATCCTAACGAAATCGTCAATACTGGTGCTGTAGTCAGTCGCTTCTTCAACTCTTCAAAGGTGGCTTGACACTCGTCGGTCCATATAAATTCTTGATCCTTACATGTCAAATGAGTCATAGGTGCTGCTATCCTTGAGAAGTTTTTCATGAACCGTTGGTAATATCCCATAAGTCCAAGGAAACTCCTCACCTCTGCTGCTGATTTAGGAACAAGCCTTGTCTCAACAGCAAAGATCTTCTCTGGATCAATAGAAATACCATCTCCTGTAATAACATGCCCAAGGAATGAGACTCAGTCCAAGAAGAACTCATATTTGCTGAGCTTTGTATATAACTGCTCTCTCCTCAAAGTCTCTAGAATAATCCGCAGGTGCTTCTCGTGCTCCTCGTGGCTCTTCGAATAGACAAGTATATCATCTATGAAGATGACCACAAACTGGTCCAAGTACTGGTGGAAGACTCGATTCATCAAGTCCATGAAGATCGCTGGAGCATTGGTCAATCCAAATGGCATGACCAAAAACTCGTAGTGCCCATATCTTGTTCTGAATGCGATCTTCAGAATATCCTGCTTCCGTACCTTCACCTGGTGATATCCCGATCTCAAATCTATCTTTGAGAATACTTTGGCTCCACTGAGTTGATCAAATAAGTCATCAATGCGTGGTAATGGATATTTATTCTTCACAGTCACTGCATTCAAGGCCCTGTAGTCAATGCACATACGCACTGACCCATCCTTCTTTGGTACAAACAACACTGGTGCTCCCCAGGGTGATGCACTTGGTCGGATGAAATATTTCTCTTCTAGTTCTTTTAATTGTGCCTACAGCTCGTCCATCTCTTTCTTCGCTAGTCTGTAAACATGTGATTCTATAGGTGCTTCTCCAGGTACTAGTTCAATTAAAAACTCTACGTCTCTGTCTGGGGGTAGTCCTGGCAATTTCTCTGGAAAGACGTCTAGAAATTCTAAAATAATAGGATGATAGACAACATCGTCCATTGCGAGCTGCATACCATAAATGATTTTTGTAGAACCTCGTGCAAACTCAAGTTCAGGCTGGCCTGGTACCTTAAAAAGAATGCTTCCTCCAAAACAATCGAAGAAAGCGTGGTACTTGCTTAGCCAGTCCATTCCAAGCATAATATCAAAAGATGGCATAGGAAGGACTAATAGTTGGGCATTCGTCTCTCTGCCACGTATCACTATAGGACCCGATCTACAAACTCGGCTAACTGGTACAACTCCTCCTCCGGTAAGAATTCTAACACAACTAGATAAATGTGTAGAAGCAATGTTGTGTTTGGCAATAAATCTAGATGATATAAATGAGTGGGTGGCTCCTGTATCAAATAATGTCACAGCAGAAAAAGTAAAATCAAGAGTAATACCTGCTATGACATCCACCTCATGATCCATGTCATCTACCTCCAATGCAAAAGCTCGTCCGTTCATCTGCGGCTGTCCATGTCCGGCCCTCATATACTGATCCTTCTGGGTAGGTAGCGGTGGTCCTCTCTGAAATTCTCCTGCTGCTGGGGGTCGAGGTGCTCCCGGCCTAACCATCTGTTGTGCTGGCTTCGGTGCTGGAAGCTCTAGTCTCTAAACTGGCGGTGGAAGTGTCTGCTGCATTGGGCAGTCTCTCGCCAGGTGCTGTCCGGAGCCACATCTCATACACTGACCCAAGCGGGTCCGACAATCTCTCAAAATATGTTCGATCCTCCCACAATAATTATATTGGGGTTTCTCCAAAATCTGGTACGGTCCGGCTCTGTGTTGTTGATGTTGTTGTGCCAAGGGACGTCTGATAGGTCCTCCCTGTTGTGTCCTTGCCGGTCCCTGCTATATCCTTACTGATGCTTGTTGTGTCCTCAGCTGACCTTATTTTCCTCTGCTGATGGTTTCTTGCAGTCTGGCTTCTGTCAGTAACTCGGCATAAGAGATCCGGGACTGTGAGCTTGTGTAATATTGGAGCTCCTGAGTCAGTCCTCGATGGAACCTCTTAGCCTTAGCCAAGTCATCTGGTATCAAAGCAGCGCCATATTTGCTGAGTCGACTAAACTCGACATCATATTCGTCAACTGTTCGGTTCCCTTGCTCTAGGTAAAGAAACTAAACGTACAAGGTATCTCTGATGGTGTCCGGGAAGTACTTTCCCTCGAAGCACTCCAAGAACTACTCCCAAGTCTGGTATGTACCCAATTGGCGCTCCATAGATTCCCACCAGTGATGAGCATTACCATCTAGAAGCGTTTGTACACCTGTCATCCATAGGTCCGTAGGTAACTGCGATGCCTCCAATAGCTTCTGCGTGTGAGTGATCCAGTTGGTAGTCTCCTCCGGGGTACTGGAGCTAGTGCTAGTACTTTCTCAGTGCCCTTGTACGGCCTCAGACCCATCTGAATAAAGTCCTTTACTGATCCTACTCTAGCTCGAGGTACTGGAGCTAGTGCTTGGGCTGGTACAGTAGCCTGTGCAGCCATCCTCTCAAGTGCTGCCAAAAATTCTTGCCTCTGCTCGGCTGCCTGCTGCCTCTGTTCCTGCATCATCATCTGAAAAAATTGGAACAATTGTACTTGGCCATCTTGTGGTACTGGAAAAGCTGGAAGGTTCCCAATAGGTGAAGCGGGAAGGTCAGATGGACTTGGAGTGTGAGTCTGTCCATCTGGCCCCGGAAGTCTAGAAAGCGTTGGGGTCCCTCCTTGAGTCTGACCATTGACTCCATAAGTTGTGTCGCTATCGGCGCAGTACATCCATTTTGTATATCCATCTCTCTGCAGGTGATGTACAAAACGATTAGAAGAAGTACATGAATTAAACAAGATGCAAGTATTAAATAGGAAGGATGAGTTTCAGTCAAGCGTGGATGAGATCCTTATACTCTATTCCTATACGCAGGCTTGTTCGGTACAGTTACGTAACCAAGACAATATATTCTCGACCTGCATGGGCCACCACCAAAAATATGTCACATTCCAGTCCCAAAATACGTAGAACTAGGAATACGTAATACGCCAGCCGTATGTATACGAACTCCAATATATGGAAACCATATACACACGTATGTTGTACATGAATATCCAATCCACAGTGGTAATATACTGTCACAACAAGTCACACGCAATACAAGTCCACAGCATAAATAATAGATAAATGGAAATCAATAACTGAATATCAAATAAGCAGTCTCAAAGTATGATAGTCGGATGGAAACAAATCCACTGCAAATCGACTATACCAAAACTACTAAAGAGATAAGAGAATAAACTCCAATATAAGAATAAATATCTCGAAAAGAATAGCAACTAGAATCTCTAAACAGCTGCAATGAATCACATATAATCCGAAGGTAAGACCTCATCAGTCTGATAGGTAGCGTCAGGTCCAGGTCCATACTCCTGCGGATACTCCTGCTCATCTATATCTGGAAAGGTACCAGGTCCTCAGAGGGACGTAACAAGATACATATAAATATGCCAATAAAGTACTGAAATATAAACATCCAATGGGGTCACCTAACCGTCTAAGTGAATGCAGTTAAGAACGACTTTCCCCACAAGTGAGCTATCTGGCTGAAAACTGGGATTTGACATGGTTCTCTATTGGAGATCCAGGGGCCTAAAAGGCACGTCATCTTTTGAACGCCGATGGCCCGCCTGATAATATATAATATATAGTGGTCATCACCACCCGTATCTCCAGTGGAGAATCCGGGCGCACAATTAAAAAAGTGCAAAGGAGCTCAAATGTGGTACTTGTTGTTCTCTCCACCCTATTCTCTAAGTATGTCACATCCATAATATGATAATACCTCTAATAACTACTAGGTCTGCTAGCATACAAAGTTTCTACGGCAGTTATCCCTAGCGTACATCCCACACGTACCGATGATCAGTCAATACGTAAGTCCGTGATCTATATGAGACTCACAACTTGTATAAAAAAAATATGTCATAGTCAATGAATCTAATACTGCCTCATAAATGGGATAGTCTCATAAACAAGGTCAATGCAAATATATAAATAAAAATATATCGCAACGATACCGTCGCTGCACCCAAGTTTTCTTGGACGCGCAATTTATATAGCAGTTAAAATAAATGAACTAAATAAACAGAATAAACATGCATGCATCATATGGAATGTAAATACAGTACAATGCAAGGTATACTTGCCTGGCAAGAATCTGTAAAGTGTACGCACCCAAATATCAAGGACACGGAATCAGAAACTAATGGCTCCGAACAAACATCTTCGGATGCTGAAATAGACATCACCAACATTTTCAAAATCAGCAAAATAGCTAAAAAGTACTTTCCTTTCATCCAATTTGGACACAGAGACAAAACGGTAATTTCGAGTAAAAGTGGGGTCCACGTGTGGCCCACTTTGCATCAAAAAATGTGCCAAGGGTAACAGTCTCTAAATGGGACAAATTATAGGTCAAACAAACTCTAGATGTCAATACGAACCCAACGGTATGTCCAAATGTGGATTCTGATTGGCCGAACACAATTTCGTCCAAAAAGTCAACTATAGGGCCCGCCAATTGGCGACTTGGTCAACTATCTCAGAATTGCGTGAAAATTGGGTCATAGGACCAGCGCGTTACCACGAGTCCAGTGGTACAAGTTTTGTCGCAATCTGACAAGCGTGCACAAAATGCGTGCGACTTTCGTAAAAGTTACGAGACGGAGTTTGTCCGCGGATACGGGCTGATTTCGGTGCGCACACGCGTTCGAATCAGTTTTTGCAAACTCTCAGGTGTCCGAGTATACTGCACGCACCATTTGGTATACTTGGTACATGGCAGGACGATCCCGTTTGGCGGGGCGCGCTCCATTTCATAACTTTTAGAAATCTGGAAAAAGTGTGTTCGCGGGGTTATCCAACGAATTTAATTCTGCCTACAACAGTTAATAATCTAGGGTTATTTAAAAAAATTAAACTAGGTCAAGTGATCTACGCATACCAAAAAGAATCATCAATTTCGGATCTCTGTGGTGGAAGATACGAATCCGGGAACATGGATGATCACCGTAGTTTTTTACGATCCCAGAAATTGGTCTATTTTTGCCAACTTTGGCACTGTTTTCGCCTATGGTTACGCGTTGTTCGAGGTCTAATACTATACAGATATGGAAGACGGTTAAGGGGTGAGCATACCGGTGAAGACGGGATAGCGTTTGGTTGAGCGAGGCGACGGAAAATAACTCTGGAACACAGGTACCTCGCTGCAGAAATCTGTAGTGCGCGGGGTCGCGGTCGTCGGGATTGGTTTGGACGGCCTGGCGGGGTTCTCCGGCTGCGGTGGCAGCGCTCCTTAAGTCTAGATGGAAAGAGAAAGAGTTTAGGGTGATCTAGGGTTAGAGTTTGGGATGAAATAAGTATATATATATATATATAGGTTTATAAGAGAGGAGAGAGTGGGTCGAAATTCACGTTCGCGGGAGTGCGGGTATTTGGACTCTGTTACAAATTTGCAACTAAAATGCTACTGTTGCATAGCAAAAAGGGTGGCTCACAAAGGAGGGTGGTTTGCAAATTTGCAAGGGGCGGCTGTGGTTCACTAGTCCAGCGGGTAGTAGGATGGTTTGGGTTGGGGTAGTATAGTTAATAATTATTAATAATTTTTTTTTCTTTTCTTTGCTTTTCTTTTCTTTTATATTTTCCTTTATATATATATATATATATATATATACTCATAAAAAAATTCTAGAATCACACTAATACATACCATTAAGCTAGCAACTGCTCAAGGGGTCTCCTACATGAAATAAATTCAGAAAAATTTCTAATGGTCCCATAAATCCCCTAAGTGCACGAACACCTAAAATAAAAATTAATAAAAATTTATTTCTCCTAATTAGCCACTAATTAATACAATTAAATTAATAATTAATAATTAAAAAGGGTACATACGGTTTCTAGGAATAGGGATTTTACATTGCGGGTTGCTTCGGTATTCCGTAAGGTGTGGTTGGACAAGTCATTCTCCCACTTTTCAGTATTCTGGATATGGGACATGTCAAAACTGTTTTGGGATAGTAATTTTTTTCCTCTCTTGGGACCCGAGCCCCCTCTCTCCCCTAACCTCTTCATAGTTCACCCCCAAGTCTTCTCTCTCCTCTTTTCAGAGTGTCCCTCTCCCTTCCCCTCTCACCGGCCTCATCAAGCTGGGTCTCGCGGAGCAGATGGGGGTGGAGCTCGAGGGTAGGGGGCACCGCAATGGCCATGTCCGGGATGACGAACTCGAGGTGGAGCCGCGACCGGCAGATCTCAAGGTAGAAAGACCATGTGGCCATAGTTTCCCGTGTCAAAGGTGTAAACTAGCGGGCCAGATCCGGACCTGCAGAGGCTTAAACTAGCAGCCCCCCTGTCATCGCCCACTCCTTCCCCGACGCTATCCTCTGCCTTCGCAAGCTCCTCACTAGGTCTGCAGCGCCGAAGTACATAGTTGGTTTTGTATGGAAAATATCTTAGTGAGGAGGTGTTTTATAGTCGGTGCACACGGGATACGCTGGAGACAGTCGAAGAAGAAGGAAGATGGTGGCCAACCGTTTTATGTGTTGGTGCAGAGTCGACGTCGATCGGTGCATAGACGACTCGACACGACAAAACGGGAAGAATCTGGGGATTGCTCTCATGGTTCTGTGCGCTGACAAAAATGGTCGGCTTTGACCGTCTCTTTAGCAACGACTTCCTGGAGTTAGTCGACGAACGTTGTCGATAATGGTGCTCATGGAACCTCGTATGGAACAAAACTTTTGGAGGAGAAGAACAGGAAGAAAGAACAAAACTTTTTTGGAGAACAATACTATGTGATTTGGAGCTCGATCGATCGATCGACCTCGACTGAGAGGTTTGAGAAATTTTGAAGAAGCACATAACTTTTTTTTTCTAATTGTTTTTACAATTTTTTGGCACAACTAAAAATTTTCTATAAACATCTATTAAAAAATATTTTCTAAAATTTTTTTACCAAATATAATTTTTAATTTTTGTTTTTGAAAATTATTTTTCAAATAAAATTAACAAAACATAAAGTCATAAATTATATATTCAAAAAATAATTTTATAATATTTTCTTTCGAAACTGTTCTTAGAACAAAATTTTAAAAAATCTATCCAAAGTCCAAAGACTCCAAACGGACCCCAAGTGTTCTATAGTGATTTTTTACGGGATCTAAAACCGAGAACCCTAAACAATCATCTGTACATTGCTAACTAAAGTTATCAAAATGAACCATGGACATAGTTAGGATCGAGTGGTAAGAGCATCATTAGTAGTTGGGACTCTCCAATGCAATTTGGGGTCCATATTTTCAAAAAAAAGGTAAATGTAGAATGGGTTGGGTTAGGTTTGTATGAGAATAGTAGGAAATAATAAAGTGAGCTCCGGTCCCAAAGAACAAAAATTGATGTAAAAAATAATAATATAAAATTTAGAATTTAGAAAGTTGGATTCCAAATTGGGACTTACTATTCTATAAAATTGGTTCCTACAATCTAGAATCTAGAATCTAGAAATTGGAAGATCCAACATATAGCTCCCATGGGTGGAATGAAATCCAAAATCTAAAAGTTAGAACTAGAAATGGAACTTACTATTCTACAAAATAAATTTTTACATTTAAAATTTAAAATTTAGAATATGGAATAAATCTTACTAATGAGCTCTAAGGACAGCCAAGAACATAAGTCACATGTTTATAAATGTGCGTGTGTGGTAGCTGAAGTGTGTGGGTGGGACTAGCTATTTGCATAGACAGATGGTTTTTTTTTTTTGGTTAGATTTAGTTCCATTATTTCAGGGATGAAAGTTTATGATAAATCAATAATGGTTGTTTGTACCTCCAAGTTTAAGGTTTATTACATTACGCATTAATTTACAAACTTTGAGAACGTACATAATATGGGAGTTTGGTAACTTTGGTTAGGTTGTTAGGTTGGTATCTTACGTTATTGAAACAAGAGTCATATTGTTAAGTCCTTTACATTTACTTAAAAGTACAATTGGGGTGTTTGTCTGTTTGTCAACATTTGTAGTTATATTTGTAGTTATAGAATTTTGTTAATATGTGTCCTAAAAATACATGTTAAAAATAATTAATAGATAATTATTTGCTTTGAGAACTGTAATTTATATCCATTAAACAATTAATATAATAGTATTTTTTGTTTTGAAAAGTATTATTTAGATCCAATAAAAAAACTATAATTCAAAATATTATTTTAAAATTATTTTATTGGATTTAGATATAACTTTCCAAAAAAAAACTACTATAATAATTGTTTAGTTGGTACAAATAATATTTTTAAAGTAAAAATTATCTATTAATTATTCTTAACATGTGTCTTTAGGACACATGTTAACAAAATCCGTAGTTATAAGGGATTTTGCAGACTCCTATGTTTGAACAAATGTAAAATTCTTACTGTATAAAGCAATCGTCGTTTTGTTGAAGAAATATGATGTAATAAATATTTCAACTTCGTCATGTTGTTGGATGGTCAGGACTTAGACTGAACCATCGTCGATTTTGATCGAATTCGAGCCATTCGGGCCAGACCGTGAACCAAAACTCCTAGTCCAGTTTGACCTAGAATTCGATTTGTGTCGGTCCGGACTGGGTTGGGCCGAGTTAAAAAAAAGTAAATTATATACACAATTAAATTTTGACCAATCCGGGGGGTTATACCCGGTTTGGCTTGCTTGGTTGAGCGGACTGAATATACAATATTGTGGAAAATTCTATATTCTTAGAAAAAGAATTTTTTAATGTCAAATGTATGAGAGATTTATTTAGTATGTTTGATAGTGGTTTAATATTCAAGGGAATATGAAAATCATGTACATGATATTTTTCTTATCTTCTTTGTATCAAGTTATATTTAATAACAATACATTTATCTACTAATGCCTTAATCTATTTGGTTAATACTTTCTACATTTATTTTGGAGGCCATTGTTCAAATCTCAACAAAGATATTGCTTTCAATTAGTGAACTTATTTCTAGATTTGGATTAAACTCGACTAGCCCGGACCTGAACCTGATTATACTGGACTAGAACCTGACCCCACTTGTCTTAAAATCATGAAATTGGGGAGTTCACTTTATAAGACAAATAGCAAGCACAAATATTTAAATAAATAGTGCGCGCAGACACACACACAAAAACTCACAAATATAACATGGTTTAGGCAGGATCAATCTACGTCCACGAGACATAGGAGAATACTTTATTGAGTTAATACGAGAAATTGTACAAGAGTCCAGGTAAACAAATACCGTATTATGAAGCCCTTCCTTACGAGATCTCTAACGAGCTTTTTCCTTCTTCTCTCTCTAGATTCCCTTAAGGCTTTCTAGAACTCTATTTAGCAATAGTCTCCTTATTAGCCTCAAATACGCCTAGAATTAGGTTAGAAATAACATTATATAGGATCTATTTTTTTTTCGGAAAATAATTACATTATATAGGATCTCTAACTATTTGAAAAATATTAGAGAAAATTTGATCGTCGAAACACAACAGATTCTATTATTGGGTTGGCCCTGCTAGACCAGAATTTTGCCAAAATTTTGGTCCCCTGCATATTGTACACTTTGAAAGAACCAGTATTTAGATGAAATATTGGTCCCTATATTGTATGTGCTCGAGAAAATCATGTATTCTGGCAAGATATTGATCCTGAGCTTGAAAACTTGAATGTCTCAAGTTTAGTCCCTTCTTTTTTATGTCATTTCGACGCCCCCTGAACTTGAGCCACATGTATAACAATAGCCACCTTAGCTTGAGTTCAACAAGCCACCTTCAAAAATAGCTAGTAATCGATCCCAATCTCCATTAGTCCCACCGAAATTTTAATGGTCTTTAACAAGTACACAAAAACAAACTTAACACTAACACGATTTTTCATACATAATCGAGAAACTTTTCCACCACCCTTGAGGTTGCAAACATTCATCACCCCTAAGTACCTGAATAAAATTCAAGGCCAATTTGAACTTCTCCTTAAGAAACACCTATATTAGAAGGTTTGTCATATTCACTTTAATGTAAATCTTTATGAGATAGATCTTTTTAATGCATCTCTCGCGTATCTTGTGATACCGTACATTAATATCCGACTATGGTATACTTGATTCTTAGCGAGATGAATCGAACACTGAATGTCACAAAACAATGAAAGATGCATCTTCTTGAATTCCAACTTAACAATTAACCCTTTTAACCACATGGTCTCATTCCATGCCTTTATTACTGCCGTATATTCTGACTCTATTTTGAAAAGCTTTACGTTATCCTCAAGGGTCGAGTTCTAGTTGATTTGAGAACAATAAATGTGTACACATAGTCTGTTGCTGATCTTTATCCAAGTTACCAACATCTCATAATATGCAACTAGATCGACCCGTGTTTTAACTTGTGCAACTGGTCGCATAAGTTGATGGTGTAGTTGTTGTCGTAGCAAGAGTATGAGTCTTAGTTAATTGAACAAGTTCATTGAACGACACCAACAAGGATTCCATGATGGACCAAGTATGATAGCAATAGGGATATCCTTCATGTCAATTGTGCAAGTGGTCTTTGGATATGAGGCTATTACGGTATCTTATGAGTGTGCATCCATACTTTGACTATATACCTTTAGCGAACCCATGGGTTGCGACACTCATAGAGTGGGTGTCGCGAATCACTCATGAAGATAATATATGACCAATAAGAAATATATCACTTTTAACATATGATGAAAATATTAATGTCCTATGTGGTCCAACGGGTTATGCTTGAAAATTCTTACGCAAGGTGATGTGTGAGTGCAAGAGTTCTGCTCGGTATGTATGAGCTTTAGCATACGTGATCAAGAAAGTTACTACGACAAATACGATGACATATTATCCTTGTCGTAATTTAGTCATGACGTAATGTGACAAAGATTGAATTGCACTCTAACTGAACATGGAAAAGTTCTTGAGTAGATGCGCGGCGCTAACATCATAACTACATATGATATCTCATGTACCAAGCGCAACCTTACAACACTGATGGTATCGCTTGTACCAAACGCAGCCTTACAACAACTGTTGCAGTAAGTTGTGTTGTGGTTATATGCCTGAAAAAAAAACATATAGTAGTTAGGAGCAATCATTTGTTGCAATGTACATTCAATTTAGGTTTTAGTAGAGGCATATGATATTGCTTCCGAGATGTTGGAGGAGTCTAAAATTTCTAATTAGATATTTGACGGCTTACCTAATATAAATTATTTATGTATTTGTTTTGTTTACTTTTACTATCAGGTTGGTTAGTAGAAGATACAATGTATTGGGCCGGCCCAGCCCTTAGAATCCGTTGGTAGGACCCACAATAAAACAAGAAGTGTCGGTGGATTCACATTATTCATTGTCAACACTTATTAGTTTTGTCATCAGAGCCGTCACCTCCAGCTGTACTCGCTTCTTCTTTTTAAGTTCTTATTATCTCAAATTTTATTTTTTTTGGGTTCTTTTTAATTTCTTTACTTAGTGGAACAACCATATAAATATGAAAAATACATGTATAGCTTTAGAACCCACAATTGTTCAATAATGCAAATAGTGGTGCATTTGCTTACTGAGAAAAATAATCCTTTCACAGTGACTTTGTGGTTACCCAACAAAGATATAAGATAACAAATATTATTGTTCAATATCATTGTCACTTTTTTCATTGTCAAGATATAAGATACAATTGTTCAATAATGCAAATATTATTTATTTTATTTATAAATAATGGAAGTTGAAAATAGTGAACCCTAAAGACAGGCAATATAGCGTGCACAAAGGTTCCGAACGTTACGTCGGACATCTCAAAAAAATAATTTCTTTCTGTATCGAAAATAACAACAAAAAACTTCATACAGAGCAACAAAATTATAACAAATCCCACTCAAAACATAAAAATTTACAAATAAAGCATCATAACGCCTATCCGAAGGACGTTTCACAAGTTCAAAAAAAAAATTTGCTTGAGCCGTCTGCGGCCGTTCTAGCGCAAAAAAAAAAAAAAAAAAAAAATTAAAAAATTAAAAAACACCCTTTGGAATGACATTTTTTTTTTTGGCTCTCTCTCTCTCCCTCTCCCACTCACTCTCTGCTCTTTCTCTCTCCCCCTCTCTCTATCTCTCTGCTCTCTCTCTCTCACCCTCGCTCCCTCTCTCCCTCCCTCTCTGTCTCTCGTCTCTCTCTCTCCCTCCCTCTCTGTCTCTCGTCTCTCTCACTGTCCCTCTCTGTTTCACTCTCTCGCCTCTCTTACTGTGAACCCTCTCGCTTGTTTCTTTATTCTCTCTCTTTGGCCCTCTCCTCTCCTCTCCTCACACTCTCTCTCTTCCTAACACTCTTCTCCCACTTTTTTTTTCACACAATGACATGCATGCGCATGGGAGCCCGTGCGCATACTTTGTTTGAATGCATTGGGAAATGATATAAAGTTTTCAGGAAGATAAAAAGTATGGTGCATGCATGCCATGATACAGCTTTTGACCAAAAATAAAGTAGGTAGTAGATGAAAGTGTTTGTAAGAATGAGAATTTCGGTTATAAATTTACAGAAGGAGAAGAAGAAAGCATTTGTGAGAGTTTCTCCAGGAAAAGAGTTCAATAGGAGAAGCTAGAGGCTGCAAGAGTTTGAAAAGAGTTCAAGAGGAAGAAAATACAAAAGAAAAAACAGGTAAAAGAGTTCAAGAGTTTGAAAAGAGTTCAATAGTAATTTAATTACGTATTTTTCATGTAATGTCCTAATCATAAATACAGATGGCTTTTCAAAATGACGGACGCATACCCGATGGACCTACAACTCCGACCATTGAACGTGAGCGAGAGTCTCATATTTCTAGTCTGGTTTTCGCAGGACCGGTAATGTAATTTTTAGATAATTGATATTATTGTTGTTAAGCGTATTATATTGTACTAACGATATCTATACATATATTATATAGCGCTATGATTATCCAGATATAAAATTATGAGAGTATGGTGAGTGACGGTCATCATGGGAGTTGACTGAAGGCCAAAAGGTCTTGGTGGAGGCTTTTGGTTTTTACTTTGTTGACGTTATACAAATTAAGCGTCGCGATAGAGACCTGATATTAAGTATCGTTGAGCGATGTTGGGTAACACGCAACACATTTCAGCTACCCTTCGGGGAGATGACGATCACATTAGCGGATGTGGCACAGATTCTGGGATTACCTATCGAGGGTAATCCTACATATTTTGACGAAAAGTTGGAAGCAAAATATCTCGTTAGAGAATACCTCGGTGTGGAGTCCTCCTCTCACATGGGAGAAATCAGCACTGTCAAACTCACTTGGCTCTGGTCTACTTTCATGCATGTTGATCATATCGGCTCTACAACAGTTCCTGTCGATTATTCGCGGGTATTTATTTACATGTATTAATTATTGTTAATGTTTATTTAATACAAGATGAAACTAAATTACTTTGAACAATAAAATTTTATGTTTCTTCACAATCTACTATTATCAACGCATCTTCATAAAACTACCTTATTGTAAATTCATAACTTATGGAAAAACGATCAGAAATAATACTACCTAAACTAGCTAAAGTGATGTTTTGATAAGTGGTTATAAGATGAGTATTACCCCCATGGTAAGATAATTCATCTAGTATACCTCCATGGTAGCAAATTATTACTAAATTTTGATCCATAGTCACAAACTTTCGTATGAATTGAGACTTACAGAGGTATGTCAAGAAATAGCTTAGGCGAAAATGGTAGGAGATAATTGATGAAAGTATCTTCTGACTTGAATTTGCCTTCTGAATTCACCGATTGTAAGATATTTCCTGTATGAGAAAAATATGGTAAAGAGAGTAAGAGTGATTGAGATATACAAAACACGCATGAGTCATATATATAAGCTAAATTTAACCGTTAAAATATAAACGTTACGAATTGAACGTTACAAATTTAACGTTACCTATTGTACATAGACTAGTATTACCTAGTATACTAGCATAAAGAAAAAGTGGATGACAGAAGAAAGAGTGACAGGGAGAGAGAAAAGAGAGTGATGAGAGTAAAGAGAGAAAGTAAAGAGAGGGAGAGAGGGTGAGAGTGACAGGTTGAGAGAGAGGGGGGGAGAGAGAGAGAGAGGGACAGTGAGAGGAAAGAGAATGAGAGTAAGAGAGAGAGGGTATTAGATAAATTTAACCGGTTAAATTTAAATGTTACAAATTTTATGTTACAAAATTGAACATTACCTAGTGTACAGATAAACGTTACCTAGTGTGCGTGTGCATGTATTAGCTTTAGTGTAGATAGCGTACAGAAAAGAGAGAGGAAGAGTGATAAAAAGAGTGACAGGGAGAGAGAGAGAGAGAGAGAGAGAGTTAAGAGAGGGAGAGAGGGATGAGAGTGACAGAGAGAGAGAGAGAGAGAGAGAGAGAGAGTTGTTAGAGAAAGAGAGGGATGAGAGTGAGAGAGGGTTGAGAGAGAGAGAGAGTTGTCAGAGAAAGAGAGGGATGAGAGTGAGAGAGGGTTGAGAGAGAGGGAGTTGACATAGAGAGAGAGAGAGAGAGAGAGAGAGAGAGACAGTTGAGAGAGAGTGTGAGAGATGTGAGGGAGAGTGTTAGGGAGAGAAAGGCAACGAGAGAGAGAGAGAGAGAGAGAGTGTTAGGGAGTGAGAGAGAGAGAGAGCCAATATATATATATATATATATATATATATATATATATATATATATATATATATATATATATATATATTGCACTATAACGACATGAGACGGTCCAAACGGAAAAAAAAAATTGGAAACTTGTGAAACGTCCTTCGGATAGGCGTTATGATACTTTATTTGTAAATTTGTAAATTTTTGTGCTTTGAGTGGGATTTGTTATAATTTCATTGCTCTGTATGAAATTTTTCGAAATAACAATTACTAACTCCATATGTTTTTCTATATCTCGAAAGCTTGACCGTTAGGGTGATCATTATTCTGTCAGGATAGATAACCGAACCAAAAATTTGGTTCGATTTCGTTTTTGAAAATAGTAAAAAAATTATTTAGTTTAGGTTTTGGATTTTAATCTAAAACTAAATCGAATAAGACTTACACAATTATGTAAATACACTCAAGTTTATGCTTATTTTATGATTAAAAATGTATATATTTTTATGTATATATTGAAAACAATAATTTTATATATATGTTTTAAAGTCCAACTTTCATAATTTAACAACTAATCAAACTTTGGACCAAATTTTGAAATACAACAAACATATGTATAAAAAATATAATGAGGCTTGGAAACAATTCAAAATTGAGCCGTCTAAACCGTATGTAAATACTCTATTAACTATTTTTTTTAAAGTAACTAATTATATAACTACCTAATATTATTTATTTTACAACTAAACAATTCTAACTCCAGTCGCTAAGGTGTGAGGTATTTTCTTGGTTTCTTGAGTTCGATTCATAGGAATGCTAGTATTTATAATAATTTTAACTATTATAACTTTTTTAACAAAATTTTTATGCACGTACAATGTACGTGCATGTTACTAGTATGTATAAAAATTATATTTTCAATAAAATTTAACAACAATATCAACCTTGGACCCAAGTCATTAAACAATAAAAATAGTCCAAAAGAATTGGTTTAGTTTCGGTTATCACTAATTTCGGTCCGGTTTTGATTTTGGATCGGTTTCGGTTATGGATTTTTTTTTAAATTCGACTTTGACTATTCCGGTTCAGTTGAAATCGAATAAACCGAACACTCAACCCTATCAACCATAAGGTCAACATGAGTCAACAAATGGTCGAGGGTTAAGCATAACATTCTCCTTTTAAATGTAACCGAGTTTTTTTTTTCTTTTTCAACAAAGCCTAGGACTTCTCTAGGATAAAATCAATGTTACAATTACAAGGTCAGGCAGGGGCAGATCCAAGAACTGTAGCTGGAGTGGGCTACTATAAATTTGGATGGACTAGAAGTGGATTAACCCATATAAAAAATAATAATATATAAATTTGTGGTGGGCCCCAGCCCACCTCAACCAATGCTTGGATCCGCCCCTATAACAAGGCACATCAATTAAGACAAAAAAATATATACCGGTAAGATAAAATCAATGTTACAATTACAAGGCCAGGGACGGATTCAGAAACTATAAAAAAAAGTAAAAAAAAAATTATGGCTGGCTCCAGCCCACCTCAACCAATGCTTGGATCTGCCCCTATAAAAAGGCACTTCAATTAAGACCAAAAAAAAACTATACTGGTAGGATAAAATCAATGTTACAATTACAAGGCCAGCGACGAATCCAAAAATTGTAGCTGGAGTGGACTGCCACAAATTTGGATGGACTAGAAGTAGATTAACCCATATAAAAAAAATCAAAAAAAAAATATATGAAAAAAAAAAGTAAAAGAAAATTGTGGTGGGCCCACCTCAACCAATGCTTGGATCCGCCCCTATAACAAGGCACATCAATTAAGACAAAAAAAACTACACTGGGGGGATAAAATCAATGTTACAATTACAAGACCAGGAACGGATCCAGAAACTGTAG
Organism: Iris macrosiphon; assembly: GCA_036927795.1. NCBI lineage: Eukaryota > Viridiplantae > Streptophyta > Magnoliopsida > Asparagales > Iridaceae > Iris > Iris macrosiphon. The sequence continues at coordinate 136,920,932 of JAYESA010000018.1, read as the reverse complement.
CTAGAGTAGGCTATCACAAATTTGGATGGACTGGAAATGGATTAACCCATCTAAAAATAATCAAAAAAAAAAAATTATATTGAAAAAAAAAAAAAAATTGTCGCGGGCTCGCCGACCTCAACCAATGCTTGGATCCGCCCCGTAACAAGACACATCAATTAAGACAGGAAAAAACTATACTGGTAGGATAAAATCAATGTTAATCATGTTCTAGATCGGCACCGTAACTTACTAAACATTCGTTTTACAGGCAAACATACATGCAATGTTCAGCAACACCATTACTTAAATCATGATCTTAACAAGTAAAACTAGACTAAGAGCTGGTACATCCCAAAAACAAAAGAATAGTCAATGCTTCTTCTTCCCAAAGGCATTCTTAGTCTCAACTGTGCACTCATCTTTCCAGTTTGCTTAGAATAGCTTCGAGCGGGGGCAGCTCCTTGACAATCTGTTCCCAGTCAGGCATGCCCTGCAAATAGTAAGCATTCCAGCAAGGAGATTAGCATGAAGCCTGTAACCCAATTTACTGAAGGATGAAGATAACAAACATCAAATACTTTTCCTACAAAAATCAAGAAATAACCAGTAGTTGTCTGCGTAATTTTCCAGTACATAGACATATCATATAGGGAATTTAAAAACTATGCAATACATCAGTTTAGTCAAAAAAGAAAGGCATCTCACAGTAAAGAATAGGAAACCAATTTTCCTAGTGTGTTTGCAGTTTTGAAGTGAGCAACTTCTATATCATTAGTATATTCAAACCAAGGTTCGCATTATCGGTATTAGACCCTTATTGTAACAAGTATCGGGATCGGCGGTATCGACAGGACCGGAGTATCGGATTTTTTTGGTATAGGAAAAGAAATAATTGTTAAAAAATTTATTAAAGAATTAGATTTTTTTTTTTTATATATTTAGACAATTTGAAGTATTTTTGTGTTATTTCTTAGTAGTTTTGAATTGAAAGAAATAATAGTCACCCCTTGCTAATTGGTTTGCCTACAATAAATAAGTTTTTCTTCATTTACATGCTTTTACATTCTTGCCGATTGGTCTTTTTTGTTCAATTTTCTCTACCGAATTGAGGGGGAAAGAGAGAACTAAGATCGATATCGATCGGTATCCGTATCAATCGGTATTGGATCGGAACATTACCCTACTGTATCGGTATCGGTCGTATCGTATCGATATCGGCCGATATTGCAAAACTATATTTCAAACCCCAACAGAAGCATAAAAGTTGTAAATGAGAACTTCAGTGCATTGCTAAGGAAATTGTTGTGAACTGCGATAATTCATGCCAGACAATTGGAAAAGCCATGACAAAAGTCTATCTATCTAACGATCTACATGAGCATTCTCTGCTAAATGGAGAGTTTACTTACATATATACTTCTCTTTTCTTTTACCCCAGGTAGAGTGATGTAGGACATCAAGCAGAGGTAAGATTGATATAGGACATCAAGCAGAAGAAGTAACTGAATTGCTTCGCTTCCTATTTAATGGGAACACTCTTATTAAAGGAGTGATTTTATTTTTATGTAGAACTCTTATTTAATAGTATTTTTTTATTTAAGTGGTGATTCTGTTTTAGCAGGACTCTTATTACTATGGCGACTCCTTTAATTATGAGCATTATATTTTTGTTTAAGTTTAGAATTAGATTTGTCCACCCCTATAAATAAGAGATTGACTCATTTATGTAAGACAATCATCTAATTATATTTTCAATTTAATTTATCTTAATACACTTAAACTTATGTTTACCCTTTTCTGAATTAATTTTTCTTTTCTTATTCTCATCAAAAGGGTCTCCGAATCTTTTTTCATTCTACTTCAATTTTAAATAGATTAAGTGGTATTAATCAGAGCAAACGATTTTAATCCATAGCTCCCATTGATCCAAGAAATTTTGGATGAACTAGAGAACATTTTCTTTGAAGATTGAGGAAAATTTTACAAAACAAAATATACGATACGGTGAGCTCATCGCAAGTATGGAAGAGCTAAAGAAGATGAGGCGAACGTTCCAAAGTATGAATCTTGAACAATAATCTATCGAAGATTCTTCTGGTAAGACTATTGATGATCCAAACACAAATTTCCACCCTTCCAAATCCATTGATCTCACCGATCCAAAAGTAACATGCTTCCGCCGAGAAACCATTGATTCATTAGTGTTAATAACGAAGTTTCTAAAGCTTTTACTAAATCATCAAACCAAGTTCATTATTTTAATCAATCACATAAAGTCGGTTTTAATTCAAAATCTACCATCCCCAAAGAAGCTATTTTGGGGAATGACGATATTGAAAATGCTATTTTAAAGAATTTTGAAGACAAGAAGAATCTTCAACAAAGCTCAGTCAAAGATACATTACAATTTAATTCCAAAACATTCATCTGATCTTCACATGTTCTCAAAAAGTAAATCAACCATTGGCGGGGTATCAAGTAACCAACACAAATATTCTCTGATTCTACAACTACCACAAGTAATGGAGAAAGTAGCTCATCAACTAGCAAAGTTATAAAGGAACTAAAGATTACATCTCAATGCAGGAAATGTACATTCAACGAGCTAAAGTTTGCCACAAGAACTTGTTACCAGAGCGTCTTCTTGGAGAGGGAGACTTTGGTTGTGTTTTCATAGGTTGGATTGAGAAAAATGGAACTTCTCCTATGAAACCCGGCACATGACTTATTGTTGCTGTTAAAACGTTAAACCATGACGGACTTCAAGGACATAAAATAGTGGTAAATTTTCTTGGTGATCTTCTGCAACCAAATTTAGTCAAGTTGATTGGCTTTTGTTCGAAGAAGATCAAAGATTGCTTGAATACGAGTTTATGCCTTGTGGTAGTTTGGAAAACCACATGTTTAGAAGATCCCTTCCTCTCCCATGGTCAATCAGAATGAAAATTGCACTTGGAGCTGCTAAAGGCCTCGTCTTTTTGCACCAGGAAGCTGAAAGACCAGTGATATATCTTGATTTTAAGACATCCAATATCCTGTTAGACGTAGGCTATTAGTCTGATTTTGGACGTGCTAAAGATGGTCCCGAGGGAGACAAGACTCATGTGTCAACCCTAGTGATGGAAACATATGGTTATGCAACTCCTAAATATGTGATGACATGACATCAAGGTTCGTATCAGTATCAGAATCGGTATCGGATCATTCCTATGAGTATCGGAATCGACATTATCGTCAGTATCGATGCTTTCAGATCGGAATATCGGATTTTTTTTTATCGAAAAGTAAATAATTATTAACAAAATATAAAAATTTTAGAATTTTGTTTACATTTATTCATACTTTAAACTATTTAATGTGTTATTTTTTAGTAGTTTTGAAATTGAATGAAATAGTAGACACCCTTGCCGTTTGATTTACCTATGGATCTGTGATAGATAAGTTTTCTTCTTTTATATGTTAATTGGTCTTTTTCGTTCAATTTGCTTTGCCGACTTGACAGGAAAAGAGACCCCCAATGTTGGTATCGGTCTTTATTGGTATCGGTCGGTATCAAATCGGGACATGCCAAACCGTATCGATATCGGACGTATCGATCAATTGGCACACCATCTTGGAGAGGACGAAGTTTCTACCGGCTTATAGACCTTTCTCTAGGAGGCAGCTTCTCGACCAAATGTGCCCAGAAGGCCGGCAAATTGGCACACCACTGCCTCAGTCGGGATCCCAAGGCCATGCCTCTCATCAGTAATGTAGTCGAAGCCCTTAAGCTACCGATCAACCTTAAGTACAAAGCTGATGCAGATAAATATCGAAGATTAAAGACATGATATTTTTATGCAAAGAAAGATTTCTAATTTGCACATACAACAAAATCAAGATGAAGAAGTACAGTCCTTTAAAGGTGTTGCATAAGATCAATGGCGATGCCGATGTCCAAAATCTTCAATGTGCATTATATGGTTGTGATGATTCACCTCTTCCTAATAGTAACATGATGTCGTATTCTTTTTCAAAGAAAAGAGTACTCATGTAGAACATCGAGCATGAGAAGTAACTGAATTACTTTGATTCCTATTTAATGGGAAGTCTCCTATTAAAGGAGTGAATCTATCTTTAGCAGGACTCTTATTTAGTGGGAACTTTTCTATTAAAGTGGTGTTTCTCTTTCAACAGGACTCCTATTTCTATGGTGACTCCTTTAAGAGAGACTTCCCTTTTTTTTGTTTAGGTTTAGAATTAGACTTGTCCACCTTTATAAATAAGAGGTTAGGTCGACCCCTATATGTAAGACATACATCTAATTATTATTTTCAATTCAAGTTATCTTAAAACACTTAAACTTCTCTATTCCCCTACTCTGAATTAATTCTTCTTTTCTTGTTCTCATGAAAGATCTCAGTATCCTTTTCGTTCTACTTCGATTTAGAATAAATTAGAAATAATTGGAATGTGAGAAAGAGGAAGAATGTCAGATACAACTTAAGTTACAACAGAAGCACTGAAGTGACAAGTGTTTTTGAGAAGAGAGAGCTTGAGAAGCAAGAATTTTCATTCTATAAAATGCGGCCAAAACTAAAATCAAATCCTACATAAAGTTCTTCTTCTCTAAGTTAATAAGAAAATAAAATGATTTCCAGATACACTAAATATCATTGTCATAGCTTACTAGCCTGGTCTGTTAAGGGAATCAGTTTTTCCAGTCGTTAGGAAGTCTAATAGCCAAGGATTGGGCCTACGCATGATTATTATTAACAGTTTTCTCTGTATTAAGTTCCTCTTTACTTATTATTTAAACAATAACAATTCAATGTACCTGTTACAAGTGGTGGGCAAAATAAACAATATCAAAGTCCTAATGAAACAGTTACAAGTTGCTTGGAAGGTGATTTTGATCTTCCGTTCAAAGTACATGCTTAAGTAGTACATGTTTAAGTATCTCGAAAATAATACTATATCTTTTAAAAACTTTTCACCCCTCCATACTTAATTTAAGACTGAGATAACCACTATTACTGGATACACCTAAACCTCCATCGAATCCGTACCGGATACGAGCGATCTGACGGAGTACTTTTCCAATCCGGATCGCTATGTTACTTGGTCTGGATCACTATATTTGGCGATCTGTATAAATTGCTGAAATCTCACTATAAAATTGCTTTTGCAAGAGATTCTTGCAATGCAAAATAAGTTGAAAAAAAAACTTAAAGAGATTCCTTGTCAATTGGGTTCCCATTTTTCATGAAATTTGACTTTGTAATTTGATATCATTGTTGTTTCTTCATTGCATATGAAACACCTCTCTCTATTGCAAGTTGCTCATGCAAAAAAGAGAATGACCTTATGATATTTTTATAATGCTTTTGTTATTAATGTATGAAGGTTCTAAGTCGTTTATATATATATATATATATATATATATATATATATTTATTTATTTATTTTTTGGAAAAAGTAATTTTATTAGTAACTTCTCAAATTACAGACCTCAGCCTGACTCAGGCCCCCCATTTAACATAATCAATGCATCATGTTCAATATTATGAATAATTTCCATACTGGGAGTTGACAAGCCCTAAAAAATACGCCTGTTGCGTTCACGCCAAATGTGCCATACCGTGGAAGCCAGTCGTATACGCGCCTCGGAGTACCATAGTATTCCTCTTCCCCTTGAACTGCTGATAAGCTCCATGATACCCTCCATCTCCCTCTCTCCATCTAGCCGCAGCTTCAGTTTCAAGCACTGATGCTTCCACATAATCCAAGTATTATCACAAAGGAAAAATAGATGATTCAGCGACTCTAAAGCACATCCACATAAGATGCATCCCTGCCCTCCCGTATGTACACCAAATCTGACGAGTCGGTCAAGCGTGAGGAGGCACTTGAGGCAAACCTTGTACATACACAATTGCATCTTACGACTGAGTCTCTTTGGCCATATAAAATCAAACCGCGGCATGAGTGGAAGCTTCTCTCGAACTGCTTCCAATTGGTGTTGAGAATACCCGCCTGTTGATGTATTCTCCCATCGCCAAACGTCCTCCGGAAGTGAGTCATCCAGCTGCAGTCGCAGGATCTCCTCCTCAAGTTACCTGGTGGCGTTATGGAGGCCTGGGTACAACTGTCCCTGTCTTACTATATGACTGACCCGTTCCCCTCGTTGACTCATTTCATACATGTTCCAGCCAACCTTCTCCACGAGGCTTTGGTGGCCGGTACAGGGATCGGGCTCGTATCTTCTCCATTCTTAAAGGTCCGAGTAATTTCCTTCTTAATCAGCTCCTGATACTGTAATATATATTTAACACGATAGTCATTATTGTTAACTCACCGTGTCCAAAAATTATCACCACATAGATACTTGGCATTCATACATTTAGCCCACATGGAGTCCATCGTTATGAATCTCCATGCTAGCTTCATCCCATACTCGTCCCGGAGCACTCTCAATGAGCGTAACCCCACTCCTTCCCTGGGCCGACACAATGTCTCCCACCCAATCGCATGTATACACCCTCGCCAAATAAAGTTGGCACACACCTTTTCAATCTTGTGAATGGTGGCTATTGGTAACATAATGGTTTGTAGCCAATACCTAGCGATGCTGGTAATAATCGAACGTACCAACTCAATGCGACCAACAAAGGACAGACATTGGGCTTGCCACCCCTCTACCCGCCTCTGCGCATACTCAACCAGCGTCTGACAGTCAGAGTCTCTGGCATAGTTAATAGACAGAGGGATTCCCAAGTATTTGACTGGTAGCTCTTCCCGTTCGATCCCGAGCATAAACGCCTTCTCTTCTTTGTTCGGACACCTGGAGCTGAAATACGCTTTGCTTTTGGCTCTATTTAAATACAGGCCACTATATTTGCCAAAAATCTCCATAATGCGGACTAACTCCACCAAACTGTCAGAAGTAGGAGACAGAAACACAAGCAGATCATCAGCGTATATAAGATGAAAAATATGAGGTAGTACCTTCTTCTGTAGAGGGATGATCTTCCTTCGTATTACCGCGGAATCAATGAGGCAAGCAAAATACTCCATCACCAACGTAAAAAGATAAGGTGAGAGAGGGTCACCCTCTCGAATACCTCTATTGCTTCTAATAAACCCATAAGGTTGGCCTTTGAAAGGACCGAAAAAGTAGGCGTCGAGACACATTCGCAAACTCTGTCCACCCATGCTCTATCAAACCCCATGGCAAGCATAATATGACATATGAACTCTCTATTGACAGTATCATACGCTTTCCGGAGATCCAACTTTATACAAGCCTTCTTTCCTCCCTGGCCGATTAAAGTCACGGACCATCTCATGTGCCAACAAAGTATTATCCGCTATGGCTCTTCCTCTAATGAATGCTGCTTGATTTGGTGACACCAGCTCCGGCATGATTCTCTCTATACGTCGACACATAAGGTGAGTGGTCAACTTGTACAAATAATTGCAACAAACGATTGGCCGAAAATCTGCAAGAGAGGTCGCTCGTTCCTTCTTTGGTATCAACGTGAGAAATGTATGATTAAGTTCTTTTACTAATCTCCCATTGGCGAAGAAGTCTCGAATCATCTCAAGTACCTGGTGTTTGATTTCCTCCCAGTGTTTCTTGTAGAACATGCTACCGAATTCTTCGGAGTTCGGTACCTTATTAGGATCAGCCTTCCGGACTATCGCCTCCACCCAGGCCCGGCCCTGGCGCAAGGCAGGCTGGGCCACTGCCCAGGGCCCATGCAGAGTGGGGGCACCAACCGGTTATTTAGTCTAGTATGGTGGAGCCTTGACCCAATATTTTTGTTTGTCATTATGCAAGAGCTTGCAACACAATGACCCAGGTCCGGCCCATACAAAAGTGGCAATTTGCTATTTTTATTGGAGCATGGACCCAACTGTCCAATTCCTTCCGGATTCATCCAAACAAAGCATATTAATTAGTTTAAGATGTTCCTTTCCTAGGGAAGAAGAAGAGTCATGCATGGTGGTGGTTTCTTCCTGGGAAAGAAAAATCGATGGACTCATGATATTGCTGGTTGCTTCTTCATCTGGAAGATTCGAAAGAATAATCGAAAGACGGACATTTTTTTATCAGAAAAAAGAATCGACGGGAAGAATCGAAGCATCGAGGTTACTGGTTAGTCTACTTGTTCCTTATATATAGTTATATATTCATGCATTACTTAACTTAGCCTTATCTTCCTCAGCTTTCTTAATTCTTCCTCTTTTGTTATATATTTTTGTTTTTTAAGGTGGTTGGTGAACAACAAAACAGAAAAGAAAAAAAATTAGAGATTTTCGGTTTGCTTGTCAATTTGCAATTGCAAGAAGCAAGCATGCAAGGTATGTCTGGGACTGGATTACTTTACTTATTAACCGTGTATTTTAGGAAATTTTGTGATACACTGAACAATCAATTTAATTTTAGTCACTCTTATATTTTGTTTGATCTGAAAAAGAAAAAGAAACAGAAAAAGAAAAAGAATTCTAATCTAGTAATATTGATTAGAGAAATATGTTTAACATAATTTTAGTAATTTTTTCTTATTAAATTTTTGGACATTTATTAAATAAGTAGGTAATTTTTTTTGCTCTCGAAATATTTTTGGTCATTCAAAAATTTATGGTTAGCCTAATTCTACTAAATTTTTTTATTCTCAAGAAAAGTCTTAATTGTTTAAATATAAATTGTCTAATTGTTAATTATGGTATACTGTACATTTTTTATTACTTACGAAAGTAAGTTAGCAAATCAGAAATCTCCGTTCCTAATTTCAAATTATAATGTAATGACTTGTTATTTGTAGAAACAAAATCATATGTCAATCACTACAATTCTTGATTAATTGGTAAGTCAGTGACTCACTGCCATTTAATCGTCAATACTTCTGACTTCCGAGATTTTAGAAATCAGGCAATCACTTATCTATATACATTATGTTGCACAAAGTTAGTAATTCGATTTGAATATTAAAGTACAAGAATGACGTTGGAGAAAAATAAAAATATATAAACATTGATTATATGAACGCCAAGCTGTATAGTGTACTCAATTTATTGCTTGACGGAATCATGGAAAGACAATTGAAACATTTCATGGCCTTTGCACTAATTTTACCTTTTTAGTGCTATATTGATATCTGTCATTAGTAATCACAAAGAGAAAACAAGTTACTTATCTAGCCATCTAAGAGGCTGCAGAATCTTCATTTTTTTTGAAATGACTGAATTGACTGTAGATCTGGAAAGGAAAACAATAGGTCACAGACTAACACCTCTTACCCAATTTTTTTTTGGTATATCTATTATCTATTGTCTGATACTCCTTATAAACTTTCATATTTTATAAGGGTTAATTCATTTCATCTGGTTATTCTAGATTTCATCATTTGATTACACTAAACTTGAAATATATATATAGGAACGAGATAATAAGAGAGTAAAAATATACTTATAGGATCTACCTAAGCAAAAGAGCATGTAGTTTACCATTTTTTGAACTTCAGTTACTAAAATTTACTGATAAGATACCTAAGCAAAAAAATTGAGCATTGCTACTAATAATACATCGTAATTTAATCTTAATTGAACAATTTTTTAATAAAATTTATTTATTGAAAGATTAGACATTTATGAAAAAAGAAGGGAACTATTTTTTTTTCCGCCCTGGGCCTAATAGACCTCAGGACCGGCCCTGCCTCCACCTCCTCCATCTCAACTGGTGCTAGTAATGAATCAATACCAACAGTAGTAACCAGTCGCTTGCATATCACCTCAGGGAAGATATTAGTATAATCTTATTGATAAAACAAGTCAGAATAATACCTGATAGCTTCCTCCTGAAGAGTAGAAGGAGAAACCACCTCACTGCCGTCTGAGCCAATAAGTTTGTCAATGTGGTTTTGATGTTGCCGCACCCGTACTACGTCATAGAAAAACTTGGAGCATTTATCACCTTCCCGTAGCCAGAAGCATTTTGCCCACTGCGCCATTTCTACCTCCTCCTGAGTCCGAAGACTACCCACCTCCTTAACAAGTGGTCTTTTTTCGGTGGCCAACGACTCGTTATGAATGTCAGATTGGAGCTGAGTCTGAACACTTCGGAGTTGATCTTCTATCTCTGGCAGTTTGTTCGATGGCTTATCTTTACCCCATTGTTTGAGAGAAGCTTTGACCCTTTTAAGAGGGCTAACCAACTTGAATTGTGGGTTCCCCTCTGCGTGCCTGTGCAAGCCTCTGGTCACCGCTTCGTCATATACCTCCATAAGATGTCATTTGTTATTATATTTTAAAGGAGGAGGTCTGCGTCGCTCGCTGTCTGAAAACCGAACCCAAAGTGGAGAATGATCACTGGTTCCTGCCGCTGCGCCTTCCACTACTATGTTAGGGAAAGAGTTGAACCACTCCCGATTACCAAAAGTCCTGTCCAGTTGACATGCAACCCGCTTCTGCATGGCCTTATTGTTCCACGTCCAAATATGACCTCTGTGAGCCAGGTTCTGGAGACCCGATTATAACAAGCATTGTTGGAAGTCCTGAAGAATGTTGTCTGGCACCACCCGATTGTTGGGCCAAAATGTATATTGAGTTTTTGAATATGGCTAATCGATTAAGTTTATCATTATGATAATCGATCAATTACTATAGTAACTTTTACTTAAATTCAGCATTGTCCAGATATGCATTAATGTTATAATATTTGTTTTTTGTATATTGTTTTGTTCGTCTAACATGTATGTGCAGAAAGCAATAAGCAAGATCAGCATGGACATATGTTATGACGAAATGATTATGAGCCAAAGACGACATTATACTAGAAGATTTTTCTGAACTGTCTACGACTTATCTGGAGACTCGTACTCGGGGGTTCCGCTGCCCGGTCAGTGGACGGGAGTCGAGGGGGCAGCTCCCCCCATGGAGGTTCGGAGGCAAAGCCCCCGAAAGGTATTCAGATTCCCATATATATTTATCTTTGGACAACTGCCGTCAAGGAAAAATGCGTCTTCAAGTCAACAAATGTTTCAGAAGTTGTGTCATCAAGTGCTCTTGGTTTTAATCATATGTAATATTAAATTTATTGAGTCTAGGACTTATGTACATCGAGTCGCACGGACAACTAGAAAGTAACCTAAGTCCACTCAAATAAACCCTTGAACCTATCCACCAAACCAGCCCACATTCAAGCTCAAACCTTACTGGAATAGACAACCAAACTCGGACCGAACTCGGTCACCTATTTAGTATGAAATCATCCAGTTATTAAACCCCTGATTTCTTGGCCCAACGTTCGAAAATTTGAATTTAATTCAATCTGAACTCTGGCCGAATTCGGTTTGCTATCACCCTAAAAATAGAATTGAATTTCACATTCTCAACAACGCATCCATTCTTCATCTTTCTATCCTATAGTGAGCAAACCCTCATAGCTTTAACCTTCCCATCTCCAAGATCAACTCCACAACCTTCTAGTGCCAAGTGCGATATCGGTTAGAAGTTTGTTTTGAGTTGTAATAGCTTGGTTCATCAAACTCTTCTTCTGTGTGAAGTTTACGTGCCCTTCGTATCAAACGCACGTGTGTGAATTGCAAGCCTTTGGATCAAAACTCGTGGTTGTAAAAAAGTGGCAAGCCTTCGGATCAAAGCTTGTGATTCACTATTGGTGATTATATTGGATACAACTCCGAGCAAAAGTTCTCGGGACTAGACTAGTGCTCTCAAAGAAAAACCAGTATACATCGCGGTATTTGCATTTGATCTCTCTTACTTTACTGCTTTCCATACTAATTTTTGTTAGTTGTTACCTGCCTTCACTAAGCTTAATTTTTAATTGGTTAGATAATTCCGCTGCACTCTATTCATCCTCCCTCTAGAGGTGCCATCACGGTCCTTCACCGACCTCCAACTTTTTCATGCTTATACAACAAAGCATTGAAATCCCCCATAAGCAATAAGGGTAACTTATATTGAACCCCAGCAAGAGTACTAACATGTATAATCTTCCGCCATAGCCCCTCTCGTCTCCTTCTGTCATTGTGGCCATATACTGCACTGTATATGAAACGCAGTCCACCACGGTTGGAGAATAATAACACAATGCACTGATCAGAACAGTGAAGCACTTGTCCCTCCCAACATCTAGTATCCCATCGAACCCATATACAAGCCATATTGCATAGATGTAAATTATGTACCTGCTTCAACTGGGAGAAAGTTCTTCTGGATAGCATCCCCTCCGATTTAATTTTTGTTTCTAATAGTGTACAAATACTAGACTGACTTTTCCTTACGATCTCACAAATCTCTTTCCATCTCCCCAGGGCGCAAGCCCCTCTGACGTTCCATGCGATAACAGTAATTGATTAATGGTTTGGGAGCCCCCTCAATTTCATGAGGATTATCGTCCGGGGGAACGACACCCTCTTCAGCCTCGCAGTCCGTATGCTCCAAGTGTCCACCTGTACCGCTCTCCACTTCCCGATGCAGCTCGACCCACCGCAGGTTATCCTCACAAACTGTCTGACTTTCCCTGAAGTTTCAGTACATTCCGAGTATCATCATCTCTAGTCGGGCCAGTATGCCGTTTACGGCTTCTATTCTCCACGACCTGCTGCGTATTTGACGGCTTATGACCAACCCCTTTTGCACGTCCAGCCGACTTCCTATTCTCCTTCCGTTTCCCTTGTTGACGAGAGCCCGAAACAGTAAATGCTTGGAATACGATCACATGTCCCTTGCCTTTATCAATAGTTGTATTCACCTCTTTAACCATTGCACATTTTCCTCCCATGGCTGAGTTCGGGTTGCCATCATCTGCTGACATTGGACTTTTTTTCGAGCCGAATGCGATCTTAAATGTCCTTCCTGCAGAGAAGTTAAAAATTGAGTCCCTTCGATTATTGTTTGAAGGAGTTTCTTTCTCTATAACTTGTTCCATCCTGGCATATGCGGCTCCAAGATCTTCCATTCCCGTGTCTGCCCTGACTTCATTGTTCCCAGATGCCTCAATCCCTGCTTCTCCCCTGACAGATTCCAGGACCGTACACTCCCTTGGGGGATGCCCAAAGCACTGACAATGCTTGCACACAGGTGGAAACCATTCATATTTCACCACCTGAGTACATACTTCACCCGTGAATGTCTCATATTCTACTCGAGTCGGGAGGGTCTTACCCGCATCAATCTCAACGAAGACCCACGCGTATTCCGTCCGCGCTTGTGTGGACGTCGTATCATCTGCCTTAATCCTATTAAGCTTGCTAGTCGCATCATCATGGGTACGCACCAGTACACAAGGGGAAGGCCAGAAAATCTGATCCACACCGGTACGACATGGAGCACTTCCTTCTCACACCGGGTTGCCGGGGTCCACTCCTTTATAATAATGAGTCAGCCATCAAAAGTCCACGGTCCTCCTTGTAGTATAAGGTCCATATCCTCCTTCAATCCAAACCTGACGCAATAAAAGTCATTATCACGTACATAGAATTCCATACAACCCTTTGGTCGCCAAACCCGCTGTGCATATGCACGAATTTGGCCATAAAACGGCCTATTTCCCAATACATATAGGATGATCGAATTCTTCCAGTACCCTATGGTCTCCGCTATCTCCTCTGTCGGAAAGAACGTCCGATAATCCTTGTCCACCTTCTTTGGCTCCACGTACCACATATGCGAATTTATCGCCACCGACGAAGGTCGACACAAATCAGCATATGATCTTCCCACCGTAGGATCCGGAGCCAGACCCTTTCCTTTGTCCAAGGATGCAGACTTTTCCGACATCTGGTTGTCCCCTCCCCCACGCACAGCCTCGCTGGGGTTCTGTAATGCCCAGCCTCCAACGGTTCACTAATGGAACACTTGTAACTTTGACTCGGTTGAGAATCAAGTCTCGGAAAAACCTTACCGCCAAATCAATCACGGACAAAATGCAATGAACTCTTCCAACTGATGGAACGACTTCTATTAAAATGAGTCCAAGAGTTTTCGTTGAATATTTTTGCTGCTTGCTTTTGTACTGCTTTGTGTTTTGTCTTGCTTTCGATGATTTGGTTTTCATGATTCGCTTTCCTCGCTTGCGCATTCATTTCGAATAGTAAGAGAGATCGAAGGATGCGAACCAAGTGTTTTTGCAATTTCAGCACGCATAACCAATGAGTGATCGTTGCGTAAGGCTTTCCCATCTCTCGCGTTGATTCGTTCAGTGAGTAGCTTCGGCCCTTCGATGAATCCTTAATCTGCATGCCTAATAAAATGATCTCTAGTTCACTTGAATTGCATGTTCCTATATTTCAAATAATACCTCACTAACAAGATAAGTTAAAAGAAATGAACTGCATGCTTGAAGTATTAGAACTTTTGCTTTACTGTCAAGTTTATGTTACATGTCCCTCGTTACTATGCTGCGCAACCCGATCTATAGCAAGTCCTTATGTTTTGACCATGATCAGTGTGAAAAAAAAGAGTAGATAAAATTGTGTGCTTGTTGTTCAGAACTGTGCATAGTAGTGTCTTATCTGATAGATGTTTCATGTCATACATTGGTCTCGGACAACTTGTGTACAAGGTTTAGTCTCTCGAACGGTCCCTAGGATACTGAAAATCGGTCGGTTCGGAGGAGATTTTTGATAGCACCCTAAGGTACGGTCCTTGTGATCAAGTGGGGTGTTGTGTCTATTAGTGAAGAGCGGAACCATGATGTCACAGCTGCTAGTATTCGTGTGTGTTGGTGCAGAGCTGAATCTTGAGTCACAACTACTGATATACGCGCGTACTAGTGCAAAGCTGAACCTTGAGTCACCGCTGCTAATCATGGGGCAACCCATGGACCATCATATAGTTAGGTCGCATGTTAGTTTTCCTTCTTGCAAGTCTAACTGTTTGATGCAAGGATTGATGCATGAGTTTATATATATATATATATATATATATATATATATATATATATGTGGTGCTCAGAAGCCAGGTGCAGGCCCCACAACCACTGAAGTCTCTAGCCAGCCTTCCCGCAAGAGGTTTTTTCTTAGTTCTGTTCAAAAACCTCGTACGAGAACTAAGTAGCTAAAGATCTCGCATCCGACATCTCTGGCCGACTTGTTGCTAACTCGTGTGTCTTGCTGCAGGGATAACCGCTTGGTCGTGGGTAAGATTTATCGCATGCATGGTCTACTCTTTTGTTTAAGTTTCTTTGCAAATTGTTAAAAAGAACCTACACAATTAGAAAGATCACCTAATAATGCTAACTTCACTTGTATACTTAGTGTGGATTTCTAGGTGAGTTTGGCCACGGTCGCTCACCAGTACATGTTGTAGTACTGACCCACGTTTGTGGACAATCTCCAGGTTATGGTAGCGAGAGTTGGCGAGCATTTTGAAACTTTAGGAGCGCATCCCTTCAAGCGGAATAGTGCTCGTGCTGCTTCCATTACTTTCCTCTCCTGTGGCAAGCTCTTTTGTTAGGTGTTCTATTTTGGTCCTACTAAAAGGATATGATGTTTGGACGTTGTGGCTAGTTTTGTGTTTGTAAAAAGAGTTGTAAGCCACATATGGCATATTTTGTAATCAGCCAAGCAAGTACATTGTAATCCAATCTTCAAGTATTCAATAAAGAAAGTATTTTGTGTTCCTATCAAATGTGTTTAACTTTGGTTCTCTGTATTTTAAATTTCGTGCTTCTATATATGTATATTTTTGTCTAACTTGTGTTTTGTGCAGGTACTATGCCTTGTGCAAGCGCAACTTAGACTTGCACGGCATTACGCCCAAGCGAGGACGATCGGTTCCGTAAGGACCAAATGAGGACGATCGGCCATTGCGGGATCGAAGCGTGATAGGTTCGCCCCCACCTGGTTCTCCTCTCCCCTCTTGCTTAACTGGATCAGACCCGTCGTATAGATCGTCGTTCCTCCCCTTACTCGACCACCCTCACGTCTTCGTGAATCTACCAGTTGCTCGCGTGGCCTGGGGACCGTTCCACGCCCAGCCCTCCTCCGCCTAACGGTGGTCCAACCACTAGATTCTGCACTCCCTTCGTCGTGATATAATCATCTCCCCCGTCGCTCCCTTCTTCCTGCTCATGATCCAAGAACTTCAGATCCCTAACCCTAAGTTTGGAGCCGCCATATATATATATATATATATATATATATATATATATATATATATATATATTTGATTTCGCACGGATTAAGTAATCTTATTGAATAAAGTAACAAGTTTGACTTTTCTTATATTCTATATAAGGTCTTCTTTCTGTATATATGACAAAACTATATAACAAAATTAGCTAGTCAAATTTGACAAAATTATCTAGTCAATTTGAACATGTAACTACTATCGTCCCAATTTAAAATGTACCGTGAACCGAATTAGCGAACCAACTCACCCTACCCCCTCAGGAAAATAAAAATAAGTAGCATACCATGTTCCCGAACCCGTACCATGACCGAGAACATATCTCGTTCCAGGTAACTATGACCATTTTACCCATGCACATACTATACTCTTTCGACAATAAAACTGTTGGTATAGAATATTCTTGATATATTTGTTGGGATATTAGAATATTCTACAGGGATTTTTAATGGGGTATTAATGTAAGATGAAGGATTGTAAGGCTATAAATAGCCAAGGATTATCAATAAAAAATATAACAATTACTCCAAAATACTCTACATGGTATCAGAGCCCAAACCCTAGCCACCACCTACCAAACCCTAGCCGCCACCACCGCCACCGCTGTCGCGCCGCCGCGACCACATCTGCCGCACCGCTCGCCCGCCACCACCGTCGCCGCTCTCCCGCCACCACCACCGCGAAGCTGTAACTCCTTCTGTCGCGGTTCCTGGCGTCTCCCGCGGGTCGTTCCAGACGTTGACATCGAAGGCCTAAATCTAATGGGGGAGAGACATTATCGGGTCTAGGAGAGGACGAAGAGGGCGAACGTGAATCGTGGGATGGGTGCGAGATGATCGGAGAAGAGGAGGATCAATGGAGGAGATCATCAAGAAGTTGGACTTTGCGGAGGTCGCAACGTTGATGAAGCTGATGAAACTGTCGGCTGGTGAGAGCGAGACACGAACATTGGCAAAGTTGGAGCTTCCATCCATCGATCTGAAGCTTGATGGACCAGCACCTACCTGAGTTGGTCACGACAGGTGAGGAGAACCCTCGCAGGGAACAACCTGGATAGTTTCTTGTCAGGAGAGAAGACATAGCCGGATGAGGGCTCGGCAGGACGCGACGAGTAAAAGTCCACTCATATGGTGGTATATATTTGGCTCATCAATTCTTTAGTCTCAGTCGATTGCCGCCACAGTGGATGGCCTTGAGATGGTGAAAGACGTGTGGGAGAAGTTGAGAAAAACCTACGATGATGTAGGGAATAACTCGAGGGTTTTCCAGATTAATGGGGAGATCAACAACACCGTACAGGGAGAGAAGACGGTACAGGAGTATGCCACAGAGTTAGAGTGTCTGTGGTTGGATTATGATCACTTCTCAGATCGGACGAGCTACGAGAACCCGAAGTGTAAGGAGAGACATGTATGTCTGCAGGAGAGGACGATGAAGTTTCTTAAGGGGCTGACCGCAGTGTTTGCTCAGAGGACAGCACTACTTCTAGCCCAACCGAAGATTCCTACACTTGAGAAGGCTATCTCGGCCATGATCGAGGAGGAGACTCGTATCAAGCTACAGGCAGAGACATGGGGTCCTCCTGAAGTGAAGACAACACTGATGGTTGCTAATTCAGGCGGCATAGGACCTAAGGAAGATCCCCGACAGTGTTACAACTGTCGGGAGGTAGGCAATCTGAGGTATGCTTGCACCAAACCACCCAAGGAGGGAGATTCAGGTGGCGGACGTGGACAATTTGGAGGATGTTGCCGTGGTCGTTGGGGTCGACTGGGTGGTCGAGGAGGTTATCGGACGAACCTGCTGGTAGCAGAAGGCGAGGAGGAAGCTAATGGTGCCTATACTGAGGAGGATCAGGCACTACTGGGCATGCTGGAAGTACTCAGGAGAAAGCAGAGAGTGTTAAGCAATGGAGACAGGAGGAGTGGAACTGAGGAGGCGTCCACCTCAGTCTTCTCCAGAGGCAACGCTGCCATGTATGTGCATCCATCGGAAGGTACTAATGACTAACTCGCCCTTGCATATATGTCTTCCCTTAGATCGTCGGACTGGATTGTCGATTCGGGTGCATCTCGACACGTGACAGGAAATACTAGTGATTTCTCTTCCTACACTCACCTAGCATCTGCAGACAACATTCAAACAGCCATTGGTACTTTCCAGCCAGTGGTCGGTAAGGGTACTGTCGATTGTATAGATTCAGTAAAATTATCCAATATTTTACATGCTCCTTTTCCAGTCAGTCTTTTGTCCATTAGTTCTATAATCCTCCAACTAAAATGCATTCTCTTTTGATATTCCTAAGGTGATCTTCCAGGAGAAGGAGACGGGACGAATACTTGGGACTGGCACTTGGCATGATGGAATGTGGTACCTGGATCGGGAAGGACTAGATTCGACATTGGTGTCTGTGACAGATAGGGTAGGAATGGGAGGACCAAAGATGAGTGTCGAGGATACACTAATACTCCATCACAGGAGGTTGAGGCACTCATCTTTTGGTATTTTGAGTAGGTTGTATCCATCTATTTATGAGAAGGCAAATAAGAAAAAACTAGTATGTGATGCATGTGATTTAGGCAAACTTACTAGGAGCTCATATGTTGGTGTGGGCCATAGGAGCTCTTCTGTTTTTGATATTATACATTCTGATGTCTGGGGCCGTGCACCACAACTACTATGAATGGTTACAAGTATTTCGTCTCTTTTATTGATTGTTCCTCTCGTGTCACCTGACTGTATTTGATGAAGAATAAGAGTGAGGTCTTTGCCTGTTTCCGGGACTTTCATAAACATGTCCAGACTCAGTACAGAGCAGTGGTGAAGGTACTAAAGTCTGACAATGGAACATAGTATACCAACAAAGCACTTAAGAAATACCTGTCAGCCCAAGGGATACAATATCAGACCACCCGTGCATACACACCAGCACAGAATAGATTGGCAGAAAGGAAGAACAAACACCTTCTGGAGGTGACAAGGAGGAGGATGATGATCGCCATGAATGTTCCACAGAGTCTGTGGGGGTATGCAGTGTTGACAGCAGCACGATTGATCAACAGGATGCCCTCGAAGGTACTGGAATAGAAGTCTCCATGTGAGATATTACAAGAAAATAATAGTGGGATACTCCCACTAAAGGTGTTTGGCTGCGTATGTTTTGTGAAGGACAACAGAACATCTGTTGGGAAACTTGACCCCAGAGCAGTCAAGTGTGTATTCGTGGGCTATTCGGCGACTCAGAAGGGATACGTGTGCTGGAGCCCAGTAGAGAAGAAGTTTGTGAGCATGAATGTTCACTTCAGGGAGTTTGAGCCATACTACCATCAGGAGGGAACCTCATCCATGAGCAACACACCTGATACTGAGAGTATGAGGCGAGAGAGGGATATTGGTGAGAGTGTGGTGACCGATTTAGGAGTATGGCATGGAGGAATGTTTGAGGAGGAGCAGGAGAGTGAAGAGGAACAGGGGGAGGCGATGAGAGGTGTTAGGCCGACAACACAGGAGGAGTTACTTACCTACAGTAGAAAAGGGAAGCAAACTGCAGGTCCAGTACCTATAGTGCCAGTGTCATGTCCCTTGCCTGCGTCCGTCTCAAGTCCCGAGACACCTACACCATCACCACCAGATTCTCCTTCAGGTGATATTATTCTTCCTACTCCTCTCACACCATTAACAGTACGGAGGACCACTCGTAGCAATGCGAAAAATTCTCATGATAGATATGGTCGAGACCTTGCTCAATTTGTTTCATATAATAATATCTCTTCTTCTCATGGAGCATTCATTGCATCTTTGGATATTATTACTGTACCTAACAATTGGCAGATTGCCAAGAACGATCTGTCACGCCCCAGTCCCAAAATACCGAGGGACCGGACGCATGGCAATGCAGAGGAGTTGGATGCAGCGCCGGAGTCGGGTGGCTGGGAGGTCCGGGGAGTCGGGGACGAAGCCAAGGGCTAGGGCGTCGGTTGCTGCGGCTGAGGAGGGAGTAGGGTGATGGCGGGGCTCGGGGCTTAGGGGGGAGAGGTCGTGGAGATTAGGGTTCAGGGCTAGGGCTTCGTCGAGCGGCTGCGGGGACTGGAGGGTAGTGAAGCGGCGGGACGAAGGGCGCTGCTGGTCGGGGTTCAGGCAGTCGGGGTCGAGGGGTTAGGCGGAGGAAGTCTGGGGAGTCGGGGAAGGAGATGGAACGGGAGGTGGTGATGGTCGGCTACGGGGGGGCTCGAGTCGGCGGACAGCGCGGAGGGGAGTTCGTCGGAGCTAGGGCGGAGCAAGGAGGTGGGAGCAAGGAGGTGGGGAGGTCTAGGGTTCCGGCGGGTGTGGGTATTTATAGGGAGCCGCCGGCCGGAACAGTAGATTTCGGGTAGAATTAGGATTAGGGTTCAGTTTCGGATTTCGAGTTTGGGTCGGGTCAACGGGTAGCGGGTTAGACCCGGATTCGTTAAGGTTTAAGTGCGGGTATGGGTTGTTGGGTTTCGGGTCGGGTTTAGATCCGACCCGATCCGATAAGTCTGGGTTCGGTTCAGCTGAACCGGGTCTGGGTTGGTTTGGTTCAATTGAACCGGGTTTATTTTAGGGGTTTTAATTCGGTTCAATTATACAATAGTTTTTAGGGCTTTAAAAATTAATCCGGAGTCCAATAAATTCGCAGAAAATTACCCTATGTCCGGTTTTCCATTTTACACCATAAAATATTATTTCCATAATATTTTAATATTAATTAACAGCAATTAAAAATCATTTAAATTCAAAATACCTAAGTTTTAATTACAGAAAAAAATCCCAGAAAATTACAGAAAATTATGAAAACTCCAAATTAAAAATTTCTGAAAAAATCAGGGGGTTTACAATCTACCCAACTTATAAAAATTTTGTCCTCGAAATTAAAATAGGGTAGGGTCTAAAGAATTCTCTCAAGTGAACATTGCGGTCTCTACCCAACTTAGAATTTATCCATCTATCATCTAAGGCTATACATCTAAGAAAGCTATGTCCCAAATTATGTTATTGAATCCTCAAGGTTTTTAACACCAACATATCACTTATGATATTCCCTTAATCCTTTATAAAAGGGTCATCAACAATGCGACCGGCTTGTGGGGTAAATCTAGTACTGTCTACATATCAAACTTATACCCAGCACGAGGTTTCGTCTTTCCGAAATAAGGGAAGACGGAGATCAATAATAAAGAGTTCAGGAGTGAGGTAATAGAATAGAAGTATCGGGATCAAAGGCGTTTAAAGAATTCAAATAGGAATTGTTAGAGCAGTTGTGGATTGAAATCCTATTTTGGTAATCCTTTGTTCGCATGCTCGTATTAGTACAGTTATGTAACAGATACGATGTGCTCAGACATATCTAGAGGGCAAGTACACTAGTCAACTATATATCTCAATCCACGTAAAGTAGTCGTGCGAAGAGCGAACCAAAATGCACTAAGGTTGATCAGACCGTAATACATTGATTCTGAATAGACAATTGTATTAGTGTACATGTCCACTAATACATATGTCATGAACAAGCTCGATAAAGAATAAGCTTGCAAAACTAGGCTTTAGAATAGCAGCATAAGTCAAGTACAACAAATTTAAGTACGCTAGATGATGGTGAAAGGAGGTACAAATTAATCAAGTTCACAAAACAAAAACAAACAAGCAACCATAATAATAACAAGACTTTACAATCTCTACAGTTATCATACAACCTCCTTGTCTAAGTCGCTAGTCGACCAAATAGGGGCAAGGACCTTTAAATTCTATTGTCTGAATAACCACTATCTTCTTATACAAGTATAAAGTTGTGTCATCCTAGTTTACTTCATTAATGGGTCAATAGGGCTAGGTGGTATTATGTTGTGAGGCATACTACCCAACTTAAAACAATAAACTAATACTGAAATCGTCTTAAGGATACCGTGGAAACTCTTGTTAAGGTCTACGAGAAGGGGCCTTGGTACCTATTAGGGTATCTTCCTATATTACTTAGGTCATGGTCGTCTTAAGCCTTAGTCTTAGTACTTATAGGACAAGTGTCGATAGTGAGGATAGAAGAGTTACTGGCCGTCAAGGGTAAGGGATCTAACTTGTATCGAGGTGGGGGTACTAATTACGTGACTTAAAGCTAAGGGGTAATCATTAGGTCATAATCTACAATAATAACTTAAACTGTCAAGTTCTAATTACCAATCACGTAGTAAAAATTTAGAGTAACAACCAAAATAAACAATAAGAGGTGCACAGGAGTCAAGGCAGGATGCAAGTCTAGAAATTAATTCGAATCCGATATAGATGTCAAGAACGATTCAAGCAAGTGGATGAGATCAAAAACTTATCATATTCTTATCGCAGGCTTGCTCGGTCCCTAAGTTGAAACCGAACAATTTAGTCGTCGACCTGCATGGGCCACCACAAAAACCATGTCACGTCCCAGTTCCAAAATACCGAGGGACCGGACGCGTGGCAATGCGGAGGAGTTGGATGCAGCGCCGGAGTCGGGTGGTTGGGAGGTCCGGGGAGTCGGGGACGAAGCCGAGGACTAGGGCGTCGGTGGCTGCGGCTGAGGAGGGAGGAGGTGATGGCGGGGCTCGGGGCTTAGGGGGGAGAGGTGGTGGAGATTAGGGTTTAGGGCTAGGGCTTCGTCGAGCGGCTGCGGGGACTGGAGGGTGGTGAAGCGGCGGGTCGAGGGGCGCTGCTGGTCGGGGTTCAGGCAGTCGGGGTCGAGGGGTTAGGCGGAGGAAGTCTAGGGAGTCGGGGAAGGAGATGGAACGAGAGGTGGTGACGGTCGGCTGCGGGGGGGGGGGGGGGGCTCGAGTCGGCGGACAGCGCGAAGGGGAGTTCGTCAGAGCTAGGGCAGAGCAAGGAGGTGGGGAGGTCTAGGGTTCCGGCGGGTGTGGGTATTTATAGGGAGCCGTCGGCCGGAACAGTAGATTTCGATAGAATTAGGATTAGGGTTCAGTTTCGGATTTCGGGTTTGGGTCGGGTCGGGTCAACGGGTAGCGGGTTAGACCCGGATTCGTTAAGGTTTAAGTGCGGGTACGGGTTGTCGGGATTCAGGTCGGGTTTAGATCCGACCCGATCCGATAAGTCTGGGTTCGGTTCAGCTGAACCGGGTCTGGGTTGGTTTGGGTTAGTTTGGTTCAATTGAACCGGGTTTATTTTAGGGGTTTTAATTCGGTTCAATTATACAATAGTTTTTAGGGCTTTAAAAATGATTCTGGAATCCAATAAATTCGCAGAAAATTACCCTATATCCGGTTTTCCATTTTACACCATAAAATATTATTTCCATAATATTTTAATATTAATTAACAGCAATTAAAAATCATTTAAATTCAAAATACCTAGGTTTTAATTACAGAAAAAATCCCAGAAAATTACAGAAAATTGTGAAAACTCCAAATTAAAAATTTCTGAAAAAATCAGGGGGTTTACACGATCAAAAGTGGAAAACGACGATGCAAGAGGAGTTAGGCGCTCTTGAGAAAAACCACACTTGGGAACTGGTAAAACTGTCAGAGAGGAAGAGGGCAGTCGGATGCAAGTGAGTCTTTACTGTGAAGCAGAACCCAGATGGAAAACTAGAACGCTACAAGGCTCGATTGGTGGCAAAATGATACAGTCAGACGTACGACATTGACTATGATGAGACCTTTGCACCAGTGGCGAAGATGAGCACCATCAGGACCCTGATTTCTTTGGCAGCGAATGGTGGATGGAAGCTACACCAACTGGATATGAAGAATGTGTTTCTTCATGGGGATCTATTGAAGGAAGTGTACATGGAGATACCACCAGGATTCTACACCGATAAGACAGTGGGAAAGGTATGCAGGTTGAAGAAGTCCCTCTATGGACTGAAGCGGTCTCCTCGAGCGTGGTTTGACAGATTCAGGAGGACGATGATAGAGATGGGATATCAGTAGATCAATGCTGATCATACTGTATTCTTCCGTCGGAGTGGAGGCCACATCACCATGCTTGCGGTGTATGTGGACGATATGATTATAACAGGAGATAATGAATAGGAGATTGCCCGACTCAAGGGGAAGCTTGGCAAGGAGTTCGAGGTGAAAGACCTTGGTCTTCTTCGGTACTTCCTTGGGATTGAGATTGCTCGAGAAGCAGAGAAAATTGTTCTTTCTCAGAGGAAGTATGTGTTGGACCTTCTCACAGAGACAGAGATGTTGGGATGTAGAGCTGCAGCGACGCCGATCAACCAGGATCAAGCTGTGTGCTGAGGCTAGAGAACCAGTTGACCGAGACAGATACCAGAGACTAGTGGACAAGTTGATCTATTTGAGCCACACAAGTCCTGATATCTTCCTTGTGGTGAGTGTGGTGAGCCGCTACATGCATGACCCAAGGAAGGGTCATATAGATGTAGTGTACCAGATTCTGAGATACTTGAAGGGTGCCCCCGGAAGGGTTGATATTCACGAAAAATGATCACTTGAGCATCGAGGGCTACTGTGACTCTGACTATGCTAGCTGTACTAATGACAAGAGGTCTACCTCGGGCTATTGCATATTTGTATGAGGCAACTTGGTCTCTTGGAGGAGTAAGAAGCAGTCGGTGGTGGCCAGATCGACAGCTGAAGCAGAGTACAGAGCTATGGCCTTGGGAGTTGCAGAGCTGCTATGGCTGAAGAGTATGCTGGTGGAGCTGAAGCTGAATCAAGGAGCCAAGATGAAGCTGTAGTGTGACAACCAATCAGCCATCAGTATCGCCAACAATCCAGTGCAGCATGACAGGACCAAACATATCGAGATCGATAGATTCTTCATCAAGGAGAAGTTGGACCGTGGATTACTGGAGCTAGGTCATGTTTCAACCAAGGAGCAGGTAGCAGACAGTATGACCAAGGGACTTAGCTCTGCAGATATGATTATAGGATGTGACAAGATGGATTTAGTGAATATCTTTCGCCCATCTTGAGGAGGAGTGTTGGTATATTAGAATATTCTTGGTATATTTGTTGGTATATTAGAATATTCTTGGTATATTTGTTGGGATATTAGAATATTCTACATGGGGTTTTAATGGGGTATTAATGTAAGATGAAGGATTGTAAGGCTATAAATAGCCAAGAGATTATCAATAAAAAATATAACAATAACTCCAAAATATTCTACAGAAAGAAACCTAGCCCTGGACCAGCCAAATATGTCCAATACCCATGCACCATGCTTAGATAAGCTGGCCATGTTGTGCCAAATTTGTCCCTAACTGAGTTTAGGCTAATTCTAACACCTTCTAACACCGCAATAAGCATTAGTAATTTCAAAAATATATCTGAAAAGAAAACTTTAAGTATTGCCTCAAGGAAAGGAAGTAAGCAAAATTCTCATCAACGTGAGCTGATTGTGATCTAGAGCAAGAGCATTATCAAGACCATACAAGAATGTATTACTAAGTGCACTTTTCTTGATGAGCTTACCTTTCCTGATCTTCGAACACGACCATCCAAACGCAATATTATGTACACATCATCTCCAGGATTAACACCTTCAGATTTTTGTTGATCACGTATCCACCTGAAGATAAACACATCTCTAAATTCATTGAGTATCCAAAACAAGTTAAATGATATCTATTTACAAACAGTGTAGTAATAAAGTAAATTCAAAACATGGCATCAGCATATAATTTTTAATATTGACAGCACTAAACAAGTAAGGTTGTTGCTTGCATTCTAGAGGATGTGGGTTTGAGTCGTGGAAATAACTTGTCCATATATACGGGGGTAGGGTTGTGTAAATCTTGACCCTCCCTAGACCCTGCATAAATGGGAGCATCGTGCCACTTGGACACCATTTTTTATTCTCCACTGAGGTAGATTTGTTTAAGGAAGAATAAAGTAAGAAAGTAATTGGTAAATAAAGTAAGAAAGTAGTAGTGAGGAAACCTTGAAGGTTCTACAATACAGCATAAATTTATGAGGGCAGGTTGAGATGATATAGACATGCAAATTTTGCAACAGAAAAGACCAAAAGAGATGATAGAAATTAACTTTCCATAGAATACTAGGAGATAACAGAAGATCCAAAAGTAATAGAAGGTTCAAGAAAGGATTACATGGCAAATAAGAAGATGTAACACTTTCATGATGGCGTTGTGTCTATGCATATATACATAATAATAGGAAAAAATATATACATAATAATAGGAGAAAGTTCTGTTAAATTCCCACTAAATTCATGACTATCATCATCATCATCCAAGCTTTCTCCCATCAAATGTGGTCGTCTACGAAATATAATAAAGTTCTCCATGAAAGAAATGATCGCAAAGTTTTTATGACCGCAAATCGACATTACTTCCATTCCTAGACAAGGCATCTATGATCATGAGAGGCAATGCCAAAAAGCCTATGCACCCGTTAGCAGGTAGGCAGACCTACCTAGCTCATGAAACCAAGTAGCAACCCCCAAATTTCGCATATAGTATAAAGTCTAGATGAAGAGGTAAGATGATACAACTTGTTTTATGGAACAACATTCATCTCTATGACAAATTATGCCAAAGAGTGAAAAATAAATTCCACTAAATGCCCTCTCATATATATATCCAGCCAAATTCTTCATGGAAATTCAGAATTTAGACGGTTGGTGGTCATAAAGCATCAGAAATGCCTAAAATGGAAACCTCGAGGATCTATTGTAAGTTTCTTATCTGTCCTACAAAACACCTTGTTTTTCATAACTATATTAAACCTATGAACCAAGAGTTATGACTCAGAAATCCAAACCATTAGTGTTGGAAAATGCAGTTTGATCCGGACGGGAGTTGATCCACGAGGGAAATCCCATACGACTCAGAAATTCATATGACTTAGCCCAACGACTAAGGGAAATCCCATGTTAAGTCCAAAACCAATTCCATTTATCTATACCTCATTCTCCCATTTTATAATCGATGTGAGACTAAACTTTCTGCACTCCCACCACGATTGAGCGTGCAACCTGATGTGAGATACAACTTACCTTAGCTTGTATCAGAGTGAACCAGACCAATTAGGAGATCTAACAAATTGTCATCTCATCGTTGGAACACAGAGCTACACTGACACGTTCACCAAATCGCATCACTACTGGGTGCGGTTTTGGGTGCGAACCGCACGTCTTTCTCCACCTTTGGCTTGACAACTAGACCCATCATTGAAGCCAAACTATACTACTATTGGGTGGAACCAGAAGACGTCTTCAAACCGTATAGTCTTTGACGCTCTACCTAGAAGCAAACTTGGGAGGATTCAAATTGATTCTGAGTATACGTACCGGACATGTGTCAACATAATCTGTGTCGAAGAAATTGAAGTGCTTAATTAGCACCACTCTTAACCTTGGGTTATAATACCAGTTTGTTACAGAACGACCAGGTATTGAGCAAATAGATTGGAGGCATACCAAAAAAAACGAGCAACCGCAAACACAAAAGATTTAAGGTGAAAAATCCTAAATAGAAGAAAACTACTGACAGAAGAGAACAGAGAAAATTCACTACTGTGGAGAAGAATATAGATGATAATTGTCCTATACAAATCAGATGGGGGGTTATATATAATCTCCCAATTACATAGAATAAGGAAACAAGCATTCCAAATTCTAATAAGAAACAATGATTCCTAATCCTATTAGGGGATCAAGGATTCCTACTACTAACAAGGGATAAGGATTCCTGCCCCTAATATCGATGAGATTCAAGAAATCCTAACAAATCTCCACCTTGGATTGTATCCCCAACATGAATATTAGACTCTGCTTCTGCCATGACTAGTTCCAATTTTCAACATTAAGCAAGTCCAAATAATGTTAGAACTTGAGAGTTGGTACCGGCTTTGGGAACATATTAACTGATTGTCCTCAGTGTATACCTTCTTGAACTTGATTCTCTTCTCCGAACGGATGAAATGGTATCAATAGAAACTTGGTTTAATACTTGGCTTAATTTTATTGATGGGTGAGCTACATATATATAGGAGAGGCTAACCCTTCTCTCTACTATTCTACTATATGTGGGATTAAACACCCACTAATACTCTCAACACTTCCTCTCAAGATGGACGATAGATATCAATTATCCCCATCTTGTCACAGTTTAGAAAGACTCGATGAATTAAGGCCCTTAGTCAGACAATCTGCAACTTGTTCTTCTGAACGAACATGATCGAGCTTTAATATCTATTTTTCTAGCTTCTCTTTGATGAAGAACCGATCGATCTCGATGTGCTTAGTTATGTCATGCTGGACTGGATTGTTAGCTATACTTATTGCAGCTTGACTGTCACTCAGAAGACGCAACAGTGTT
The DNA here is from genome assembly GCA_036927795.1 of Iris macrosiphon. Classification (NCBI taxonomy): domain Eukaryota; kingdom Viridiplantae; phylum Streptophyta; class Magnoliopsida; order Asparagales; family Iridaceae; genus Iris; species Iris macrosiphon. The sequence goes on along the minus strand of JAYESA010000018.1, from coordinate 136,892,497 downwards.
CCCTGGTCTAGCTCCAACTCCGTCAGCAGTGCTCTTACCCACAGCAACTCTGACACTCCCAGAGCCATAGCTCTATACTCTGCTTCAAGTCGATCGTGCTACTACAGACTGTTTCTTGCTTCTCCATGAGATTAGGTTACCCCCCACAAAGACACAGTACCCTGAGGTAGACCTTCTGTCGTCCATGCAGCTTGTCCAATCTGCATCGCAGTACCCCTCAACACCCATGCGTCCATTTTTCTTGAACTATAGCCCTCTTCCAGGAGCCCCCTTCAGATATCTCAGTATACAAAAAACTGCATCCATGTGACCCTTTCTTGGATCATGCATGTAGCGACTTACTACACTCATAGCAAATGAGATATCAAGGCGAGTGTGGCCTAGATAAATCAATCTGCCTACAAGGCTCTGATATCTCTCATGATCAACATGCTCTCCTGCCTCTGCACCCAACTTATCTTTCTGATCGATTGGAGTGACTGTCGATCGACATCTCAGCATACCAGTCTCTGTGAGTAGGTCTAGTACATACTTCCTCTGAGAGAGGACGATCTCATATCTTCCTCGAGCCACCTCGATCCCGAAAAAATACCTCATCATTCCCAAGTCCTTTACTTCAAACTCCTTGGCGAATTTTGACTTCAGTTGGGTGATCTCCTCCTCATTATCATCTATGATCACTATATCATCCACATACACTGCAAGTATGGTGATGTGGACTCTTGCATGCTGGAAGAAAACCGTGTAATCTGCATTGGTCTGGCGGTACCCCATGCCTGTGACAGCCTTCCTGAATCTATCAAACCAGGCTCGAGAAGATTGCTTGAGCCCATACAGTGATTTCTTTAGCTTGCACACATTTTCTGTCGACTGCTTCGTGCAAAACCCCGGAGGGATCTCCATGTATACTTCCTCTTGTAGATCTCCATGAAGAAAAGCATTCTTCATATCCAATTGATTCAGCTGCCACCCATGGTTTACTGCAAGGGAGAACAAGGTTCTAACAGTGCTCATCTTTGCCACTGGAGCAAATGTCTCATCAGAGTCGATGTCATAGGATTGATTGAATTCCTTTACAACCAACTTTACCTTGTACCGCTCCACCTTTCCTTCTAGCGACTCCTTTATTGTGAAGACCCATTTGCATCCAACTGCTCTCTTTCCTTTAGGCAACAGAAAAAGCTCCCATGTCCCATTTCTTTCGAGTGCCCCAAGTTCTTCCAATATTGCAGCTCTCCACCTTGGATCTTCCTTCGCTTCCTGCCAACATTTAGGCAAAGAGATGGTGTCTAACGATACAATGAATGCTCGATAGGTAGGAGATATATTAGAGTAGGATAAAACATTAGTAATGTCATGTTCATAACCATAATGATTAGGGACTTTTCTCGCATTATTGTGAGAAGATCTCCTTAAGGGAATACGAGGAAGTGGTGAAGAGATCATACCATCCAAATCATAGGGATCCGCATCCGAATCAGAGGGATCCGGTGTGGGAGGTGCATCTTCAAGAGTTGGGGAAGGGTTAGACGAGGGACATGGCACAGTAGGGACAATAGACACAGTACTAGGCACAGTAGTGGACTGTTGCATTCTCCTTCTGTAGACTTGGAGCTCTGTATATTGTTATGTAGTATGTTCCTCCTCCTGCACTGGAGCATCACTTTCTTCCTCCTGATTGTCACCACTTTCTTCCTCCTGATTATGTGTATCCTCATCATTTTTCTCACTATCGCTATTTTTTCCTTGTTCCCTTGGACCGGCTTCCATCATTGGACATGGAACTGACCCGACAATCATACTTGGGCTCATCTCCCCCTCACTCCTAACACCTCTTGTGTTAGGTGTGTCACCAAATACGGAGCCTTCACCTGAACCATTGTGGTAGTATGATTCCATCTCTCTGAATGTAACGTCCATGCTTACAAAGAGCCTTCGCTCCACCGGACTCCAACAAGAGTATCCCTTCTTAGTCCTTGAGTAGCCAACAAAGATGCACTTCACTGCCCGATGGTTCAACTTTTCCACCGCAGGTCTGTTATCTTTCACAAAATATACACATCCAAATATCTTTGGAGGAACAATGTACTTATTCTCTCCTGTAAGCATCTCAAACGGTGTCTTCCATCATAACATCTGAGAGGGCATCATGTTGATGAAATATGCAGCCGTCAACACGGCATGCCTCCACAAGTGTTTAGGAACATTCATGGCAAACATCATTGACCGTGCTACTTCCAACAGGTTCCTGTTCTTCCGCTTTGCCACGTCATTCTGTGCTAGTGTATAGGCACACGAAGTCTGATGTTGTATCCCATGGGCTGATAAGTACTCTTCAATAGTCTTGTTGGTGTATTCTGTTCCATTGTCATATCTCAAAATCTTCACTTTAGCATTGTACTGTGTTGTAACCTTGCAATAAAAATCTTGAAAGCATGCAAAAATATCACTCTTACTCTTCATTAGGTATACCCAGGTGACACGAGTGTAGCAGTCAATAAAGGTGACAAACCATTTAAAATCATTAACTCCAGTTGTAGGACAAGATCCCCACACATCAGAGTATATCATATCAAAAGCAGCTAAACTTCTATTTACAGAACTCACATAAGAGCTTCTGGTATGTTTTTCAAGCTCACAAGCATCACAAACCAACTTTTGTTTATTAGCTTTTTGATACATAGATGGATACATCAGACTCAATAGATTGAATGAAGAGTGTCCCATGTGCTGATGTTGAAGTAATAATTATGCTTCCACTGTTCTTCGCGACTCCTCCGGTTGTGCTTCTTCCACCAGTGACGCTAGTGCTGCGTCCAGCCCACCCATGTCCAAGTACCATAGCCCCTTATGTCAAGTGCTAGTCTCCAACCGTCTTTCCATTCCCTTCTCCTGAAAAATCACCTTAGGAATGTCAAAGAAAACAACACAATTAAGTTGAAGAACAATGGCACTAATGGACAATAGATTAACGAAAGAAGATGAAGCATGCAAGACATCAGTAAGGATTATGGAAGTGGTGCATTCAACTGCTCCTTTACCCATAATGGGTCTAACTGTACCATTAACAGTCTGAATGCTTTCAGGCATCGTCAGGTAAGTGTAATCTTGGAACTCATCATGAGCACCCATGACATGGCGGGATGCCCCAGAGTCAATTATTCAACCTAGTCTGTGGATAGATGCCAGGGCATGAGCAGGTATACCTGTGCTTGTATGGGCATAGTGGGTGATGTTACCCCCGCAGGTGGTTGGACTTGATGTCCGAGAGGTGTTGGCTCGACTGTCGCTGGTTCCAAGCTTCATGCTTCTCCATATCTCTAGTATTTTTCTCACTAGGGGTCATATCGGGTGACTGACTCCCACTTCCCTCTTCTTCCAGGTTTGCTGTGTCCTCCGGAATGATTACTTCTGCCACCAGCATAATCTCCTCTGCTACCCCTACGCATTCCACAGCTGCGTCTGCGGCCGCTGGACTAGCCTCTCAGAGGTTTCGTACATAATCTGATGAAGTGTCCAGGGTCTCCACAGTTGTAGCACCCTCCCCCTCCGGAAGGGTTTGGGTTAAAAGCTGCTATAGCTGATTTTTTTCTCCCAGAGAGCTGTGGTGCTCGGCATCAGCTTCAGTCGTGCCTCTTCTTGTACCATAGCATCTATGGCCTCCTGCAGTGATGGCAGCCTGGCTTGAGCAAGTAGGATATTGCTCCTATGCTCGAATGATGGGTTGAGCCCCTTCAGGAACTTCATCATCCTCTGTCGCGAAACATACTCCATGAACTTCTTATAATGTTTCGCAAATGTCGGTTCCACTTGCTCATCTTCCACGTCAATGGGGTCATAGTGGTCGAGATCTGACCAATACTTCTTCAGCAGAGTCGCATACTCAGAGATAGTGTGATGTTCTTAGACCACAATATCAAGTTCATCTTGTAGTTGAAAAATCCTCATAGGGTTGTCCGACCCTGAGTACATAACTCTCAACGTTATCCAAATATCACCAGTACCCTCCATTGCTTCCACGTTGTCCGACACTTGGTCGGTCAATAGAGCTGTCAACCATCCAGCAACAACATTATTGACGATCTCCCATACAGCAAATTCTTGGGAGTGATCTTCAGGTGCCTTGGTTTGGCCATTCACATAGCCCACCAAGCCTCTTGCCTTCAGAGTCCGCATCACCTGACGCGACCACTTCAAGTAGTTGGAAGTACCCTCCAACTTTATCTCCAGTTTTCCAACTTTTCCATTTTGTATGGTGAAGGATCAACATCTGCGTGTGCACCACGGGAGCTAGTATCGGTCAGCCTCTTGGAGAAGAGATTGTCCACAAAGCCTTTATCTCTTGGGCCGTCAGCTTGTCGTAGATCGTCTCCATCGTCTTCTTCTTGTCCTCTTCCATCAGCAAGATCAACAAGACGATGGCAGATCTAGACTGTCTCCACCTTTGATCGTCATCTTCTCTACGTCTACTGTTCCTCCTTCAGCGGCAACGGTGTCCATGAGAGTCGTTGCTTACGTCCCGTGCACGGCTTCGACCCGAGGTCGCATGGCCTGACGAGAAGGAGGAACTGACAGTTGTAGTCTAGATCAGGAGTTCACACAAGAGTTCCCTCACTGATATATCTTAATCCAACAAGCAACTATATAATTAATATTCCGATTACAACTTACTGCTACAAAACAATAATCAGAAAATTAAATTTCTCGGTCTTCCGTGCAATCGCAGTTGCATATGGATAGAACCGAGTTACAACTTGCATGAGAAAAGACGAATAAGAAGATCGTCGGGGTCGCCGGGATCGCAGCGGCAACAGTAGCAGTTGCGACAACAACAGCAACAGTAGCAGTAGCCGCGACAGTGGGGCAGGCCGGCGGCACTGCGGCGCGTGGCCAGACGGTCGCCGGGGCCGGTAGGAAAAGAAAGGGGGGCGGCTATGAGAGAGTTAGGGTTTGGAGAAGGGTGAGAGGATTTGGCTCTGATACCAAATAGAAATTTGGTTTAATACTTGGCTTAATTTTATTGATGGATGGGACTACATATATATAGAAGATGCTAACCTCTCTCTCTATTTTTCTACTAGATGTCAGACTAAATACCTACTAATACTCTCAACAGTATCTCTAAGTTGATATGTTTCGTCCGACCGTGAAACAACTGATCCTTTGCCAAGTAAACTGTACCCTGACTATCGCAATCCAGAACGGCCTACTCCTGTTGAAATCTGAGCCAAACCTTTTAACTATGTCTTTTCATTGCTTTCGGCATTGCCATATATTCCGCTTTCGTGAAGGCAACTGAAGACTGTATTATAGCCTTCCAACTGACGATAAAATCTGCTAAAGTAAAGATGTAGCAGTAATTGATCTATTTCCATCAAGATCGTCCGCATAATCCGAGTCAGATTATCCAACTATTTTGAAAGAAGTATCTTAGCCTCCATAATTAAGTCCTACTTTTGTCATTCCCTTCCGATAGCAAAAAATCTACTTTATTACTTCCCAACATGACTATAAATGTTCACCATTAACCAGCTGACTACGCTAACTGAATGTGAGTTGAATGTGCTATATCAGAATAAGTGCACACCGTAGCCTACCTCACGCATCCTACTGTACTAGCATGTAATCCCCTGTACCGATATTAAATTTTGGTTATTTTTTAAAATTAAATGGGACTAGAAATATTAAAAAATAATAAGTAAATAATAAGTTAATTGAATAAATAAATAATTTTCTTACAATAAAAAAAGGGTTGAGAAGTTAATCAATGGGGAATATAATTTATATTGTTGAAATTAGTTGATGATTTTATTAGTTGAAATTAGTTGATGATTTTATTAGTTGATGAAAAATAATAAGTAAATAATAATTTTGAGCAGTATTTAAGTAATAATGTTGAAATTAGTTGATGGTTTTATTGATTGTCTCATTGGCATTATATAGCCTTACAGTCATTAATACAATGATTTCAATCATTATGACAATAATCTCATAATGGAATATCCTGTGACATATTCTGGCATCCCAAATATGTCCTCAGGATATTCCCATGTGCTTATACTATACTTAAATATGACACCCAACATACCATATCAACACTCCCCCTCAAGATGGGTGAAAGATATTCACTAAGCCCATCTTGTCACATCCTCTAATCATGCTCACTGAGGCGAGTCCCTTGGTTAGTCCATCTGCTACTTGATCCCTGATTGGAACATGGCCAAGCTCCAGTAATCCTCTATCCAACTTCTCTTTGATGAAGAATCTATCAATCTCGATGTGTTTGGTCCTGTCATGCTGTACTGGATTGTTGGCGATACTAATAGCTGACTGATTGTCACACCACAGCTTCATCTTGGCTCCTTGATCCAGCTTCAGCTCCACCAGCATATTCTTCAACCATAGCAGCTCTGCAACTCCCAAAGCCATAACTCTGTACTCTGCTTCAGTTGTCGATCTGGCCACCACAGACTGCTTCTTACTCCTCCAGGAGACCAAGTTACCTCCTACAAATATACAATATCCCGAGGTAGACCTCCTGTCATCAGCACAACTAGCCCAGTCAGAATCACAGTAGCCCTCGATGCTCACGTGATTGTTCTTCCTGAATATTAGTCCCTTCCCGGGAGCACCTTTCAAGTACCTCAGAATCTGGTACACTGCATCCATATGACCCTTCCGTGGGTCATGCATGTAGCGGCTCACCACACTTACTGCAAAGCAGATATCAGGACGTGTGTGGCTCAAATAGATCAACTTGCCAACCAGTCTCTGGTATCTGTCCCGATCAACTGGTTCTCCAGCCTCAGCATCAATCTTGAATCTCTGATCTATTGGTGTCGCTGCAGGTTTGCACCCCAACATCCCAGTTTCTGTGAGAAGGTCCAGTGCATACTTCCTTTGAGAGAGAACAATCCCCTCTGCTTCTCGAGCAATCTCAATCCCAAGGAAGTACCGAAGAAGGCCGAGATCCTTCACCTCGAATTCCTTGCCAAGCTTTCCTTTGAGTTGGGCGATCTCCTGCTCATCATCTCCTGTGATAATCATATCATCCACATACACCGCAAGCATGGTGATGTGGCCTCCACTCCGACGGAAGAACACAGTATGATCAGCATTGATCTGCTGATATCCCATCCCTATCATCGCCCTTCTGAATCTGTCAAACCAAGCTTGAGGAGACTGCTTCAGTCCATAGAGGGACTTCTTCAACCTGCAGACCTTGCCTACTGTCTGATTGGTGCCAAATCCTGGTGGTATCTCCATGTACACCTCCTCCACTAGATCTCCGTGAAGAAACGCATTCTTCACATCCAGTTGGTGTAGCTTCCATCCACCATTCGCTGCCAGAGAAATCAGAGTCCTGACAGTGCTCATCTTTGCAACTGGTGCAAAGGTCTCGTCATAGTCGATGCCGTACGTCTGACTGTATCATTTGGCTACTAGTCGAGCTTTGTAGCGATCAACCTGTCCATCTGGGTTCTGCTTCACGGTAAAGACCCACTTGCATCCAACTGCTCTCTTCCCCTCTGGCAGTCTCACAAGCTCCCAAGTGTGGTTCTTCTCCAGAGCTCCCAACTCCTCGTGCATTGCCGCTTTCCACTTTGGATCGTTCTTGGCAACCTGCCAATTGTTAGGTACAGTAATACTATCCAAAGATGCTATAAATGCTCCATGAGAAGAAGGGATATGGTCATAAGAAACAAACTGAGCAATATCCCAACCATATCTGTTTGGAGGATTTCCTGCATTGCTGCGAGTGGTCCTCCGTACAGATAGTGGTGTGGGAGGAGTAGTAGTAGGAGGAATGATATCTTGTGAAGGAGGGGGTATCACCTGAAAGGGGGTTGGTGTCGGTGCCTCAGGAGTTGGGACGAACGCAGGCAAGGGACTTAGTACTGGCACTGTCGGTACTGGTCCTGCAGTTTGCTTCTCTCTCCTGCTGTAGGTAAGTAACTCTCCCTGAGCCGTAGGCCTAACACCTTCACCTTCTTGTCCCTTCTCCGTGCCTCCATGCCAAACTTCTAAATTGGTTACCACCAAGTTCTCCATCTCCCCCTCTCGCCTAATACTGGCAGTATTAGGCGTGTTGTGTGAAGTTCCGTCCTGGCGGTAGTATGGCTCATGCTCCCGAAAGTGGACATCCATACTGACAAACTTCTTCTTCTCTACTGGACTCCAGCACACATACCCCTTTTGGGTCGCCGAGTAGCCTACGAAGATGCATTTGACCGCTCTAGGGTCAAGTTTCCCAACTGATGGCCTGTTGTCCTTCACAAAACACACACACCCAAACACCTTCAGTGGGAGTATCCCACTATTATTGCCTTGCAATACCTCACATGGGGACTTCCATCCGATGACCTTCGAGGGCATCCTGTTGATGAGTTGAGCTGCTGTCAACACTGCATGCCCCCACAGACTCTGTGGGACATTCATGTCGATCATCATACTTCTTGCGACCTCCAGAAGGTGTCTGTTTTTCCTTTCTGCAACTCCATTTTGTGCTGGTGTGTATGCACAGGTGGTCTGATGCTGTATTCCGTGTGCTGACAAGTATTCTGCAAGCGTCCTGTTGGTATACTCTGTTCCATTGTCAGACCTCAGTACCTTCACAACTGCTTTGTACTGAGTCTGGACATGCTTATGAAAATCCCGAAAACAAGCAGGTACATCACTCTTATTTTTCATCAAATATAACCAGGTAACACGAGAGGCACACTCAATGAAAGAAACAAAGTACTTATAACCATTCATAGTGTTAGTAGCACATGGACCCCAGACATCAGAATGTACTACCTCAAAAGCAAAAGTGCTCCTATGACCCGTGTCAACATATGAGCTCCTAGTAAGTTTTCCTAACTCGCACGCATCACATACTAATTTCTCTTTATTTGTTTTTGCATAAATCTCTGGATACAACTTACTTAGAGTATCAAAGGAAGAATGTCCCATCCTCCGATGATGGAGTATCAAGGTATCCTCAGTCCTCTGCTGCAGTCCTTCCATGCCAGCCTTCTCTGCCATAGATACCAATGCTGAGTCCAGTCCTTCTCGATCTAGGTACCACAGTTCCTCATGCCAAGTGCCAGTCCCAAGTCTTCGTCCTGTCCCTTTCTCCTGGAAGGTCACCTTAGGAATATCAAAAGAAACAATGCATTTAAGTTGGAGGATTATAGAACTAATGGACAAGAGACTGACTGGAAAGGATGGAGCATGTAAAACATTGGATAATCTTACTGAACCTGTACAATTAACAGTACCCTTACCGACCACTGGCTGGAAAGTGCCATCAGCTGTCTGAATGCTGTCTGCTGATGCTAGGTGAGTGTAGGAAGAAAACTCACTAGCATTCCCCGTCACATGCCGAGATACTCCCGAGTCGATAATCCAGTCTGATGATTTAAGGGAAGAGATAGACGCAAGGGCAAGTGATTCGTCAGTACCTTCTGATGGATGGGCATACATGACAGCGTTGCCCCTAACAAAGAATGAGGTGGACGCCTCCTCTGTTCTACTCCTCATGTCTCACAGTGCCTGGTCCTCCACAGTAAAGGTGCCATCAGCTTCTCCGTTCCCTTCTGATATCAGGAGGTTTGCCCGATAACCTCCTCGGCCGCCTCGTCTATCCCCTCGACCACGACCACGTCCTCCATTATATCCTCGTCCGCCGAACGGTCCTCGTCCACCACCTGAATCTCCCTCCCTAGGTGGTTTGGTACAAGCATACCGATGATGACCCATCTTCCCACAGTTGTAGCACTGCCGGTTATGCTGCCAGGGCTCTCCCTTAGATCCTGTGTTACCTGAGCTGGTGATCGCTAGTGCTGACTTTGCTTCAGGGGGACCACCTGTCCCGGCTTGCAGCCTGATGCGTGTCTCCTCCTGGATCATGGCTGAGATAGCCTCCTCAAGGCTAGGGATCTTTGGTTGGGCTAGAAGTAGGGCCGTCCTCTGTGCGAAAGCTGCAGTCAGCCCTTTGAGGAACTTCATCGTCCTCTCCTGCAGACACACCTGTCTCTCCTTACACTTAGGGTCCCCGCAGCTCGCCCGATCTGAGGAGTGATCATAATCCAACCACAGACGCTCCAACTCCGTGGCATACTCCTGCACCGTCTTCTCTGTAACGCCCCGTTCCCCCTATTCGGGGAGCGCGGCCAAGAAATACTTACGACTGTCCGAACGGGACAGATTGAATTAAGATCCTTTCCTCGTTATGGATTGGTTTCTTCGGAATCGGGTCCCATATACAATGGATTGTGCCTCGAGGATGGACTCGGCGGCAGAGTCGAGAGGGGCCTTTCCGTTGCGTTGGTTTCTTGTCCGTTTTCGTGCCGCTTGGTTGCTTTCTTGTTGGTTTTATGACTTGCGTTTTCTTGAACGGTTTCAATGGATTTCATTGCTTTCGTTCTTAGGATTTCGCATTTCGTATCGAGCCTTGGAGACCGAAGCAGGAGGTATTGATCATCCGTTGGTGCGTGCAGGTGATCGTGTAGACGACGCGCGAGCGGAGTCTTAAAGACCTCTCCTTCTTCTTCCTATCCAACCAACGTGTGAGTGGCTCTATTTCGATAAGCACCTTCTTTCCAAGGGCTCCGTTCATAATAAAATTGACTCAGTTGTGCATTCAATCAAACGATACCAATTAAGTAACAAGTTGGATAAAAAGATAAGATAAGAAGTAGGCTTGGAACACTCATTGCTTGTCATACAAAACCTTGCATAAATTCATTTATGCATGCATGTTCGTTAGGTGTTTAATGGGTTGGTATTTATTGATAGTTAAAAGGTGTTCTTCTATAAACTGCTGCATGTTAATTCATATAACTTGCTGGTTGATTATGATAGTGCAGTAAAGTGGTTTCGTGCATGCTGTTCTTAAAATTGCTTATGTGTTCACTATGTGTTTGGTGGGTTGGAGTTAGACAAACTTGTATACAAGGGGTAACGTTCTACGAACGGTCGCCGGGGCACCGGGACCGCTTCGACCTGGGTAGAACATTTGCTAGTGTAGTCCTAGCGCTTGGATGGGTCCGTGCGTCCGCCAAAGGCTAGCTACCTGAGGCGGAATGTCAGCCGATCCATCCCCCATCCAACCAAGAGATGTTGTGTATATTTAAACTGTGCAGACTAACTATGTCTTCGTGACAGGGAAGGCTATGGTAAGTTGTACAGGTGGTTCAGACGGTACAGGTAAAGTCACCGAACGGTGGCATGTGGGTTATGTTATTTTGTTCTTGCATACCTGCTAAATGAAATCTGATCTAGGCAAGAATAGAAACCCACCTAAGCTAATAATTGTAGCATACTCATTAGATCTCATCTCATGAGCTTGGTAAAGTTGAGCAGCTAGCCTTCACCAGTACTTTTTGAAGTACTGACCCTCGTTGTAGCAGGTTCCCCGGCGCAAGGCAACGCGGCGAGGAGCTGAAGTTCTCTTCGGACTTTTGGGACTCTTGGCGGTACGTGGCCAAGACTTTTGGAGGCTCAAGCTAGAAGCCTTTCTCTCTCTCCGTTGCTGAATATCGCTAAGGCGATGGTGCTTACTCGCACCCAAGGTGTTTTGTGTTTTCAAATCTATGTAAAGGGACATAATGTATGGATCGGCTATCTCATTTTGCGTCCAAGTTTGTAAGCCCGCGGGGCATTTTATACTTTTGAGTCAAGAAATGTAAAAAGATGTTCATTATGAATAAAAGAGAAACTTTTCTATGCCTCAACTTTGTGTTATCTTATATGTCTACTCTGTTGCATTGTCCTAAAGAATATCCTTATGCCTAAGGCCTTGTGCACGCGCGCCCTACGCGTGCACGGCATCACGCCCGGGGGACGATTATCGATTAGCCGAAATCGGGGCGTGACATTCTCTCCCTGTACGGTGTCATCAATCTCCCCCTTTATCTGGAAGACCCGTAAGTTGTTCCCCACACCATCATAGGTCCTTCTCAACTTCTCCCACACATCTTTCACCATCTCAATACCGTCTACTGTGGCGGCAATAGACTGGACTAAGGAGTTGAGAAGCCAGATGTAGATCACCATATGAGTGGACTTCCACTCATCGCGTCCTGTCGAGCCCTCGTCCGGCTCTGTCGTCTCGCCCGTCAGGAACCCCTCCATGTTTTTTCCTGCGAGGGTTCTTCTCACCCGTCGTGACCAACTCAGATAGGTGGCTGGTCCATCTAATTTCAGATCGATGGAGGGAAGCTTCAACTCCGGCGACGTTCGTGTCATGTTCTTACCAGCCGACATCGTCAACAACTTCATCAACGTTGCCACCTCTGCAGAATCTAGCTTCTTGATGATCTCCTCCATCGATGCGTCGTCTATCCAGTCACGTCACGTCCGCTCCACGACTCACGCATGTCCTCGTCGTCCGCTCCTAGATCCGAACATGTCCCCCCCTTTTTCAGATCTAGGCATCCCTATTAGGCGCTGCCTCGTGCTGGTGCGGAGGAGGCGGTAGCACGCATGTCACAACCGCCGTCGCAGCAGCAGCAGTCGCAGCAGCCGCAGCAGCAGTAGCGGAACGAGGCAGCAATAGCGAAGGGCGGTCTGCGAAGGGCGGAGAAGAGGAGAGGAGGGAAAAAAATGAGGGAGGGGCGTGAAAGAGTTCGGTGGAGGAGATCTAGGAAATCCTCCTATGGGTTTGTGGAAGCTTGGTGACGGCTAGGGTTTGTGGAAACTTGGCTCTGATACCATGTTGAAATTAGTTGATGATTTTATTGATTGTCTCATTGGCATTATATAGCCTTACAGTCATTAATACAATGATTTCAATCATTATGACAATAATCTCATAATGGAATATCCTGTGACATTCTGGCATCCCAAATATGTCCTCAGGATATTCCCATGTGCTTATACTATACTTAAATATGACACCCAACATACCATATCAACAAATAACAAAGATAATAAAAGAAATCCTATATATTTATTTGAATAAAATGATAATGATAACGATAATAATAACAAAGATAAATTAGACATATTAGTTAATATCTAAACCAATTAAATATACTTAAACTATCATTTAAAGATGCTAAACCTATAAATGCAAAACATAATTCTCTCGTAGCTAAATCTTTAAAAATAGATATCTACAAACATAGGATTTTTAAAAACATCCCGAGATCTATCTTCCTGTGTAGCAAATATCCTATGCAAATCATATAATAAAAATTTGAGATATCATTTACTTAAATTGAATATTTAAACATATCCTTAAATATGAACTAAATCCTAAACAAATACTAAAAAAATCCTAATCATATCCAAATTAACTAATCTTTACTCATTATATACAATTACTTAAATTTTGAAATAAAACCATAAATTATCTCTCATATTTCCCTTGCTAAAAGCCAAACACCCCTTCTCATTCCTGTCCAAAATAGTTCCCAAAATCCGCTCCAAAAACAGTCCCGTTTTTAGTAGTTGTAGCGACTTTGAAAGGCCATTATCTCCAAGCTCCAAATTCTGATTCGACTCCAGTTTTTTTGTTAGAATCGTATCGAGGTATGCTTTCCAGATATGTAATTTATTTTCAATAATTCGAAACCTGAATCTATATAGAGATTTTAGAGTGCCCGTCGTCAGAAAAACAAACGTGTCTCGCTATTTTTGAGATTTTGTGAGATCCCAAACTCGTTTTGACGATTCGTTTCGTTTTTCGAAAAACTGACACAAAGACCTACAACATATAAGAATTTCTACTTACTGTTTGACATGCTAATTAAATCGTAGAATTTGTAGATGATTAGGTAATCTACCGAAATTCGATATGTAAATTGTAACTGCTATATCTCTTAACCGATTCAAAATTTGTGCAAACCGTCAATTCCAGTGCGACGAGCTCTCGTAGCACTAAAGTTTACATGTTTGTGCACCCAAATCGTAGGTTTGTGTCAGTTGACTTTTTGTTCAACAGAACACCTTAATTTTAGTACCACATTCTAAAACGTGAGTTATTTTGACAAAAAAATTATGTTTAACCTTAAAATCATAACCTATTATGATAAAAATAAGATTATGTTATTTTTGGTGCAATTTCTATGTAGAAACTCTGTCAACTAGGGTAAATTTTTTCTTGAAGTACAAATCCAAGTAGAATATAGACTCAATTTTAGAAATCCCCATTGGAGATAGCCTTAGGTGTTAATGCTAAGATTGACCCTTCAACTGGGTGGATAAACTGAAGAATTCGAGGTTCCTTTGCTTTGATAAGGAATCCTATCCTTACAAAACAGGATTGATCTTAGGACTGTAACTACTAACAGCAATAAAGGCAACAAAAAAAGCCAGCAACAGGATATTTTCTACCTGCCCGGACACTTTGTCGAATCTCACACAACGACGCCTGGCTACAAGACACCAACTTCCCCTAGCAACAACTAGTTACTGAAATGACGATATGTGACATTGTTGCAAGGTGTCTATTGTAAGCCCCATCTTTTGGTATCCGTATTTAGTATGGTATGATGGTGCTCCAAAAATGACCAAGTTCCACTCCCGCAAGCTGTCATGAGATATCGCTCGACAGGTGGCGCTAAGCATCCGAAGGATAATGAGGTTGCTGTAGAGAAGAAAAAAAAGCTCCCCGTGCAAAAATAAGATTCACGAGTGGGAGGCCTTTGTACGGAAGACTTCCACATAGAAATCTAATTTTTGCGTTGGAGGCTTCTACGCGAAAATCCAATTCTCGCGTGGGAGGCCTCCATGCGAAAATCCTTCTCTCGCGTAATTTTCGTGCTCTAATGAATTTGGGAATTCACTATAGATCCCAAGGCGACTCGACATTTAATGCAAAATGTTACGAAATACGAGGAGTTAGTCATGAATAGAGCGACGTAATCATTACAATTTATGTCGTTTGGAGTAACAATTAGCCACGTGACGACTGATCCTTGATTCTCGTGGAAATATTCACTGCGCGAGAATAATTGTCATTCAGAAGAAGTCGAAGCGACGTGGAAAGTCTATTCCCGTGTGAAGCATCTCGCGTGAAAATAAGCAAAACTGTGCAGAATGGCTCATTTTTGCGAGTACTTGAACAGTGAGCCGTTTTTGCTTATTTGGCTATAAATAGTCCTAGTTTTTGTGCAACCAAGGAATGACCCTTGAGCATTTCGAGCAACCTTTGTGAGAGCACTCTGCCCAACAATGTTTGTGAGCATCGAGAGCACTTTGCAACTTTTCGTGTCGGACGTCAACATAGCATAGCGATCACGCGATGATCGAGCCACCACCGCTACACTCTCCAGATCTCTTGATTACTTGTACTTCTAATTGATTTGTAATCTTTGTAATAGAAAATTCTTTCTACTTGAAAGTAATGACAAGTTTTCTTAAAGAAAATTGTTTCTCTTTTCCTCCGAAAACATGGTATCTGTAGGTGTATCTTTTATCCATCTCTTGTATTATGGATTTCTTGTTTTTCGGTATCGGTACCGTATCTTGTACTTGCGTGCCTTCTCTACCCGTGTTCGATGCGTATCGAAATGACTAGCCTGGATTTCCTGTTCTATTTTGATATTGTGGTTTCTCGAATCACGTGTCCAGTATCGCTCGTGGGATAAATCTACGATAACTTGAACTACTAATCGACTTATGAAACTAATTGTGTTTATGATGTTTTCTACGATGAACTAATTTGTATTAATACTAACTATCCCTAGAGACCACTACCTGAGCTACTACCTAAACCTGATGTTCTCAATCAAAGCAGTACTAGCAGTATGACGGCAGCATACTAGCGGTATATGTCGACGACATGACGTTCGGGTTGTACTGCTTTTAGAAACAACAGGGTTTGGGGTTTATCCTTTTATCCAACGGTCCAATGTGCTTCTTTGATAACTTTGGATCGTGATACAAAACTTGTTTGGACATCCCACATTTTCATTGCGGAGTATGTTACTTTTTGTAGAATTGATTTTGGATGAGGAATGATCGAGACACGATCAACGAAAGTGGAAGAAAACTGATATTTTTGAGCTAATATAGGAGTAGTCGGCACACCAGTGGTATGCATCCGACATACCGGCGTTATACCATCCATGCTGATAATGACTAGAATCCAGTAGCCTGTTTAGCTGTTCACAGCTCCATTCCTCGTCGGTTTTGGGTGTTTCTTTTTTTCTCTTTAGAAGAATATCTTAGACATATATGTAATTTTTGGTTTTTATTTTAATAAATTCAATGCGTGGTTGCGACGCAATACGAGCTCTGTATCAGGATCCTGTATTTTTGGCTCGAGTCGAATGCACCTTTAACGTTCTTGCCTATGGTTGTATGTAGTGTGTATCATGGTACGTTGTGCACACTTTCCTTTTAGTATCGTGTGCTAATGATTGTTCCACTTGCACTAGCTAGACCGTTGGGGACGATATATCGTTTTGCTTAGGGCGTCTTATGCCACTTGTATATAGCTATGTGTTTGCGTATTGGCTCCAGCTAGTGACTTGACTCGACTATGTTCGCACCGAACCACAGGTACTGTACTCTTTTACCATGCTCCCTTGATCATCTACTTGTTCTTGACTTGGAACAGAACGATCAATTCCATGATATACTAGCATGGTTGTGACAATAACTAGTGTCGTGGACTAGATTAGGAGGCTTGCGTGATTTGTGTGAACTTGTTTAGTAAGGACTTGCACTCGTGGGCAATTGGTCTTGATATTGTACCATCGATACGTGGGCCTTACGACTGTTGTTACATTGACGTTCTGACACACGTACCGGTATCATAAATGCCACCAGCCTAGTGGTTGAGATGATGACCACTAGCGCGTCTGATTTTGTTTGACCTTTATGATCACGCACGACTTGATCAATGAATGCACGTCATCTCGTATCCTTGGTAGTATCTAGATCTCCGACGCGACCCATCTAGGGGTGATTCTTTGAGTGTCCGCGACTCGGGATATCGAAACATGACTTGTAGGGTTAACTAAAGCGGAGGATTCCTAGGACCATGCTACCTCGTTGGATATGCATCACAAACTCGATAGCCCGGTGTGGTGTCATGATCTGACTCGTACAAACTCATTATATGTATATTATACAGCACCATTGGTGGCCAATATGTTTCGCTATATCATGATATGTTTTATGCTTGGCCAACCTTGGTATATGATACATATTATAGCACCGTGATCTGATTTGGTTTGACTCATACAAGCTCCTCATAGCACTAGTAAGTATTATAGCAGGCTATAGGATTAATGGGTCGTTCTATACTAGTTGGCTTGTTCTTGCTATCATTTATGCAGTAGCTAGTTTCCTTTCGAGGTTGTTGTGTTGGTACCGTACTACCTCTGTCTGTTCCTAGTTACTCGCTTATTTCTTGCATATATATTAGATTGTGTGATTACTTATTAGTATAGTAGATTTTGAGACGAAGCGTTGTCTTGAGTACAATTTTATCTCTTTTGTCCTTGTTTGGTGTAGAGGTGCGGTCACTGTCTCGTAGACAAACTACGGATCCTAGTCCATTTTTCATGCTATTCTTATTACTGTTTATGTGGGTTTTTATTTCTATTTCGAGCTTTCTTTGTCGTACTTGCTACTTGGGGATTGATCCCACTGGTTTTGCATGACCATATCTCATAGGGGAAGCCAAAGGATCTTCCGCCATTATCACTTGATGTGCCACAACATGAGAAAGGAGCTCGCCATTCTTAGTATTATTGTTTTGTATAAATACTTATTCTTTAGGTGTTAAGTCACAAAGCACGTTTTAGCTTGTATATTATTTTTGGAGTATGTCCCCGTCTGCGGACAACATGATTATATTACTTTAGATTGCAACTAGTTTGTGATCATGTAATGTTGCTACTTATGCTAGTACCTTATTTTTCTACTAGCTTCATGATCATATATAATAAAGCGTTTGCCATGCCTTATTGCTTTTGTATTTATGACATATCCTTACTGATTATTGATTCGTGGATTGAGATATAGGTTTGCTTGTTGGCCATAGATCTTAATTGATGGATTGTCAAGGTACTAGCATCCTCCGTAGTGCATAATGAGGTCGTATCAAGCTCCACATTCTTGATGTCCTTTCCCGACACTTTGACTCCTATCCTGGATGAAGTATGAATTTCTTATCGAACGTCAAATTCTTACAAAGTACCACTTTAGAATTTTGTGTCCTAAATTCAATAGTTTTTTTGTACCTGCTCGAAAACAAAAAAAACTATCCCCTTCTTTGCCCTTGATTCAAACTTTTCTTCACTAACATAATAATACGCAGGATAACAAAACATACGAAGAGAACTATAACTAGTTGGTTTTACGAACCGTATCTCGATAGGAGTTTTGCAATCAACAAATGTTGCTGGAGAACGATTCATCAAGTAACACGACGTGCTGACAATCTCGGCCCAAATTTTTTTAGGCAAGCCAACATTGGAGAGCATGCATCTCCCTCCTTAATAAAGTACGATTTATGTGCTCTACCACGTCATTCTATTGTCATTCTGCCACGTCATTCTGCTATGTCATTTTGATGTAAAGTCTTTTATTATGGTACAGTGATGTGCGATGCCCTCATTCTTGCATAACTTGTAGTTATAACATAATTTCATACCATTATCAGTACATAGGTGTTTGATCTTCTTTCCGGTCTGATTTTCTACTCATGCATTTCATTGCTTAAAGGTCTTGAATAGATCGCTCTTTTACTTCAAGATGAATACCTAAACCATTCTAGAGTAGTCACCGATCAATATAAGAAAGTATTTTGCGTCGTCCTTCGATGGAAGGGATGAAGATTTGCATTGCTTGCCGAATATACAGTATCACGGAGGTCGGTCGGCGTTGTCTTGTGGCCGTTGAGCAAGCCTTGCTTGCTAAGTATATTTATGCCTTTCTCTAACATGTGACCAAGTCTCATATGCCACAAATTGGTCAACTATGTTTTAGATTTGTCAGTGGATGATACTGATCCAGTGACTATCTTATCCCGCAAGATGTACATACTTCCTTGATTCCCTTCAACAACACTAAAGCGTCTTTGGAGACTTGTAGAACTTCATCTTCAATAACGCACTGGTAACCTTGGGGATCCACAACACCCAAGGAGATAAGATTCTTTTCAGGCCGAAAACGTGTTGAATGTTGTTAAGTGTCCTGACGATGCCCATCATGCTTCCTGATATGAACTTTGCCAATCCTGATTGTCTTGCATGGTATCTTATTGCCCATCAAGACGTTTTTGTTATACTTGGTGAACCAATCACGGTTCGGACACTTTGTAAGAGCACCCTGAATTCAACACCTATTCGTGTGATGATCTATCATGATCTACAACTGGTAGGACTAGATTGGCCTCTTTGGAAGACTCGGCCTTTACCACTCCAACTCCAGATAAACTACTCGCCCTGTTTACTTTCTTCTCCTTCTTTAGGCAGGTACATTTCATATGTCCTTCCTATTTGCATTAATGGTAGTAGATCTTGTCGTCCTTGTCTTTGAATTTTGATCAGAACTTTTTCAGTTCTGACAGCTACTCTTCTCTTTGCGGCCTCACCTCTGATCTCTTGCTACCAAATTCGCCCTGACTGCCGTTATTAGTTCCGGATACCTTATGACTGAGTTTCCTAATATGTAGGATTGATCTGACGTCTTCTAGATATATAGTACCATTCCCGATAACGCATGAATTTACAAGTTTTCGAAAGATGGTGGTAAAGAATACAGTAAAATTAGGACAATATCCTCATCTTTAACAATTAACTTGACGCCATTGAGTTCCATCTGGATAGTGTTTAGATTGTCCAGATGCTCCATGAGAGACACCTTCCTTCGTCTATAGAAAAAATAGATGTTGCTTCATATAGAGCTTGTTGGTTAGAGACTTTGTCATGTGGGATAGAAAGTGGGAGCGTGAGGTATGAATAATTGAAAGTGGCCATAGACTTACAAGGATTTCCCTTTTAAGTCATATGTCCAATATCACACCGTGTTTCCCAACAATTGGCATGTAAACCAAATACTTAGTGACAAGGGGAACTAGAAGCAACAAGCAAAGAAAGTAGGTCACACCTGCCAGCTTTTCTTGTTCTATATCTAACAATATTCATTCGAGCAATGATGCCAACACTCTTCAGGAAGTATAATATCTCAATCATAATTATGCATAAAAAGTTTGGGCCTTTATGTAGCAGAAAAGAATGCCATAAATGTGTAATGAGATATAAAAGAACTTGACCTTTCCCATTCACTAGGTGATACAATCTCAGCCTTGAAGCGCACCTCAGCTTTCAAGCGTGTCTTTGCAGTAACAGATTGGGTTTTATTTTCAAAATCATCCTAGCAAATTAGAATTCCACTGGAAAGTGTCAGAAGACATGTAAAGAACAATCATATATAACTTCAAGTTACCTAAACAAAGCACTGATCTATAAACTTTCATTCAAAAGGCATTCTGCTGAAGCTAGGCGAGTGAGATAAATGAAAATATACCAAGTATGATTCACCTAACAGAAACAATGGTAAGTCACATAATTAAGTGCAGCGTTGATCTGCCAAATCAAAGTATCGACCATACAATGGCAGATAGTAAATACTAAACAGAAGTGTTTATAATTATTTAACAAAGCCAGCCCACAACCTTGAATCTTCAAAAAATCACTTAATGTAGTAATATAAAGCATGAAAAACACAGTTTTTCGAATTTATTCCCATTCTCAAACATTATATTTCATTTCAGCTGCTTCACATTATATAAAAAGAGTAGGATATTAACATATCAGCCTCCACAATGGCAAGTTGACTGTTGTAATATTTTGCCTACAGGCAAAAACTTCTCTGTTAATGCCCCAAAGTTCCCCACAAGCCCCAACCATTAGCTCTACCTCTCTTCTTTTAATATTCATAGTTACTTGGGTCACAGCTTACTTCAATACGCATAATAGGGTATGATACATGCTACTTTTCCTGGTATGATGTACGAGTAGGGTAGGTTCACGAGCATGCTTCAGTTTGCTGAAGAACGGTTGGTTTCTGTGTGTATAACCACTAATTTTAGCATCCTATCAGGATTTCAATTGAGAGGAAATGAAATCACTAATTTTAGTATAACAAAGACATCTTTTGGCCTGATCTGCTCTCTCGGAATCTGGCCAAAGAACGATGAAAAAGAATAAGTTCCCTTCACTTAGGAGGAAGCATGGCTTCGAACTCTTGCAGAACCACAAAATTGTAGCTAGGAATGACAACTGGACAGCATTTCTGTATTTACTTACAAGAGAGTTATGATTCTAACCCCGATAGAAGGAAGAGAGGCAGCAGCTTTTTCTGGAAGACCAAAGCCTTTTTTCTCAATTGTAACCTTTTTATAGCTACCCCAGATAACAGGAATAAGAAGAACGCCACGTTTGACAAGATCGGTTCGGAATCTCTCAGCTTTCCCGATGGCTCTAGATACGGTCTCTTTATCCCCTGCCAAAATGACCTAAATATATTGCTTAGTACCAGTAGAAAGTTTACAGTAAAAAAAATAAAGCACAAGTCGCAAAATATGAGTCTGGTTAATAGACATAAAGCTAATATAATCTGACAGTACTAGCAGAAGAATGCATTTACAGTATTTATGACAACCAGGCACTCGGTGATACTTACTGGCCTAGCCGCGTCTCTGAGCTGCACCAGTTCCACAATCCTATTGGTCGAAAGGCGGAGAGGCAACCTTGATAGAGTTTCATCCCGCGAAATCTGAGCAATTTGCTCCTCTTCTTTCTTATTGTCCCAGATAAAAAGTGCCACAAGAACAATGATGCCTACAGGTTGCTGATTCAAAAGCTTGATCAATTAAAGAAACAAACAACTACCACATATGAACTTAAACATGAAAGTCAATATCTTATATATGTAGGAAATCTTCTCGAAATAAAGACATCATCTTGGTGGTCATGTTGAACAATTTCTCATCATCATCCAAACCTTCTCCCATCATAATGGGGTCGGTTATGGAGCATAAGAAAGCTCCATACAAGAGATGTCAGTTTTACGACCGGCTATGTTGAGCAATTTCTGAATCAATAAATTAATTAATCATATAAAGGTCCAAAAATAGGATGAGAGGTCCATACCTGGTAAGATGCATTAGTTTTTAGTAAATGCACAAGTTCCAATAGGAAGGCAGAAACTATAAGTCTACATAAATAACAAAATTGCATGATTGCACGGCATATACAAGCAATAGGCAATATGGGGTACTTAAAAACAACAGGAATAATCTGGGAAATTTGAAAAGATATTTAAGCCATTTTCTCAATTAGGATCAAATTTTGCAAGGGCTAATGATTTGTTACTATTACTACAGAAAGATTGCATATTCAGCAACAAAGTCGTGCATCTCGTCTAACCAACATAAACCCACATGATATGAGATAAAGTACACCAACTTGAAAACTAATCCAATGCCAAAAAAATAGCGACTATAAATTTCTGAATTCATTTCATAATAGTAAAACACTAGAATAGAAAATATAGAACGAGATAATGTATTTTGAATTAAATAATGCCCATTCACCTCCAATGTTGACGGCAACATTTCCAGCGGTCTCCCAAAAATCAGGGGCACCTTCACCGCCTATGATTGAACGTACAAGTCTGGGAACAGTGAAAAATGTAGAGATTCCTGCTGCAGCAGAAAATGCTACATAAAAGAACCTTCTTACACCACGAAATGGTGCTTGAACTTCACTAATGAGCTTCAGATCTCTTCGAAATCCATATCCTATATCTTCACCTCCACACCTGGCCTAAAAAAGCCAAAAAAAAAGCCTGATTAAGGTCTGAATGAGAGTAATCCGTAAAAGCTATTACAACAGAAACCTCTTCTTGCAATTCTTTGAACTCCGGCAAAGCTCTGAATGAAGCTAAGTCAGGATCATTGAAAATAACACTGAACTTGAGATTGTAATCTCGCAAAGCAGTGCGCAAACATTCAGCAGCTTTCTTTCCTTCCCCCCTGCCTCAGAAAGTTATGATATTTATTTCAGGTGCAACAAAAGCCATAATATCAGTGAATACACCAGAGGAGGTTGGCTCCTTCTAATCGTTCAGCAGGTTAGTAAAAGTAAATAATCTTTGAAGCACCTTCCAGGTTTCAAAAACTGAAATATATAATGTGATTGAAACTCCAAGCAACATAATCTTTCCATAGTTACAATGTAAGGGAGAAATCTCCATAACGTAGCACACCAACAGCTAATACAACAAACGGACGATTAGGGGCACTAAGAACTAGGGGTGTGGGTGATGGAAAAGGCAAAATTGGAAACTGGGGGACAGCTGATGTGGGCTGCCCTAATTTCTCCAAACCATCGTCCAACCCTTCTCCTGTCAGAATGGCATCCACTATGGAGCAAAAGAAAGATGCATAAGACAAAGTTTTATGACCAAGTGGTCTACCTGAAGTAAGTCCTCTACGGTGGTAACAAATTTTTATGACCAAGTGGTCTACCTGAAGTAAGTCCTCTATGGTGGTTTCCTAGCACGTGTAGCAATGAGCATCAGAAGGTCATGCCATAAAACCTAGATGGTCAGTTGGCAAGTAGGTATGATACTGAGAACCTTCTAGAACTACAAATAGTTGCATTATTATTGTGACAGTTACCATTGGGATAGTAATGGGTGAATTACATGACCTACCCGTTCTTGGTAGATATAAGGGTACGTATTACCTAAACTTATTGCATGACAGGACGTGGAAAGAATGGACTCCTTTGGCAAAAAGTGTATTCGTGTTGTTCACTTGAATGCCAAAAGAAGGCGAGCGGAGTGAGGCGACAGGAATTCTTATCAATACTTGAACTCATAGGGAAGAAAATGGATTTATGGATGGAATTAAATATGCAGTATTTACAAGGAAAAAAAGGAAGACTATGATTATGCTCTTACAGATGGCCCTTGGCCAATTGCATATCACTACCTCACGGTGAGGAAGTGGAAGTGGCGGCCTAACTGCAAGCCGACAAAATCTCTCTCATTTCCAACTCGAATATATTGATTTTTTATTTCCAAATGAATGTTCTTGTCTTGCCTTGAGCGATACACTAATTTTTGGAGATTCTAGATCGATTTATGACCATCATAGATCGATTTGTCGATCAACCATAATGCATGTGTGTCATGACATGTCCCTCTTTCAGGTGCTTTTTTCATGATTGTGGTCTTCGGGAGGCTTAGCCAACCTGGAGTGCAGAGAACACGGTCCAGTCTTTCCCAAGTCCTACTTAACCTGTCATCGAAGATCGAGATCACCCTTTCATCCAGGCACGCAAAAAAGTCTGGGCTGGGCCTACCCCATATTCTTGAATACTTGGAGCTAGGCCTTCTTTTCGCACTATTATGGCTGGTAGGAGAAGAACCCGACTCGGTGAAGATCATGTTATGGAAATGGAGCAGGGAATGACGAGACCTAACGACCCTCCGGTCACCTTCCCTTATCGAAGAAGCACTATTGTTCACGAGCCGACAAGTGGCTTATAGAATGTTGACTACTTCCAGCAGCCGCAGTAAGACAGAGGATGTAAGCATTATCCGGAATGATTGTGTGTAAAGCGTCTGTAGGTGGCTTTTCAAGTCCGCCGTCAAATCCCAGGCTCAACCTCTTAGCGGAGCTCATTCTATGGACAAGCTTGAGTTAGGCATCGAGTGAAGAGCAAACTTTTTGTTGCACGCAGTTTGATGTAAAATATCTTATAGCTTTTTATGAGGGTTCATTTCATTCTTGCTTAGTACTCTTAGTGATGGAGATCCTGTCTTCTTTTTCTAAGCGCCTAAAGCACGAGTTTTGTTTGTTGTATTATTTTGGATGAATACGAGCTGTCACTAATACCTGAGGCATAAAAGACGCATTTTCTACGGGATCCCGAAACCACCAGCCTCCCCGACCTAATTCATGATGAGCCCACCAACTTCCTGGCGAGATGCCTACGGTTAAAAACAACCGACATGTCAAGATCCAAATTCGAATTGGTTCCCGTAACTCAAGCACTTAGCCCTAGCTCTTGCACTTGGCCTGCCCAGTCATTCCCCGCCACTCCCGTCAACAAAAATAGGGAAGAGAAGATTCAAGAGGTCCTTAATGATCAACATAAGGAAAGACGGATGAGCCGACGAATTTCTCTGTCATTTTGGTATCAAGGTAGACCTACTGTAGGGAAAATATGGTGTGATCCGAACCAGAGTTAGACCTATGAAATGTGATATTGAACTAGATCATATACCTTAAAAAGGAATTCCCACGTAAGACCTGAATCAATCCCAATTATCTACATATCATGATCTCACTTCCTACCCGTTGTGGACTAAACTACCAACTCCACGTCATCACCTTTGAGCACTCAATCAGATACGAGATATAACCCAATAATCTCCACCTTAGCTCGTGTCCAATGAGGAGACACGCCACCAGGAGATCCAACATTTGCCACCTCGATCCATTCGACAACATAACCAAACAGACACGTTCATTCGCACCACTTCTGGTTGCGGCAACTAGACGTCTTGCTCCACCTTGGGAATGTTGAGTCCACCTCTGATGCCAAATTCGTATAATTGCTCCAACATTAGGTCTAATGAGCTTCTGCTACAGAATGATCCAGCTCCACATTGAGAAAAGAACCAGGGAGAAGCTCCAACTCCACCTTGAGAAGAAAGTTTGTATAATCCAAACCAATTATACGCATGAAC